>CM017764.1:32361991-32864485 GCA_008009225.1 Acer yangbiense
CCATTTGTGAGGTGTCCTAGGAGCGCGAGAACTCATGGGAGATGCCTAAGCTATGCAATAGCTTTCAAAGAGGCATTCTCAAATTCCTCCCATGGTCACTTCTAATCGTTTAATGCTTTTATGTTAGAATTCATTTCATTTTGTATTTTAGTACAAAGCATTTTAAACTTATCAAAAGTTTCGGATTTTCTCTAAGAAAATATGTCCATGTAAATCTAGAGAAATCAACAACACAAACAAAAAATGTATCTCTTTCCACCTAAACTCTCGGTTTGCATAGGACCTATGAGATCCATGTGGAGAAGCTCTAGGGGCTCCTTGGTGGAGAGATACTTGCCCTTTTTGTGCATGCTTTTAGTTTGTTCCTTGTTGGCAAGGTCCACAAATACCATTGGCTTTCTTCCCAAGCTTAGGGAGGCCACGCACACACTCGAACTTTCCAAAGGTTCTTAAATCCCTAAAGTTCATGTGGCCAAGTCTTTCATGCCACAACTCTTGCTATCCATGGACACATTGTTTGAGACTATTCTAGCTTCAAGACATAGCAATTGTCGCTAGATCTCATACCTTTCAATAAGGTTTGTCCATCGGGCTTTAGGATCGAGCAATCATCTTTGCAAAACAAGACGGAATATCTTCATCACTTAGATGTGAAATGCTTATTAAATTGGCTTTCAAGCCATCAACAAATAAAGCATCGGATAAGGAGGGTAATCTGGGGAACGGAAATGGTTCCTTCCCTACAACTTTCTTTTTGGATCCATTACCAAAAGTGACATATCCACCTCCTCCATAACAAGAGTCTCGAAGAAACTCTTGTTTCCCGTCATGTGCCTAGAGAACCCACTATCTAAATACCAAAAAAATTAGAAGAATTTGCCTTCAAGGCTATTTGAGCAACATGGCAAAACATTTCATTCTTTCTAATCCACCTAGAAACAATCTTAGCTTTCTTAGTGGTCTTTGGTACATGGGCTCTAGATGTCCTAGGATCTGCATAATAATATTATCATTCCTAGGAACATGCATCATGGCTCTTTTCTTTTCTTCTCTATCATGCTTCTAGTTTGCACATTTGTATGTATCGAAAGCAATGTGGTCAAATATGACCACAAATCCACAAAAGTGACATATAGGAGTAAAATAAGGAATCATACTTGTCGTGTCTTTGTGGATAAAGGGGTTCAATCCTTCTTCGTTGTGAACGCTCTAGCTTGCTTTCCTAGCTTGAGGTTGCAGATAGGTCTTTTTCCTTTGTGAGCCAATCGTCGAGGAATGTTGGCTTGAGGGACCCTAGGGGTTGAGCTTGAGTTTGCCTTCTGCCCCCATCTTCACTTGTGCATTTGAACATTGTCCTACTTCTAACTTCTTCATAGGAATTTGCACAAAAAATGAAGTTCTTCGTCTTCAAACCCTTGACACACACGGTCTTGTTAGAGGTTGAGATCTTCTTGTCATCTTCATACCCAAGACCTCTTGTCACATGGACTCTTTCCACACAGCATATGGTCAAGTTCTTGGTGTAGAATCCATCCTAGTCATAGAATTTCTAACTTCTTTAAGCTCCCTCTTAGACTTTCTTCATTCCTCCTAGATAAGACAACTCCTCTCTTAGCTTATCTTCCATCTCTTGAATTTTTCCACTTGTTCACCTAAGTGGTCATTGTGAGATGCAAGCTCAAGATTCTTCTCTAAACATCTTGATCTTTCTTGTGCTCTTGATTGCTAAATCATTAAACTCGGCATGGCATTTAGCAAGCACCTTTCTTCACAAAAACTACTTTGGAGTTAGACGAGGAGGAATCCTTCTTCTTCACTTTGAGTCATTTTCCTTCCTTGACTCATTTCCTCTTCACTAGCACTTTGCTTTTTGGGAGGAGGCAAAAGAAGATTAGCCATGAGCTCTTCATCACTTGAAGACTTATCTCCTCAATGGAGTCATCACTACCTCCACTCCAAGTGGCGGCCATCACTTTTCCCTTTTTCCTCTCATTGTGATTTGCACATTCGGGGGTAAAGTGACCTATGGGCCACCACACTCGAACATCGAACCCTTTCCTTCGGTCCTTTCTTGCCTAGGTTCAAATTCTTGAAAGAGCCCTGTAAGGATTCCCGTTGTTTTTAATTGGCTTATTTCGTGATCAAACCATATGGTGGGGTCTTTGTAAGGGTAGCCTAAGTATCGGTCTTAATGTTCGAAGCCCTTTGAAGACCTCGTGTTGATAAGCACCGAAGGTAAATTTCTATGTGCTTACCTTTCTTTGAAGAGATTTAGAAGCACACACACACTTTGCATTCTTACATTTGTGTGCATTCTCTTCATATGTCACATTACACACTAGCACTTTGATTGTTATATCTTGTTGTGTATTTATGTGTCTTGTAATTCGTTTCCCGATAGTGTTCGGAAACGTCCGCGCATGCACTAGAATGTGCTTGGTTTTGCGCGAAGACCGCCCACGGAGAATGCCCTTGGCTTCTCCTTGGTTTTCACCTCTGTTGGTGATCGGCGGTTATGATCGGCGGCCTGGCCGCCGAATGGAACCGCAGTTTGCTTCTAGGAGCAATTCTACGGTCACGATCGGCGGTCACGACCGTCGTTCGAAACCGCCGTTCATACCTGATCGATTTCGATCTCTCGGGTCTGATTCGGTGGTTGGGATCGGCGGTCACGAAACCGCCGAATTAACCGCCGTTTATGCTCTGTTCTTCACGAGCTCAATTCGGCGGTCATTATCGGCGGCCTGGCCGCCGATTGAAACCGCCGAACGGTGCGTTTCAAGGGCAAACTTGTCTTTTCACTTGCCTTTTTCTTGATGTCTATAAATATCACACTTTCTCATTTTCAGATTTAATGTTCTTTAACTCTAAGAACCCTAAACTTAAAAGAGAGACATTTGAGAGAAAATCAAATCAAGAAACCTTTTTAACACTCAAAAACCATTCTCATATGCATCAAAATATCATCTAGCATTTTCTAGCTTAGTTAGGATGCTTGCTTGCATGGGTTTTGGTCAACACATATTCTTTGGTAAGTTCTTCACTATTATCATACATAATTAGTGTTTTATTTATCATTGACATCTCTTATATTATTTGTATGCTCTTGAATATATTCTAGATACAAATTAGAGATTGTTGTGTTGACATGATTGAGTGTTGTATTTTGATAGCTATCTAGGTTTTGTTAATCTATGTTTAGCTAAGCTATTTGACATGTCATCTAGCTTTTAATATCTAGGATTGAATTAATTGCATATTCACTATCCTAGATAAGCATATAGAGTAACCTAGCTCTTAATTGCATTTTGGATATTTTATATATTCACATAGGTTGTATATTCTCTTCATAGAGAAAGTAAGTCTTGTGTGTAGCATCCGGGATTAGGTTGCTTAGAACGCAAGCAAATTGGACTAGGTTCACTCATACCGGGATTAGGTAGGTGTGTGATTACTTCCGGATTAGGTTGTAATCGTTTGCACATTTAGTGGATTCGAGGTTCGAGTGTGGCTTACTTACATAGCCCGTGGTTTTTCCGTGAGGGTTTCCACGTAAAAACCAAGTGTTGTTTTAATTTCCGCACCATATTACAATTGCTTGGTTATATTATCTTGAGGGCATTTTCGTAATTTTGACTAACACGAAAAATTGGGTAAAAAGCGTAAAATCTATTCACCCCCCTCTAGATAGCTTTTTACACACCGTGCTATTATTTGTTTCAATTGGTATCAGAGCGGGTTCCTAGACATACATAGGTGATCCTTGCTCATTTGGTGTGTTTTGCATTTTGTGTGATTTTTTGATTTAGTCATACATTTTGCATTCATCTCATTTGCATTCATCCAAACACTATGAGTGGTTTCGGGATGAGCAAAGAGGGAGCGTCGAGCGTGAGGCCACCGTTGCTCACCGGCGATAATTACTCCTCATGGAAGGGGAAGATGGAAGCATACATATGCCAAATCCATGATAGGGCATGGATGGCGGTTGAAGATGGATATGCTCCACCTATGATGACTTCTACGGATGGAGGAGAAGAAGTTCTCAAGCCTAAGGCACAGTGGAGTCCTCAAGAATTTATTGAC
The DNA here is from genome assembly GCA_008009225.1 of Acer yangbiense. Taxonomy (NCBI): domain Eukaryota; kingdom Viridiplantae; phylum Streptophyta; class Magnoliopsida; order Sapindales; family Sapindaceae; genus Acer; species Acer yangbiense. Next base: position 32,366,078 of record CM017764.1, read on the forward strand.
TCCATGTGGAACAACAAGGCTATTCATGCCATCCGATGTGCAGTGAGTGAAAATCAGTACAAACTGATTCAAATTACTAGGATTGCTAAAGAGGCATGGGACATCCTAGAAGTTGCACATGAAGGCACCGAGGTTGTCAAGGACTCAAAGCTTCAAGTCCTTCAAACTCGGTTTGAGACCATTAGGATGGAAGAGCACGAGCACTTCAATGACTTCCAAGTGAGACTAATGGACATTGTGAACCAAAGTCACCAACTTGGTGATCCTTACTCGGATAGAAGAATCAAGCAAAAGATCATGCGATCACTTCCCGAGAGGTTCGAACCCAAAGTGACGGCTTTAGAAGAAAATGACACTTACAAGGAAATGAAGCCGAGTGAAGTCATTGGAAGACTTCTAGCCTATGAATCAAGAAAGGCTACCACATCTCCTCCTAAGAAGAAAAAGGATATTGCCTTGAAGACATCCAAGATGGAAGAGGAGGAGGATGACTCATATGAAGACATGGCACTCATTGCCAAAGGATTCAAGAAGTTCTTGAATCTTCAAAAGAGTGATTATGGCTCAAAGGGGAATGACTTCAAGAAGAAGAAGTCCACTATTAAGAATGTCAAGCCATATCATGAGATGTCTTCAAGAGAGAAGATTCAATGCTACGAATGTGGAGGATTCGGGCATATCTCCAAGGAATGTGCTAACTTGGAAGATGAAAGAGAGGAGGTCGCCACTTCAAGTAATAGTGATGAAGAGATTGTGGCAAAATTCTTGGCATTAGGTTGCTCTCACAAGCGGGACAACAAAGTGAAAGTTGTTGAAGGAAGTCCCTCAAGCTTGAATGATTGTGAGAACAACTATTTTGCCTTTCCGATCTCCTACAATGAAGAAGAGAATGAGAGTCAAGAAGAAAGTGACTCTAATAAAGACGACTCTTCATCTAACTCCTCACATGGATATGTGAAGAAAAAGGTTCTAGATAAACACCTCACTGAGATTAAAAGCTTAGCAATGAAGACCAAGGAAAAGATACGAAGATTGAGAGAAGAGAATCTAGACCTTGAAGCTCATGTTGACCACTTAAGTGAACAAGTGGATAGATCCAAGAATATTGAAGATAAGCTAAGAAAGGAGTTAGACTTATCTAAGAGGAATGAAGAAGAATTAAAAAGAGAGCTTGAAGAGGCTAAAGGATCAAGGACTAGGATAGTTTCTAGCACCGAAAAACTTGACCACATGTTAAGTGTTGGAAAGAGTCCGTGTGATAAGAGAGGTCTTGGGTTTGAAGATAGTAAGGAGTCCTCCACTCCTAACAAGACCATGTTTGTCAAAAGCTTGAGCTACAAAGAAGATTCACCGGTGCAAACTCCTAGGAAGAACATTGAGCTAGGACAATGCTCTCATAGTGCACAAGTGAAGGTAGCTCCAAGAAGACAACCTCAAGCTCAACCTACAAGAGTTCCTCATGCTAACTTCCCTCAAACTCAAATCCATCAAGGGAAGAGACCAATCATGCAAACTCAACCGTGGAAGCAACCAAGTCTTGGTCAACAACAAAGAAGGAGAAATCCTATCCAACAACCAAGACAACCACAAAGACATGGGAAGGCTCCTATGCATGCACAAGGACATGGTACGATTCCTAACTTTGTCCCTACATGTCATTTTTGTGGTGTTGATGGTCATATTAGACCAAAGTGCTTTCGTTACATTAAAATGTGTAGAGTTAAAAGCATGATTGAGAAAAAGAAAGCTAGAGCTAGAATGCATACTCATAGGAAGGAAGAAATTCATTTACATGATCCTATGACATCTAGATCTCTAGAACAATTGACCACTAGGAAGAAAAATGTCACACCTATGTGGATAAGGAAAAATGAACCCGCTTGCTACGAGACTATCAAGTCTCAAATAGGTTCATCCAAGCCAAATGGACTTGGGAGGTCTATAGGACCTCATGACCTTCATTGTTGAAGGTTGATGATTGACCCCATATGGGGAACTCAAGCAAAGAGAGCTATTTTGCATTCTTGTATCTTGCAAAAAATTTGAAATATCTTATGCCTCTTCTTTTATATTGCTTGAGTAAGCTTGGTTGTACATATGTATATATGTTTTAAAATTCCATAAGTGTGAACCTTGCTTGTCTACAATCCATGTCATATTTATGTTCAAACATGCATTTTTGGACTAGGAGATTTACATTGGAAGTATGATTTGAATGACCTATGATTATCTCCATGACATGATGATTCTTTAATAACATGCTAATGACAAATGACAAAGCATGAAATTCATATAACATGCTCACATGAAAAGCATGAATTGATGATTGCATATTCTTAAAAATGCAAAACTTGTGTGAAAACTTATGAGACTCAAAATGAATAAAGGATCTTGTATCCATTCAAAGGAACTTACATTCCAAATGTCTCTCTTTCTTTATTAGTTGATCATGGTTACTATCATACGGATAATTTTATCCGGAAAAATCAAGTAGGGTGCAAAGTCGCTCATGCCATGTTTCGCTTATAAAGTTGGATATAGTTGCTCTTAAATTGAAATCAATAATCTCTATATCCTTGCTTTTCCCATGACATTGGTGAAATTGGTTTGAATTCTTATTAGAAACCTTTGTCATTTGCTTTGCCAAATACCATTGTATTTTGGACTTGAATGCTATATGTCTTGTATGCAAAGCATGTTGAATTCACACATTTTCTCAAAATAAATCTCCTTGTTTCTCTCAAATTAATTGAAGTGCATAAAGTGACTTATTTGTATATGCATATCTTGCATGCTTCTATCTCTCGTTGCTATGAGTGACCCAATTGGGGACTACTCCTTTGCCTATATCATGACAAAAGGGGGAGTAGGATATGGTAAGGGGAGGTGCAAAATATAGAAGCTTTTGTGCACTTTGGGGAAAACATACATTGAGGGGGAGTAACCCGTTGAGGGGGAGCATTGCATTTATCATACATTGCATACATTTGGTAATGTTGTGCCTAAATTCTAAAAATGCAAATGCTTGGTATTGTTCTCACATGATTAATCTCACACTTTTCTTGTATTAGAAATGTTAGAAACTCTTTTCAGGGATTGATTATTCTACAAGAGAATTGAAGACTTCAAGTTGCATTATCTTATCTCTTTGTATTGTAGAATATCATTATAGTCCCGTAGTTTCTATTTTTTTTTTGTGAGGAATCATTGTGAGTGATGGTTTTGTCACGAAATAGCCAAAGGGGGAGATTGTAAGGATTCCCGTTGTTTTTAATTGGCTTATTTCGTGATCAAACCATATGTGGGGGTTCTTTGTAAGGGTAGCCTAAGTATCGGTCTTAATGTTCGAAGCCCTTTGAAGACCTCGTGTTGATAAGCACCGAAGGTAAATTTCTATGTGCTTACCTTTCTTTGAAGAGATTTAGAAGCACACACACACTTTGCATTCTTACATTTGTGTGCATTCTCTTCATATGTCACATTACACACTAGCACTTTGATTGTTATATCTTGTTGTGTATTTATGTGTCTTGTAATTCGTTTCCCAATAGTGTTCGGAAACGTCCGTGCATGCACTAGAATGTGCTTGGTTTTGCGCGAAGACCGCCCACGGAGAATGCCCTTGGCTTCTCCTTGGTTTTCACCTCTGTTGGTGATTGGCGGTTATGATCGGCGGCCTGGCCGCCGAATGGAACCGCCGTTTGCTTCTAGGAGCAATTCTACGGTCACGATCGGCGGTCACGACCGCCGTTCGAAACCGCCGTTCATACCTGATCGATTTCGATCTCTCGGGTCTGATTCGGCGGTTAGGATCGGCGGTCACGAAACCGCCGAATGAACCGCCGTTTATGCTCTGTTCTTCACGAGCTCAATTCGGCGGTCATTATCGGCGGCCTGGCCGCCGATTGAAACCGCCGAACGGTGCGTTTCAAGGGCAAACTTGTCTTTTCACTTGCCCTTTTCTTGATGTCTATAAATATCACACTTTCTCATTTTCAGATTTAATGTTCTTTAACTCTAAGAACCCTAAACTTAAAAGAGAGACATTTGAGAGAAAATCAAATCAAGAACACCTTTTTAACACTCAAAAACCATTCTCATATGCATCAAAATATCATCTAGCATTTTCTAGCTTAGTTAGGATGCTTGCTTGCATGGGTTTTGGTCAACACATATTCTTTGGTAAGTTCTTCACTATTATCATACATAATTAGTGTTTTATTTATCATTGACATCTCTTATATTATTTGTATGCTCTTGAATATATTCTAGATACAAATTAGAGATTGTTGTGTTGACATGATTGAGTGTTGTATTTTTGATAGCTATCTAGGTTTTGTTAATCTATGTTTAGCTAAGCTATTTGACATGTCATCTAGCTTTTAATATCTAGGATTGAATTAATTGCATATTCACTATCCTAGATAAGCATATAGAGTAACCTAGCTCTTAATTGCATTTTGGATATTTTATATATTCACATAGGTTGTATATTCTCTTCATAGAGAAAGTAAGTCTTGTGTGTAGCATCCGGGATTAGGTTGCTTAGAACGCAAGCAAATTGGACTAGGTTCACTCATACCGGGATTAGGTAGGTGTGTGATTACTTCCGGGATTAGGTTGTAATCGTTTGCACATTTAGTGGATTCGAGGTTCGAGTGTGGCTTACTTACATAGCCCGTGGTTTTTCCCGTGAGGGTTTCCACGTAAAAACCAAGTGTTGTTTTAATTTCCGCACCATATTACAATTGCTTGGTTATATTATCTTGAGGGCATTTTCGTAATTTTGACTAACACGAAAAATTGGGTAAAAAGCGTAAAATCTATTCACCCCCCCTCTAGATAGCTTTTACACACCGTGCTATTATTTGTTTCAAGCCCTTTTCTTCAAATCTTGACCTTTTGATCCAAAGCCCTTTCTTCTAAACTTCATAACTTTGTTGAACCTTTTTACAAACAAGGCAAGGTCTTCATCCGAGTCAACCTTCTTTGCCTCCTTTTCATCCTTGGAGGTTTTTAAAGCAATTCCTTTTTGCTTTTTAGTGGGTGTAGAGATAGGCCCTTTCCTAGACTCATAAGCTAGAAGTCTCCCAATCACCTCACTCGGCTTCATATCCTTATAACCTTTATTTTCTTCTAAAGCCGTCACCTTCGATTCAAACCTATCGGGTAGAGATCTCATAATCTTTTGCTTGATTCTCCTATCCGAATATGGATCACCAAGTTGATGGCTTTGGTTGACTATATCCATCAACTTGATCTCGAAGTCGTTGAAGCACTCATTCTCCTCCATCTTAAGCATCTCGAATTGAGTTTGGAGGACTTGAAGCTTAGAGTCCTTCACCACTTCGGTTCCCTCATGTGCAATCTCTAGGATGTCCCAAGCCTCCTTAGCTATCATAGTATTTTGAATCAATTTATATTGATTTTCATCCATAGCACACAAGATGGCATGCATTGCCTTCCTATTCCACTTTGAAGCCTCAAACTCTTGCGCGTTCCATTGCGCCTTAGGCTTCAATACTTCTTCTCCTCCACCATCGGGAGTCATCTTGGGTAGATCATATCTGTCTTCCACCGCCATCCATGCACGGTCATGAATTTGGCATATGTAGGATTCCATCTTCCCTTTCCATTGGGAATAGTTCAATCCGGTAAGAAGTGGAGGCCTTGTGCTTGAGGCACCTTCGTTGCCACCACCATTTCCACCGTTTCCACTCATAGTGTTTATGAATGAATGAAATGAATGCAAATGTATGAATGATCAAAAATCACACAAAATGCAAAACACACCAAAATAAGCAAGGATCACCTATGTATGTCTAGGAACCCGCTCTGATACCAATTGAAACAAATAAGGGCACGGTGTGTATAAAACTATCTAGAGGGGGGGTGAATAGATTTTAAGCTTTTTACCCAATTTTTCGTATAAGTCAAAATTATGAATTTACCCCTAAATAGATAAAGCAATAAATCAAGTATAAAATGCGGAAATTAAATAAGACTTGATTTTTACGTGGAAACCCTCACGGGAAAAACCACGGGCTAGTAAGTAAGCCACACTCGAACCTCTAATCCACTAAATGTGTAAAACGATTACAACCTAATCCCGGAAGTAATCACACACCTACCTAATCCCGGTATGAGTGAACCTAGTCCAATTTGTTTGCGATCTAAGCAACCTAATCCCGGATGCTACACACAAGGCTTACTTTCTCTATGAAGAGAATAACAACCCTAAGTGAATATATGAATATTCAAAATGCAACATAGAGCAAGGGAAACCCTATATGCTTATCTACGATGATTAATATGCAATTAGAGCAATCCTAGATATCAAAACTAAATGACATGTCAAATCAAATAGTTTAGCTAATCAAGATTAAGCACAAAACCTAATTAGCTATCACAATACAACTTCTCAAACATACATCATACTAATCTCAAACTTGTATTCAAAGTATATAAAATAACATACAAGTAATTAAATGAGATTGCTTGTTAAGAGAAACACAAAATATGTAAGATATTAGTGAAAAGCTTACCAAGCAAAGTATGATGAAGAATCCATGCAAGATGTCATCTAGATGATCAAGGAAGATGCTAGATGATGATTGATGATCATGGAAAAGTGTTTGAGTAAACTAAAAATGAGTTCTTTGGAATTTTTCTTCTCTTTGAAAAATCTCCTAAGTATGGAATCTGAATATGAACTCTTGTGATTGACCTAAAGTCAAAGTGGCATATATATAGGAGGCCAAAACAAAGTGTGGTCGTTTTGATAAGTTTGCCTCAAAATTGCCTTGGGCGCTGTACGTAGAGCGCCTCTTGTACAGCGCTTGTACAGCGCCCCAACTCTGTTCTCACGGGAAAACAGAGTGGCGCTGTACGTAGAGCGCTTTGTACAGCGCTTTGTACAGCGCCTGTACAGCGACCAAATTAAATCGATCAGGTCTAAACAGTGCTCAATGGGCGCTGTTCGTACAGCGCTTCTGTAGAGCGCTTTTGGGAGCGCCCAATGCAAAAATGCAATCCTAAGTCTAAGCATGACAATGCAATTGGATATGCAAGATGCAATCAAACTAACATGCAAGAAGAGATGTTAATGAACATTAATGCACAAAAGTAAGACACACAACATACAAGAATTAAACATATGCATGAGTTGTGAGTGTGTGCAACTATCTCTTCAAGACAAGTAAGCACAAAGAAATATACCTTCGGTGCTTATCAACACGAGGTCTTCGAAAGGGCTTCGAACAATAAACCCGATACCTAGGCTACCCTTACAAAGAACCCCAATATGTGGTTTGTCCACGAAATAAGCCAATCAACAAACGGGAACCTTACAGGCGTGCGCAGCCCATACCACATCAAAAGTGCGCACGAGGTACTTGGTATTGGTTCCCATTTGTTGATTGGCTCATTTAGTGGACAGCATGTTGGGGTTCTTTGTAAGGGTAGCCTAGGTATCGGTTTTATTGTTCGACGCCCTTTTGAAGACCTCGTGTTGATAAGCACCAAAGGTAAATTTCTATGTGCTTACTTGTCTTGAAGAGATAGTTGCACACACTCACAACTTATGCATATGTTTAATCCTTGTATGTTGTGTTTATTTGTGTTGTGCATTAATGCTAATTTTCATCTCTTCTTGCATGTTAGTTTGATTGCTTATTGCATTGCCCATTGTCTTGTCTTGCATAACATTGGCATTCTTGCATTGCAAAGGGCGTTGTTCAAAGCGCTCTACAAAGCGCTGTTCTGTACAGCGCCCAACTGAGACCTTATTGAAATTGTTTATTTTAATGCATTAGGTCTGATGGTTTTTAGGTAGGCGCTGTACTAGCGCTGTACAGAAGCGTTGTTCGTACAGCGCCACTCTGTTTTCCCGTGAGAACAGAGTTGAGGTGCTGTACAGGCGCTGTACAAGTGGCGCTCTACGTACAGCGCCCAAGGCAAATATTAGGCCAACTTATCAAAATGACCACACCTTGATTTGGCCTCCTATATATATGCCACTTTGACTTTAGGTCAATTAAGGGAGTTCATATTCAGATTTCATACTTAGGATATTTTTTCAAGAGAAGAAAAATTTCCAAGAACTCAAATTTTATTCACTCAAACACTTTTTCATGATCATCAATCATCATCTAGCATCATCCTAGATCATCTAGATGTCTTTTTGCATGGATTCTTCATCACACTTTGCTTGGTAAGCTTTTCACTAATATCTTACATATTTTGTGTTTTTCTTAACAAGCAATCTCAATTTATTACTTGTATGATTTTCATATATCTTTTGATACAAGATTGAGATTAGTGCGATGTATGTTTGAGAAGTTGTATCGTGATAGCTAATTAGATTTTGTGCTTAATCTTGATTAGCTAAACTATTTGATTGAACATGTCATTTAGTTTTTAATATGTGGGACTGTTCTAATTGCATATTAATCATCTTAGATAAGCATATAGGGTTTCCCTTGCTCTATGTTGCATTTGAATATTCATATATTCACTTAGGGTTTTATTCTCTTCATTGAGAAAGTAAGTTTTGTGTGTAGCTTCCGGGATTAGGTTGCTTAGATCGCAAGCAAATTGGACTAGGTTCACTCATACCGGGATTAGGTAAGTGTGTGATTACTTCCGGGATTAGGTTGTAATCGTTTTACACATTTAGTGGATTCGAGGTTCGAGTGTGGCTTACTTACTAGCCCATGGTTTTTCCCGTGAGGGTTTCAACGTAAAAATCAAGTGTTATTTAATTTCCACATTTTATACTTGATTTATTGCTTTATCTATTTAGGGGTAATTTCGTAATTTTGACTAACACGAAAAAATTGGGTAAAAAGCTTAAAATCTATTCACCCCCTCTCTAGATAGTTTAATACACACCGTGCTATAATTTGTTTCAATTGGTATCAGAGCGGGTTCCTAGATATACATAGGTGATCCTTTCTCATTTTGGTGTGTTTTGCATTTTGTGTGATTTTTGATCATTCATACATTTGTATTCATTTCATTCATTCATAAACACTATGAGTGGAAACGGTGGAAATGGTGGTGGCAACGAGGGTGCTTCTAGCACAAGGCCTTTACTTCTTACCGGGTTGAACTATTCCCAATGGAAAGGGAAGATGGAATCCTACATATGTCAAATTCACGACCGTGCATGGATGGCGGTGGAAGACAGATATGATCTACCCAAGATGACTCCCGATGGTGGACGAGAAGAAGTATTGAAGCCAAAGGCGCAATGGAACGCGCAAGAGTTTGAGGCTTCAAAGTGGAATAGGAAGGCGATGCATGCCATCTTATGTGCTATGGACGAAAATCAATACAAATTGATTCAAAATACTATGATAGCTAAGGAGGCTTGGGACATCCTAGAGATTGCACATGAGGGAACCGAAGTGGTGAAGGACTCTAAGCTTCAAGTCCTCCAAACTCAATTCGAGATGCTTAAGATGGAGGAGAATGAGTGCTTCAACGACTTCGAGATCAAGTTGATGGACATAGTCAACCAAAGTCATCAACTTGGTGATCCATATTCGGATAGGAGAATCAAGCAAAAGATTATGAGATCTCTTCCGGATAGGTTTGAATCAAAAGTAACGGCTCTAGAAGAAAATAGTGGATACAAGGATATGAAGCCGAGTGAGGTGATTGGGAGACTTCTAGCTTATGAGTCTAGGAAGGGTCCTATCTCCACACCTCCTAAAAAGCAAAAAGGAATTGCTTTGAAAACCTCCAAGGATGAAAAGGAGGCAAAGAAGATTGACTCGGATGAAGACCTTGCCTTGTTTGTAAAAAGGTTCAACAAGGTTATGAAGTTTAGAAGAAAGGGTTTTAGATCAAAAGGTCAAGATTTGAAGAAAAAGGGCTCTTTCAAGAAGTTTGAACCTAGGCAAGAAAGGACCGAAAGGAAAGGGGTCCGATGTTTCGAGTGTGGTGGCATAGGTCACTTTACCCCCGAATGTGCAAATCACAATGAGAAGAAGGGAAAAGTGATGGCCGCCACTTGGAGTGGAAGTAGTGATGACTCCTATGAGGGAGATGAGTCTTCGGATGATGAAGAGCTCATGGCTAATCTCCTAGCTTTTGCCTCCTCCCATAAGAGTGCTAATGAGAGAGAGGAAATGAGTCAAGAGGAAAATGACTCAAGTGGAGAAGAAAGTGACTCCTCTTCTAACTCCATAAATGGTTTTGTGGAGAAAAAGGTGCTTGCTAAATACCATGCCGAGTTTAATGATTTGACAATCAAGAGCACAAGAAAGATCAAGATGTTGAGAGAAGAAAATCTTAAGCTTTTATCTCATATTGACCACTTAAGTGAACAAGTGGAAAAATTCAAGAAGATGGAAGATAAGCTAAAATAGGAGTTTGTCTTATCTAGAAGGAATGAAGAAAGTCTAAAGAGGGAGCTTGAAGAAGTAAGAGAATCTATGACTAGGATGGATTCTAGCACCAAGAAACTTGACCATATGCGTGGTGTTGGAAAGAGTCCATGTGACAAGAGGGGTCTTAGGTATGAAGATGGCAAGAAGATCTCAACCTCTAACAAGACCGTGTTTGTCAAGAGTTTGAGGAACGAAGAAACTTCATTTGTGCAAATTCCTAGGAAGAAGTTAGAAATATGACAATGTTCAAATGCACAAGTGAAGATGGGGCCAAAAAGGCAACCTCAAGCTCAACCCCCTCGGGTCCCTCAAGCCAACATTCCTCCACAATTGGCTCACAAAGGAAAGAGATCAATCATGCAACCTCAAGCTAGGAAGCAAGCAAGATCGGTTCAACAACGAAGATGGATTGAACCCACTCAACCACAAAGACATGGACAAGCTCTCATGCATGCTCAAGGACAAGGTATGATTCCTTATTTTATTCCTACATGTCATTTTTGTGGATTTGATGGTCATATTAGACCACATTGCTTTCGGTATATTAAAATGTGTAAAACTAGAAGCATGATTGAGAAGAGAAAGAATAGAGCCAAGATGGACGTTCCTAGGAATGATAAAATTTTTATGCATGATCCTAGGACAACTAGAGCCCAATTACCAAAGACCACTAAGAAAACAAATATTGTTTCTAGGTGGATTAGAAAGAATGAAAATGTTTGCCATGTTGCTCAAATAGCCTTGAAGGCAAATTCTTCTAATTTTTGGTATTTAGATAGTGGGTGCTCTAGGCACATGATGGGAAACAAGAGTTTCTTCGAGACTCTTGTTATGGAGGAAGGAGGATATGTCACTTTTGGTGATGGATCCAAAAAGAAAGTTGTAGGGAAAGGAACCATTTCCGTTCCCGGATTACCCTCCTTATCCGATGCTTTATTTGTTGATGGATTGAAAGCCAATTTAATAAGCATTTCACATCTAAGTGATGAAGGATATTCCGTCTTGTTTTGTAAAGATGATTGCTTGATCCTAAAGCCCGATGGACAAACCTATTGAAAGGTATGAGATCTAGCGACAATTGCTATTGTCTTGAAGCTAGAATTGTCTCAAACAATGTGTCCATGGATGAGCAAATAGAGTTGTGGCATGAAAGACATGGCCACATGAACTTTAGGGATTTAAGAACCCTTGGAAAGTTCGATTGTGTGCGTGGCCTCCCTAAGCTTGGGAAGAAAGCCAATGGTATTTGTGGACCTTGCCAACAAGGAAAACAAACCAAAAGCATGCGCAAAAATGGCAAGTATCTCTCCACCAAGGAGCCCTTAGAGCTTCTCCACATGGATCTCATGGGTCCTATGCAAACCGAGAGTTTAGGTGGAAAGAGATACATTTTTGTTTGTGTTGATGATTTCTCTAGATTTACATGGACATATTTTCTTAGAGAAAAATCCGAAACTTTTGATAAGTTTAAAATGCTTTGTACTAAAATACAAAATGAAATGAATTCTAACATTAAAAGCATTAAACGGATTAGAAGTGACCATGGGAGGGAATTTGAGAATGCCTCTTTTGAAAGCTATTGTAATAACTTAGGCATCTCCCATGAGTTCTCGGCTCCTAGGACACCTCAACAAAATGGAGTTGTTGAGAGGAAGAATAGGGTCCTTCAAGAGATGGCCTGAGTGATGTTGCTTAGCAACAATGTCCCTAGGAACCTATGGGCCGAAGCCGTCAATACGGCTTGCTATATAGGGAATCGTGTTTTCCTAAGGCCCGGATCTAGAAACACCTCCTATGAGTTATGGAAGGGTAGGAAGCCAAATGTTAGCTACTTCCACACATTTGGAAGCAAATGCTACATTTTAATTGACCGTGATCAACTTGGCAAGTTTGATGCTAAGAGTGATGAGGGTATCTTTATTGGCTATGCCTTGAATAGTAGAGCCTATAGAGTTTTCAACTTGAAGACTCAAACCGTCATGGAATCATCGAATGTTGTTATTGATGATACAAGGCTCAAGTCTAATGACCATGAGGAGGAGGAAGTTTTAGAGGATGACTCTCCTTTGGAGAGGGTTGTGGTGACTCCCAATGTTGGGACGTCCAATGACAATAATGAAGTCACACAAACTATTAATAGAGTCCCTCTCTTGGACTCTAATGAACCCACTCCATGGGTTAGAAGACACCATAACAAAGAAGATGTTATTGGAGATGTGAATGAGGGTGTTAGGACAAGGCGTCAAATAACTAATCTCATTAGCTTTACATGCTACACCTCTCAAATTGAACCCAAAATGGTTGATGAAGCCTTGAATGATGAATTTTGGGTTCTTGCCATGCAAGAAGAGCTAAATCAATTCGAAAGGAATGAGGTTTGGACTCTAGTTCCTAGGCCTAAAAGCACTAATGTGATAGGCACCAAGCACTATTATTCTAGTCTTGCAGCCCACACCATATACATGGGCCTAATAATATTTTCTTATTTTATTTAATCCATTAGACTTTAATTAAAAAGCCCACATGTGAACCAGACCCATTCTTACTAAAAGAAACAAGCCCACATGCCTTTCATTAATATATTAATATAATTGATCAGCCCATTAAATAAATAATGTGCAAATTATATTCTTAATATATTAAATACAATTCTAGATGGACCTATAAATTGGTCCGGTAGAATATATCAAGTGATCCATGCAAGTCCGTGTGGATTGGGGATCTTGGCAGGCTATCTAAATTTAAGCTTCAATAGACATAACCTAATCACAATCAACAAATGATTCACTTAGGTCCGATCTATTAATTTTAACTCATTCCACTAAAGAGCTAAAATTGAACTTTTAAATAAAGATAGAATAAGTAAATATTTCTCATTCGTACCCTAGACAATCTTATTGGAGATGGTGTATCCTCGTGTAGAATATCAGTAATCACCAAGAGCTCATAGACCGCCTATAGCTCTCCAAGTTACCATATTTACTCATATGACCACATTTTGAACTTGAATATTTTGACTTGTCCAGAAGCCATGTTTCAATAGACTCTATCGAAAACTTAAAGTTAAGATTTAATATCCAATACTTCAAAACATCCATATGATGATATTCAACTTTCATTTAATAAATGGAGCCACGATGTCCATATCTATAAATGAAGTCCTCTATCTATTAACAAATGAATACCACCAAACTATTGAGGATAGACTATGCTATATAATCGTACTCATTGATAACTCAAATGATAACACTTGCAACCATAAGTCCATCATTTATCTTAGGATTAAGATAGACTCTCCGATTGTCCTGATAATGAAAAAACTTTTATCTACTGACGGTTTTAGATAAAGTATTTCATTGTGATCCTATTCAATGCACCTAGTGCACTAGATTCTTTTACTCGAAGACCCTTCGATGATTTCAGACTCATCATAACTCATTTGATCCCACTAAAATGCTAGCAAAAGAATTCTACAACTTTAACAAGATAAAGGTGCCCAACCTTTAACTTAAGTTGTGAACATTATTCAAGACTAACTAAAGAATTATGTCTACCTCATACATATCCAGATGTACGAACAATTCTTCTTTTCTCATAGTCTTTTGACCTTATAATTATTTACTTTGACAATTATAATATTAAACTATAAATGCTATAAGATTTGTTAAACCAGAAATCACTTTATTAATATGAAAATATTGTCAATTACAATATTACACTCTTTCTATTGAGCATAATCCTAACAATCTCGCACTTGCGCTATAACAAATGTGTCATATCTCTCATGCCCATGTTCTGTAGGTGCCCATCGAAACTCTTCTGAGGTAGAGCCTTTGTGAAGGGATCTGCTAGATTTTCTACTGATGCGATTTTGGTAATCGTCACGTCACCCCTTTGAACAATCTCCCTTAAAAGATGATACTTTATTTCAATGTGTTTTCCTCTCTTGTGACTTCTTGGTTCTTTCGAATTAGCCACTGCTCCGCTGTTGTCACAGTAGATAGTGATTTGCTTATTCGCACTAGGAACCACTTCCAAGTCCATCAAGAATTGGCGGAGCCAAACAGCCTCGCATGCAGCAACTTTCTCAGCTTCCATGGTGGAATCAACAATATAAGATTGCTTTATACTCCTCCATATGACTGCTCCTCCTCCAATAGTAAACACAGCTCCTGATGTGGATTTTCTGGAGTCAGAATCTGATTGGAAATCAGAATCTGTATACCTAACGGGAATTAAATCCCCTCAAGAGTATACAAGCATATTATCTCTCGTTCTCTTGAGATACTTGAAAATATGCTTGACTGCCGTCTAGTGATCAGGACCAGGTTTCGATTGAAACCTGCTAACTATGCCAACAGCAAAACAAATATCTGGTCTAGTGCAGAGCATTGCATACATGAGACTTCCAACTGCCGAGGCATATGGAACTCTACTCATGAATTGCTCTTCATGCTCATTCTTAGGAACTTGTTCCTTAGAAAGTTTGATATCATGTCTGAAAGGTAACATACCTTTCTTGGAATCCTGCATGGAAAACCTAGACAAGATCTTGTCTATGTATGAAGCTTGGGATAATGCAATCGTTTTATTCTTTCTATCCCTTATTACTTGGATACCTAGAATAAAACTTGCTTCTCCTAAATCCTTCATATCAAATTGTTTTGCTAACCATTCTTTTACTGATGTCAATACACCTACATCGTTTCCAATGAGTAGTATATCATCAACATAAAGAATCAGGAAAACCAACTTGTCACCCTTAATCCTTTTGTATACACAAGGTTCGTTAGGATTCTGAATAAATCCAAAACCTTTCACAGCTTGATCGAACCTTATGTTCCGGGATCTGGATGTATGCTTTAATCTATATATGGATTTCTGAAACTTGCATACCTTTTCCATTTGGCATTTTTCAATGAATCCTTCTGGTTGCATCATGTAGATGCTTTCGTCAAGACTTCCATTAAGGAAAGCTGTCTTGACGTCCATTTGCCAAATCTCTAGATCTAAAGATGCTGTAATGGATAAGAGTATCCTAATGGATTTAAGCATGGCCACAGGAGAGAAGGTTTCCTCGTCATCGATACCTTCTTTCTGTGTATAACCTTTAGCTACCAATCTAGCTTTAAAGGTTTCCACCTTTCCATCCATACCTCTTTTCCTCTTGTATACCCACTTGCATCCAATGGGTTTTATCCCTTTGGGCAAGTCTACAAGGGACCAGACTTTGTTATCGAACATGGATTCAATCTCAGATTGCATTGCCTTTTGCCAATGGCGACTATCAACATCCTCCATTGCTTCCTTATACGTGTAGGGATCATCGTCGTCTGGGAGATTCTCCACTGATTCTACTAGACTGATATATCTTTTGGGTTGTGTACTAACCCTCCCACTACGACGAGGAATGGTAGGTTGTTGATTTTGTGTTGGATTGGAACTTATAATTGGGTTAGGTTGTGTAACCTCTCATGGAATTGTATCTCCAGACATCTCATTCAGGACAATTCTACTTGTAGGTACAAAATCATTCATATAGTCCTTTTCTAAAAATTTAGCATTTGTCGAAACAAATACTTTAAAATCTGAAGGACTATAGAAATAATATCCTTTAGTTTCTTTTGGATACCCTACAAATATGCATGTTTCCGAATGGGACTCCATCTTTTCTGTCTTTCCTTTTAACACATGCGCAGGACAACCAAATATCCTTAAGTGTTGTAAACTAGGCTTGCGCCAAGTCCATAACTCATGCGGTGTTTGAGGAACGGACTTAGATGGTACATCGTTTAGAATATATATTGCAGTTTGTAAAGCATATCCCCAAAAAGAAATAGGAAGTGTTGAATAACTCAACATAGACCTAACCATATCCAAAAGAGTTCTGTTTCTCCTTTCTGATATCCCATTCTGTTGAGGTGTACCTGGTGCAGAAAACTGAGAATCCCATTATCAATAAGATATTGCTGAAACTCACCAGATAGATATTCTCCACCACGATCAGATCTCAAGATTTTTATGTGTTTCTCAAGCTGATTTTCTACTTCAGCTTTGAATGCTTTGAACATGTCAAAAGCATCCGACTTATGTCGCATGAGATACACATAGCCAAATCTCGAGTAATCATCTGTGAAGGTGATGAAGTACTCATATCCACCTCTAGCTTGAATGCTCATAGGACCACATACATTAGTGTGTATTAATCCTAAACATTCAGTGGCTCTTGCGCCTTTGGTTGAGAATGACCTTTTGGTCATCTTACCTTCCAAACAAGATTCACAAGTTGGTAGATCATCAACCTTTAAGTCACTTAAAGGTCCGTCACTTACCAATCTTTTAATCCTATTAAGGTTAATATGACCTAAGCGTAAATGCCATAGGTAGGTTTGCAAGGATTTCCATATATTGATTGGCTTATTTCGTGGACAAACCACTTGTTGGGGTTGATTGTGTAAGGGTAGTTTAGGTGATTGAACTTCAAGCTCAAAGGCCCTTTCAAGACCTCAAGGGACAAGCACGCTAAAGGTATAATCTCTAGTGCTTAGTTTTTCTTTGAAGAGATTTAGTTAGCACACACACACTTAGCATACTTGTACTTTTGTGTATTCTCTTCACATGACACATTTCACTCTTGCACTTTGTTTGATATATCTTGTTGTATTTGTGTGTTGTGTAATCCGTTTCCTGAATATGCTCGGAAACGTCCGCGCTTGCACGAATGTGTGCTTGGTTTTGCGCGAAGACCGCTTAAGGGGAATGC
Organism: Acer yangbiense; assembly: GCA_008009225.1. NCBI lineage: Eukaryota > Viridiplantae > Streptophyta > Magnoliopsida > Sapindales > Sapindaceae > Acer > Acer yangbiense. Next base: position 32,383,238 of record CM017764.1, read on the forward strand.
TCTTGGCTTCTCCTTTAGATTCACCATTACTAGTGAATCGGCGGTTTGATCGGTGGCCTGGCCATCGAATTGAAACAGCCGTTTCAGTCCAGAAAGGTCTGGAGTGATTCTGTGGTTACGATCGGCGGCCACCGACCACCGTTCGAAACCGCAGATCATACCTGATTGATTTATTTATCGAGTTTGATTCTGCGGTTGGTTCGGCGGTTTCGAAACCGCCGTTGTTCCCTTGTTCTTCTCGGGTTCAATTCGGCTATTGTAAATGGCAGCCTGGCCGCCGAATGAAACCGCCGATCGTGCGTTTCAGGGGCAAACTTGTCTTTTCACATGCTTTGTTTTTCATGCCTATAAATATCTCACTTTCTCTTGTTCTGAACAATGACTCTTTGATTATCAAGAACCCTATATTTTAAAGAGAGATTTTGAGAGAAAAAGCAACCAAGTTTGCTCATTTAAACACTCAAATACATTCCTTTGTGCATCAAAGTTCATCTTGCATTCATCCATGAATAGGTTTGCATCATCACAACTTGCTTGGTAAGATTTTGATTAAGTTCATCTCATTTTAGTATTTTTACTATCAAGCTATTCTCTTTTAATTTACTTGTATGTTTTTGATCATATGATAAATATAAGAATAGAGAATTAATTGTGATGAATTGATTGAGTGTTGTATTGTGATAGCTAATAAGTTTTTGATTAATCTTGATTAGCTAAGCTATTTGACATGTCATTTAGCTCTTGATATCTAGGATTGATTTAATTGATTATATCATCATCCTAGATAAGCATCTAAGGTTCCTTAGCCTTGTTTGTTATTTGAATATTCATACATATTCACATAGGTTGCATAATCTCTTCATTGAGAATTAAGTCTTGAGGCTAAGATTGCTTAGGCCTTAAGCAATTGGACTAGAGCCACTTTTAAAGGCTCGAGTGGTAGAAGTGGGGGGTTATTGATCGGAGTGTTAGACGAGGTCTACATAGGTTGTAAACTCCATTTCAATTAGTGGATTTCGAGGTTCGAGTGTGGCGCACTAAATAGCCCGTGGTTTTTCCTAGTGGTTGGGTTTCCACGTATACATCAAGTGTTATTTAAATTCCGCACTATACTACACTTGCTTGTATTTTTGACTAGTAGGGGCATTTTCGTAATATTGACTTGCATACAAAAATTGGGTAATAAAGTTTAAAATCTATTCACCCCCTTCTAGATATATTTATCATACACACCGAACGTTTATTCGTTCCTTTCAAGGTTTCATCTATTGATAATTTTACTCTTTTATGATTAGGTTCTGTTAATTCTGTGTCTAACGAGTGAGAGATATTTCTATACAAAAAGTATAGACCATTTTCCAATGTACCTTCGCAAATAATTTTTTCATTTTTACTAATAATAAAAACTTTATTAAAAGTAACCGAATATCCAAATTTATTTAAACAAGAAACTGAAATTAAATTCCTCTTGAACTGAGGTACATAATAAACGTCTATTGAATCTAAATGCCTTATAGAATCCAAGTAAACTCTAATATCTCCCACTGCACTTGCAGACACTAACGTTCCGTTGCCCAAACGCAAATTGATTTCATTCTTATTCAGCCTTCTCCTTTCTTGGAACCCCTGCAAGGAATAACAAACATGATTAGTGGCTCCAGAGTCTATGATCCAAGAATCTGTAGAATCTGCCAGAAAACATGTTTCAAGATAATTAACATTACCTTCCTCTTTCTTATTCTAGGACTTTGGGCAATTTCTTTTCCAATGTCCCTTTTCACCACAAATGAACCATTTCCCTTTGATCTTGGTGACTTTCTTGGTCTCCTTCTTGGTAGGCCCAAGTTGCTTTTTCCTCTGTTGTTTCTTGACCTTCTAACGGGTCTTAACAGTAGCAACTTTACCAACCATATGAATCTCTTGACCTTTGCTTTTCACAAGGATCTTTTCAGCGCTTTGAACATCTTGCATCAGGCCTTGCAAGGTGTATTCCTTTTTGTTCAAAGTGTAGTCCAATTTGAAATGATCAAAGGAATCTAACAGTGAGTTGACAACCATGTCAATTTTTGTCTCACCATCTATCTCAGCGCCATTTAGTTCAGCAATGTTGAGATGTGCTATGACTTTCATCATGTGATCCTTCACAGCCTGTCCTGGTTTCATCCTAAGATTCATAAAAGCAGTCACTGCCTCTCTCTTAGTCGTCCTGGACCTCATAGCAAACATCTCCTCTAGAGACATCATTATATCAGCAGCAGACTCCATTCCTTCATGCTGCTATTGCAACACGTCGGAGATAGTAGCCATAATGTAACATTTGGCCATATCATCTGAAGTCTTCCACTACTCATACTCATCTCTTTGCATTATATTAGATTCATTATTAGGAGCAGGTGGTTTAGGAGTAGTCAGAACAAACTTATATTTTTCACTATGCAGCAACAACCCAATTTTCCTTTTCTATGTGACATAATTATCTCCAGTTAAAGTGTTATCTTTCAGGATGTTCATAAGTGATGGGGTCATGATTTCTGAATAAAACAAAAATATATATGAGTAAATAATCATGATAAAGCACTTTCGAATATTTATCTTGATTTAAATAAATAACTCAATCATAAAAATTCATCGGTGATCCAACACCCATAAATGTTACGCCTCCTTTGGGAGTACGTACGATTTACTAGTTGGACTAAGTCCCACCTAATTGTTAATGTAAGTGAAAGTTCTCAAATACTCGAGGTGTGTTTATCAATATAAAGCTAGAGGGGGGGTGAATAGATTTTATCTAATTATTACCCAATTTTCGCATGCAATTCAATTTTACGAAAATAACCCTAGCAAGTCAACAAAACATACAAGTGTAATAAGATGCGGAAATAGTAAATGACACTTGATGTTTACGTGGAAAACCCAACCACTGGGAAAAACCACGGGCTGTTAAGTGCGCCACACTCGGACCTCGAAATCCACTATATGAAAAGACGGTTACACCCTCAAGTGATTCTCGGACTCTCACCCTAGATAACCTCAGGCTATGGACACTACCAATCGCCACTCTTGGTTCAATCCCTAGTGATATCCCCTGATACACTACTCTTGGCGTGAGCACCCTCTAATCTACCACGCGGGCCTTTTATAGCGGCTCTAGTCCAATTTGCTTGAGGCCTAAGCACACTTAGCCCCAAGACTTCAATCTCTCAAAAGAGATGCACAACCCTATGTGAATATGTATGAATATTCAATTAATGCAATAAGAGCTAGGGTACTCTAAATGCTTACCTAGGATTATAAGATGACAATATAATCAATCCTAGATATCACATATAGCTATATGACATGGCATATAACTTTAGCTAAGTAAAGGATAACCAATCCTAGATACAAAGCTATCATATAAAACCCACAAACATTCAAAGGATTAACTAGTTGATTAAAAAACAATCTATCAACCTAGTTATCAATACATCACACAAGAATGTTCATGGCATAGCTTTTAGGCAATAATGACCTAATCAAATAAGCTATGAAAACTAATCTCAATCAATAAATGAGATCAATTAGCTAGATGGCATATGAACATTAAAACCTAGCTAACAAATAAAAACCCAATCAACACATAATCTCAATCTTATATGTAGAAATTAATCTAAACACATATAAGTAAAATATGAGATAAAATTGATAAGTAGAAACACTAATTATGTAAGATAAAAGTGTTCAACAAATCATACCATGTGTGTTGAAGAAGTCCCATGCATTAGCATATGCTAGATGATCCTAGATGATGCTTAGATGAAGATTTATGCATGTGGGAATGGGTTTAGAGAGAAAAAGATATGATATTTAAGCTTTCTCTCTCAAGTCTCTCTAAATATCTCTCTAGGGTTCTTATGATCAAAGACTTGTGTTCTGAACCAGAGATAAGGATGTATTTATAGAGACCAAAAATAGGGCAGGTGAAAATACAATTTTGCCCTTGAAACGCACCGATCGGCGGTTTCATTCGGCGGCCAGGCCGCCGAATTGAACCGCCGAATGGCTCCCGAGTGGAACAGGGGAACTTCGGCGACTTCGTTCGGCGGTTTGGAAACCGCCGATTCCAACCACCGTTTTGGACCCGAGAGATATATTTCAATCAGGTCTTATTCGGCAGTTTCGAACGGCGGCCAGGCCGCCGAACGTAACCGTCATTCACCAAAAATGGTGAAACCAAGGAGAAGCCAAAGGCATCTCCACCGGCGATCATCGCGCAAAACAAAGCACATTACCGTGCACGCGCGGACGTTTCCGAACATCCTTAGGGAAACGAATTACTCCACACTAAAAGCTAACATACATGAAGTGCAAGTGTGGGAATTGAATGCATCCTAATGCCTATCATGTCATGGCATTTCATATAAAAAGATGCAAACAATCTTATGCAAGAAGAGACATTGAATAAACAATAAAGCACAATGCACACAAAATATAAACACAACATTCAAGAATAAGAGTTATGCATGTTGTGTGTGTGTGCAACTATATCTCTTCAAGCCAATGTAAGCACTAGATATATACCTTTGGTGCTTGTCCTCTTGAGGTCTTGGAAAGGGTCTTGATCTTCAACAAACACCTAGACTACCCTTACAACCAAACCCCAACATGTGGTTTGACCACGAAATAAGCCAATCAATAATGGGAATCCTTACAGTAAGGATTCCCATCTATTGATTGGCTTATTTCGTGGACAAACCACATATTGGGGCTTGATGTAAGGGTAGCTTAGGTATTTGATGGTTGGTGTTTTACACAACCAAGGCCCTCTCAAGACCTCAAGAGATGAAGCACCAAAGGTAAATTCTAGTGCTAGAGATCTAGTTGCACACACACACAACTCATGCATAAATCTTATTCTTGTATGTTGTGTGTTTTATATGTGTGCATGCATGTTCTTGAACATCTCTTCTTGCATGTTTTATTTGATTGCATATTGTTCATTGAAATGCCATGACATGTTTAGACATTAGGATGCAAAGTCATGAATTCTATTCATGCATGTTTAAGTGATTGCATCTTGTTCATTGAAATGCCATGACATGTTTAGGCATTAGGATGCATTCACTTCCCACACTTGTACTTCATGATTAGTCTTAAGTGTGGTGTAATTCGTTTCCGTTTGTGTGATCGGAAACGTCCACGCTTGCACGATGGTGTGCATGTCTTAGCGCGATGGTTGACCACTTGAGAAGGTATCATTCTTCTCTTGGATAAGTGGTAGTTTTGGTTTGGTTGATTGGAGTAAGGTGTCTAGTTTCAAAAGATTGGATTTCAATGTTTTAAGTGTTTTCAAAACTGACCTTTGCATGGTCTTGTGACCATAAATTTTTACACAAAGCTTCAAAATGAGTTTTGAAAATTTCTGTACAAACTAGACACCCATACCTTTCCAACGGTATATTATTTGTAATATTTAATGACCGTTTGGATTGTGTAAGGATTCCCGTTTTGTTGATTGGCTTATTTCGTGGTCAAACCACATGTTGGGGTTTTGAATGTAAGGGTAGTCTAAGTGTTTAATGTTATAGATCAAAGGCACTTCCATGACCTCAAGATACAAGCACGCCAAAGGTATTATCTCTTGTGCTTGGTTTTCTTTGAAGAGATTTAGTAGCACACACACACTTAGCATTCTTGCTATGATTGCATACTTGCTTATTTTTATGTGCATCTCTTCACATGTAACTTTACATACTAGCACTTTGGTTGATATATCTTGTTATGTGTATATGTGCCTTATAATTCGTTTCCCGACATTGTTCGGAAACGTCCGCGCTTGCACTAATGAGTGCTTGGTTTCGCGCGAAGACCGCCTATGGAAAATGCCCTTGGCTTCTCCTTGGTTTTCACCATTGTTGGTGATCGGCGGTTATGATCGGCGGCCTGGCCGCCAAATGAAACCGCCGTTTCAGTCCAGATTGGTCTGAAGCAATTATGCGGTCCAGATCGACGGTCACGACCGCCGTTCGAAACCGCCGTTCATACCTGATCGATTTTAATCCCTCGGGTTTGATTCGGCGGTTGGATCGGCGGTCGCGAAACCGCCGAATGAAACCGCCGTTAATGCTTTGTTCTTCACGAGCTCAATTCGGCGGTCGTTATCGGCGGCCTGGCCGCCGATTGAAACCGCCGAACGGTGCGTTTTAGGGGCAAAATTGTCTTTTCACATGCCCAATTCTTGATGTCTATAAATATCTTATTTTCTCATTCTCTGATCAAGTTCCTTGAGTCATTAGAACCTTAAACTTTCAAGAGAGATTTTTGAGAAAAAATCAAATCAAGAACTCAACTTTAAACACTCAAATCAAATCCCTTTTGCATCAAATTTCATATTTGATCTTCTATGCCTTCATAGAATTGATCCATGCATGGTTTTGAATCATCACATCTTATTTGGTATGTTCTTCACTAATTTCATATTACTTTAGTGTTTTTCATATTAATATATCTCTTTAATTACTTGTATGCTTTTGATTATATGCTAGATACAAGTTAGAGATTATTTGTGATGAAAATGATTGAGTGTTGATTGTGATAGCTAATTAGGTTTTTAATTAATCTTGATTAGCTAAGCTATTTGACATGTCATTTAGCAATTGATATCTAGGGTTGATTAAATTGATTATATCATCATCCTAGATAAGCATCTAAGGTTACCTAGCCTTGTTTGTTATTTGAATATTCATATATATTCACATAGGTTGTTTCTCTTCATTGAGAAGTAAGTCTTGAGGCTAAGAGTGCTTAGGCCTCAAGCAAATTGGAATAGGGTTGCTAATAAAGGCCCGCTGGGTAGAAGTAAGGGGTTATAGACCGGAGTGTTAGACGAGGTCTACATAGGTTGTAAACTTCATTTCAATTAGTGATTTCGAGTTCCGAGTGTGGCGCACTATACAGCCCGTGGTTTTTTCCCAGTGGTTGGGTTTCCACGTATACATCAAGTGTTATTTAAATTCCGCACTATATTACACTTGTATGTATTTTTGACTAGTAGGGGCATTTTCGTAAAATTGACTTGCATGCGAAAATTGGGTAATAATAGTTAAAATCTATTCACCCCCCCCCCCTCTAGCTTTATATAGAACACGCCTCTAATTTGTTTCAATTGGTATCAGAGCGGGTTCTTAGACATACATAGGTGATCCTAGCTCATTTTTGGTGTGTTTTGCATTTGTGTGATTCTTTGACATTCATACATTTTGCATTCATTTCATCCATTCATTATACACTATGAGTGGAATCGGTGGTTCAAATGAGGGTGCTTCCAGCGTAAGGCCACCCCTCCTCACCGGTATAAATTACTCCCAATGGAAAGGGAAGATGGAGGCATATGTGTGTCAAATCCATGATAGGGCATGGATGGCCATTGAAGATGGATATTCGCCTCCTATGATGACTCCCACAGGTGGAGGAGAAGAAGTGCTCAAGCCTAAGGCACAGTGGACACAACCCGAGTTTGAGTTGTCCAAGTGGAATCAAAAGGCGTGGCACGCCCTTATATGTGCAGTGGACGAAAATCAGTACAAACTGATTCAGAACACTAAGATAGCCAAGGAGGCATGGGACATCTTAGAGGTTGCACACGAGGGAACCGAAGTAGTGAAGGACTCCAAACTTCAAGTCCTCCAAACTCAATTTGAGACACTTAGGATGGAGGAGAATGAGTGCTTCAACGACTTTGAGATTAGGTTGATGGACATTGTCAACCAAAGTCATCAACTTGGTGACCCTTACTCGGATAGAAGGATCAAGCAAAAGATAATGAGATCGCTTCCCGAGAGGTTTAAGTCTAAGGTGACGGCTTTAGAAGAAAACAGTGATTTTAAGGACATGAAGCCGAGCGAGGTAATAGGTAGACTTCTCGCCTACGAGTCTAGGAAGGGTCCTAGCTCCACTCCTTCAAAGAAGCAAAAAGGGATTGCTTTGAGAGCTTCCAAGGTTGAGAAGGAGGACAAGGATGACTCGGATGAAAACATGGCACTTTTAATGAGAAAATTCAAGAAGTTTGTAAAATTCGAGAAGAAGGGTCATGCATCTGTAGGGAAAAATACGGTCAACGCAGCGGAAGCGAGACTAAAAAGGGGTTTAGTATAGTTTAAATTTTTTTCATAATTTGAACCTTAACCCTCTAATTAATTAACATATAATACTAAAGATATCATACCTTTGTCGCCTGATCCGATTGACATTGCGTCGATGGTAATCTGCAAGATCTTCCAATCCAATCACGAATGTGAATCACCTAGGAGCGTGGTCTCCCTTCTCTTTGAATTGTGTACCTGAGGATGGATTAACAAAACTTTTTCTTTTTCGTTAGTCACAACAAATTCCAAGAGGCTACAAAGAATGTTCCGGTCACTTTTGAATTCACAATCATTAGATCGAAACTCGCGTGAACCTTATTCAAAATTGTGCACAAAACCTTTTGATGTAAAAGTAACTAGTGCACTATCGAAATAAGAACAAACTTGTCTCTCTATTCCTCTTGGCCGAAAATCGCACTAGTCTAAGAGTTGGATTCTATTTTTCTCTAGCAAAAGAAAAAACTCTCTCAAGCAAGAACTAGCAATTAGGGTTACCGAATCCTCTTGCCTCATATCTATATTTGGTGCCCGAATTCAATTTCCTATTAATATATATATAAATCCTAAAGTGCACTGAATTCTTCTTTCCTTATATTATATAAGTGAGCCGAATTCTGCACTTTCATTATATATATATTTATTAACCAAATTCTGCACTTAAATAACTTACATGTATATCATACATACATATATTTGCATGCCGCATGCATATATGTATATATTTTCCGCATGCATTTATGTATATATATTCCTTGCACATGTATTCATGCATATATATCACTTGCATTCCGCATGCATATATGTATATATATTCCGCATGCATTCATGCATATATAATCTATATATTCCACATGCATATATATAAAATACAAACCCTAATCCAACTCTTTAGTGTATTTGTGACTATATAAAAGACTTCCTTATTTGACTAGATAAATAAATCCCTTATTTATCTACTTACCAAATAAAGTCTTTTATTTTAATTATACTACCACAATAGTATACTACTAAGAAACATATTTCCTAGTCAGAAAAAGATTTTGGTTCTTAATTAAATAATTAATCAATCAATTAATTAATTCTCATTTAATTAAATAATAAAAACAAAACAATATAATATCATATATATATCTCGGCCATGTGCCATATATATTAATATATCTATATATTGTTTTTCTATTTTATTAAATCCATTGGACCTTAATAAAAGGCCCACATGTGAACTAGGCCCATTCTTACTAAAAGAAACAAGTCCACATGCCTTAATACAATTCTAGATGGACCCATAATTAGTCCGGTAGAATATATCAAGTGATTCATGCAAGTACGTGTGGATTGGGGATCTTGGCGGGCCTATCTAAATTTAAGCTCCAATAGACATAACCCAATCACAATCAACAAATGATTCACTTAGGTTCAATCAATTAATTTTAGTTCATTCCACTAAAGAACTAAAATTGCACTCTTAAATAAAGATGGAATAAGTAAATATTTCTCATTCGTACCCTAGACAATCTTATTGGAGATGGTGTATCCTCGTGAAGAATATCAGTAATCGCCAAGAGCTCATAGACCGCCTATAGCTCTCCAAGTTACCATATTTACTCATATGACCACATTTTGAACTTGGATATTTTGACTTGTCCAGAAGCCATGTTTCAATAGACTCTATTGAAAACTTAACGTTAAGATTCAATATCCAATACCTCAAAACATCCATATGATGATATTCTACTCTCATTTAATAAATGGAGCCACGATGTCCATATCTATAAATGAAGTCCTCTATCGATTAACAAATGAATATCACCAAACTATCGAGGATAGACTATGCTATATAATCGTACTCATTGATAACTCAAATGATACCACTTGCAACCATAAGTCCATCATTTATCTCAGGATTAAGATAGACTCTCCGATTGTCCTGATAATGAAAAAACTATTATCTATTGACGGTTCTAGATAAAGTATTTCATTGTGATCCAGTTCAATGCACCCAGTGCACTAGAATCTTTTACTCGAAGACCCTCCGATGATTTCAGACTCATCATAACTCATTTGATCCCACTCAAATGCTAGCAAAAGAATTCTACAACTTTAACAAGATAAAGGTGCCCAACCTTTAACTTAAGTTGTGAACATTATTCAAGACTAACTAAAGAATTGTGTCTACCTCATACATATCCAGATGTACGAACAATTCTTCTTTTCTCATAGTCTTTTGACCTTATGATTATTTAATTTTGACAATTATAATAATTGAACTATAAATACTATAAGATTTGTTAAACCAGAAATCACATTATTAATATGAATAGATTGTCAAAAACACTATTACACTCTTGCTATTGAGCATAATCCTAACAATCTCCCACTTGCGCTATAGCAAATGTGTCATATCTCTCATTCCCTTGTTCTCACCCCTATATACAATTTCCCTTAAAAGGTAATACTTCCTTTCAATGTGTTTTCCTCTCTTATGACTTTTTGGTTCTTTCGAATTAGCCACTGCTCCACTGTTGTCACAGTAGATAGTGATCTGCTTATTCGCACTAGGAACCACTTCCAAGTCAATCAAGAATTGGCGGAGCCAAACAGCCTCTTTGGCAGCCTCGCATGCAGCAACATACTCAGCTTCCATGGTGGAATCAGCAATACAAGATTGCTTGATACTCCTCCATATAACTGCTCCTCCTCCAATAGTAAACACAGCCCCTGATGTGGATTTTCTGGAGTCAGAATCCTACTGGAAATCAGAATCTGTATACCAAATGGGAATTAAATTCCCTCCTGAGTATACAAGCATATTATCTCTCGTTCTCCTGAGATACTTGAAAATATGCTTGACTGCCGTCCAGTGATCAGGACCAGGTTTCGATTGAAACCTGCTAACTATGCCAACAACAAAACAAATATCTGGTCTAGTGCAGAGCATTGCATACATGAGACTTCCAACTGCCGAGGCATATGGAACTCTACTCATGAATTGCTCTTCATGCTCATTCTTAGGAACTTGTTCCTTAGAAAGTTTGATTCCATGTCTAAAATGTAACATACCTTTCTTGGAATCTTGCATGGAAAACCTAGACAAGATCTTGTCTATGTATGAAGCTTGGGATAATACAATCGTTTTATTCTTTCTATCCCTTATTACTTGGATACCTAGAATAAAACTTGCTTCTCCTAAGTCCTTCATATCAAATTGTTTTGCTAACCATTCTTTTACTGATGTCAATACACCTACATCGTTTCCAATGAGTAGTATATCATCAACATAAAGAATCAGGAAAACCAACTTGTCGCCCTTAATCCTTTTGTATACACAAGGTTCATCAGGATTCTGAATAAATCCAAAACCTTTGACAGCTTGATCGAACCTTATGTTCCAGGATCTGGATGCTTGCTTTAATCCATATATGGATTTCTGCAACTTGTATACCTTTTCCATTTGGCCCTTTTCAATGAACCCTTCTGGTTGCATCATGTAGATGCTTTCGTCAAGACTTCCATTAAGGAAAGCTGTCTTGACGTCCATTTGCCAAATCTCTAGATCTAAAGATGCTGCAATGGATAAGAGTATCCTAATGGATTTAAGCATTGCCACAGAAGAGAAGGTTTCCTCGTAATCGATACCTTCTTATCTAGCTTTAAAGGTTTCCACCTTTCCATCCATACCTCTTTTCCTCTTGTATACCCACTTGCACCCAATGGGTTTTATCCCTTTAGGCAAGTCTACAAGGAACCAGACTTTATTATCGAACATGGATTCAATCTCAGATTGCATTGCCTTTTGCCAATGGCGACTATCAACATCCTCTATTGCTTCCTTATACGTGTAGGGATCATCGTCGTCCGGGAGATTCTCCACTGATTCTCTTAGACCGATGTATCTTTCGGGTTCTATTCTAACCCTCCCACTACAATGAGGAATGAAAGGTTGTTGATTTTGTGTTGGATCGGAACTTACAATTGGGTTAGGTTGTGTAACCTCTCGTGGAATTGTATCTCCTGACATCTCATTCAGGACAATTCTACTTCTAGGCACAAAATCATTCATATAGCCCTTTTCCAGAAATTTAGCATTTGTCGAAACAAATACTTTAAGATCTAAAGGACTATAGAAATAATATCCTTTAGTTTCTTTTGGATACCCTACAAATATACATGTTTCCGAACGGGACTCCATCTTTTCTGTCTTTCCTTTTAACACATGCGCAGGACAACCAAATATCCTTAAGTGTTGTAAACTAGGCTTGCGCCCAGTCCACAACTCATGCGGTGTTTAAGGAACAGACTTAGATGGTACATTGTTTAGAATGTATATAGCAGTTTGTAAAGCATATCCCCAAAAAGAAATAGGAAGTGTTGAATAACTCAACATAGACTAACCATGTCTAAAAGAGTTATATTTCTCCTTTCTGCTGCCCCATTCTGTTGAGGTGTACCAGGTGCAGAAAACTGAGAAACTATCCCATTATCAATAAGATATTGCTGAAACTCACCAGATAGATATTCTCCACCACGATCAAATCTCAAGATTTTTATGTGTTTCTCAAGCTGATTTTCTACTTCAGCTTTGAATGCTTTGAACATGTCAAAAGCATCCGACTTATGTCGCATGAGATACACATAGCCAAATCTCGAGTAATCATCAGTGAAGGTGATGAAGTACTCATATCCACCTCTAGCTTGAATGCTCATAGGACCACATACATCAGTGTGTATCAATCCTAAACATTCAGTGGCTTTTGCGCCTTTGGCCGAGAACGACCTTTTGGTCATTTTACCTTCCAAACAAGATTCACAAGTTGGTAGATCATCAACCTTTAAGTCACTTAAAGGTCCGTCACTTACCAATCTTTTAATCCTATTAAGGTTAATATGACCTAGGCGTAAATGCCATAGGTAGGTTTCATCTATTGATAATTTTACTCTTTTATGATTAGGTTCCGTTAATTCTGTGTCTAATGAGTGAGATATATTTTTATGCAAAAAGAATAAGCCGTTTTCCAATGTACCTTTGCAAATAAATTTGTTATTCTTACTAATAATAAAATCTTTATTAAAAGTAACTGAATATCCAAATTTATTCAAACAAGAAACTGAAATTAAATTTCTCTTGAATTGAGGTACATAATAAACGTCTATCAAATCTAAATGCCTAAAAGAATCTAGATTAACTCTAATATCTCCCACTGCACTTGCAGACACTAACGTTCCGTTGCCCAAACACAAGTTGATTTCATCTTTATTCAACTTTCTCCTTTCTTGGAACCCCTGTAAGGAATAGCAAACATGATTTGTGGCTCCAGAGTCTATGATCCAAGAATCTGTAGAATCTGCCAGAAAACATGTTTCAAGATAATTAATATTACCTTGTTCCTTCTTGTTCTGGGACTTTGGGCAATTTCTTTTCCAATGTCCCTTTTCACCACAAAGGAAGCACTTCCCTTTGATCTTGGTTACTTTCTTGGTCTCCATCTTGGTAGGCCCAAGTTGCTTTTTCTTCTGTTGTTCCTTAACCTTTTGATGGGTCTTAACAGTAGCAACTTTACCAACCATATGAATCTGAGATTCATTAGTAGGAGCAGGTGGTTTAGGAGCAGACAGAATAAACTTATGTTTTTCAACTTGCAGCAACAACCCAATTTTTTTTTCCATGTGACATAATTATCTCCAGTTAAAATATTATCTTTTAAGATATTCATTAGGGATGGGGTCATGATTTCTGAATATAACAAAAATATATATGAGTAAATAATCATGATAAAGCACTTTCGAATATTTATCTTGATTTAAATAAATAACTCAATCATAAAAATTCAACGGTGATCTAACACCCATAAATGTTACGCCTCCTTTGGGAGTTCGCACCATTTACTAGTTAGACTATGTCCCACCAAATTGTTAACATAACAACCAGCGTTTTCAATTTTAGCCTTGCAATTTTACTGACAAGAACTCTTGGGAGGATGTCAATAAAATTACATTAAGTGTGTTACCAAGATATCGACCCTCAATTTTCTCTCACGAAAATCCCTCCTTGGGGAGTAGATCTCGTTTGAGTCCATTGTCTAGTCTATCCTTGTAAGGAAGTATGATGCTAAATTCCATTCATGGACGCCCCTTGGGGGGATTACCAATAAATAATAAAGCTCAACTAACCTTGGAGGCCATAGGTGTTACAAAACACCTTCTCCCACTCAATTATTTAAGGCGTGTGATTAAATCCCATAGAATGATTTACCAAGTTATCTAGATGTCAATTTAGATACCTAAATCATTCAATGCATGTTCATACCAAAAGAGATATATGAGTGGCACTCCTATTCTATATGACATGTTATCATACAATAACAAATATTGTAATATTTATGCAAAAAATAAATAGCCACAATTTTGGTCCATCCTAGAAAAGCAAGTAAATTACAATTTGTTAGGAATACAAGATCTTCAAGTGGCCATCAATCATCCACACATCCCTCGGCTGCCCCCAATAGGTGTGCACACCCCACAACCCCACAACCCCACAAAGGGGCTGCCGTGTGCAGCCCATGAGAGCATATAGGGCTGCCGTGCGCAGCCCACCATGATTTGGGCTTGCCATGCGCAGCCCAGGTTGCTTCCTTTTTCTTCAAGTCTTCGAATCTTCATTACTTGAACATACTACAACAATATTTAAACTAATAAAATACTGCAGTATTTTTTTTTTTTTCTTTTTATTCACTGCAGTACTTTTTACAAAAAAAAAAACTGCACTTAAAATAAGATAAAAAAAACTGCAGTAGTTTTTAATACCAAAAAAAAAAAAACTGCACTTATTAATTACAAATAATAAAAATAAATAAAGCAACTATCAAGAAGGAATTATGGCGATGATAGACCACCCTTCTTGTTACAAATCCGAAACAAAAAATACATTGAAATTCTAGGACCAAAATCGAGCAACAACAATCCACATAAAAACATAAATAAATCCATACATCCACATATAATTATATATGCGAATACCTAGAGTGCCATCTCTTTCTAAACCTGCATAATCACAATAAAAAGAAATAGATTCACGTATATATACGTTAATTAATTAAAGGGTACAACCAGGCTCTGATACCAATTGTAGGGAAAAATACGGTCACGCAGCGGAAGCGAGACTAAAAAGGGGTTTAGTATAGTTTAAAATTTTTCCATAATTTGAACCTTAACCCTCTAATTAATTAACATATAATACTAAAGATATCATACCTTTGTCGCGTGATCCGATTGACATTGCGTCGATGGTAATCCGCAAGATCTTCCAATCCAATCACGAACGTGAATCACCTAGGAGCGTGGTCTCCCTTCTCTTTGAATTGTGTACCTGAGGATGGATTAACAAAACTTTTTCTTTTTCGTTAGTCACAACAAATTCCAAGAGGCTTCAAAGAATGTTCCGGTCACTTTTGAATTCACAATCATTAGATCGAAACTCACGTGAACCTATTCGAAATTGTGCACAAAACCTTTTGATGTAAAAGTAACTAGTGCACTATCGAAATAAGAACAAACTTGTCTCTCTATTCCTCTTGGCCGAAAATCGCACTAGTCTAAGAGTTGGATTCTATTTTTCTCTAGCAAAAGAAAAAACTCTCTCAAGCAAGAACTAGCAATTAGGGTTACCGAATCCTCTTGCCTCATATCTATATTTGGTGCCCGAATTCAATTTCCTATTAATATATATATAAATCCTAAAGTGCACTGAATTCTTCTTTCCTTATATTATATAAGTGAGCCGAATTCTGCACTTTCATTATATATATATTTATTAACCAAATTCTGCACTTAAATAACTTACATGTATATCATACATACATATATTTGCATGCCGCATGCATATATGTATATATATTCCGCATGCATTTATGTATATATATTCCTTGCACATGTATTCATGCATATATATCACTTGCATTCCGCATGCATATATGTATATATATTCCGCATGCATTCATGCATATATAATCTATATATTCCACATGCATATATATAAAATACAAACCCTAATCCAACTCTTTAGTGTATTTGTGACTATATAAAAGACTTCCTTATTTGACTAGATAAATAAATCCCTTATTTATCTACTTACCAAATAAAGTCTTTTATTTTAATTATACTACCACAATAGTATACTACTAAGAAACATATTTCCTAGTCAGAAAAAGATTTTGGTTCTTAATTAAATAATTAATCAATCAATTAATTAATTCTCATTTAATTAAATAATAAAAATAAAACAATATAATATCATATATATATCTCGGCCATGTGCCATATATATTAATATATCTATATATTGTTTTTCTATTTTATTAAATCCATTGGACCTTAATAAAAGGCCCACATGTGAACTAGGCCCATTCTTACTAAAAGAAACAAGTCCACATGCCTTAATACAATTCTAGATGGACCCATAATTAGTCCGGTAGAATATATCAAGTGATTCATGCAAGTACGTGTGGATTGGGGATCTTGGCGGGCCTATCTAAATTTAAGCTCCAATAGACATAACCCAATCACAATCAACAAATGATTCACTTAGGTTCAATCAATTAATTTTAGTTCATTCCACTAAAGAACTAAAATTGCACTCTTAAATAAAGATGGAATAAGTAAATATTTCTCATTCGTACCCTAGACAATCTTATTGGAGATGGTGTATCCTCGTGAAGAATATCAGTAATCGCCAAGAGCTCATAGACCGCCTATAGCTCTCCAAGTTACCATATTTACTCATATGACCACATTTTGAACTTGGATATTTTGACTTGTCCAGAAGCCATGTTTCAATAGACTCTATTGAAAACTTAACGTTAAGATTCAATATCCACTACCTCAAAACATCCATATGATGATATTCTACTCTCATTTAATAAATGGAGCCACGATGTCCATATCTATAAATGAAGTCCTCTATCGATTAACAAATGAATATCACCAAACTATCGAGGATAGACTATGCTATATAATCGTACTCATTGATAACTCAAATGATACCACTTGCAACCATAAGTCCATCATTTATCTCAGGATTAAGATAGACTCTCCAATTGTCCTGATAATGAAAAGACTATTATCTATTGACGGTTCTAGATAAAGTATTTCATTGTGATCCAGTTCAATGCACCCAGTGCACTAGATTCTTTTACTCGAAGACCCTCCGATGATTTCAGACTCATCATAACTCATTTGATCCTACTCAAATGCTAGCAAAAGAATTCTACAACTTTAACAAGATAAAGGTGCCCAACCTTTAACTTAAGTTGTGAACATTATTCAAGACTAACTAAAGAATTGTGTCTACCTCATACATATCCAGATGTACGAACAATTCTTCTTTTCTCATAGTCTTTTGACCTTATGATTATTTAATTTTGACAATTATAATAATTGAACTATAAATGCTATAAGATTTGTTAAACCAGAAATCACATTATTAATATGAATAGATTGTCAAAAACACTATTACACTCTTGCTATTGAGCATAATCCTAACAGCATCCAAAAGGTAAGAATTGAAGAAAAGGGTTCCTTTCAAGAAGGTTGAGCATAGGCAAGAGAATAGCGAAAGGAAAGGGATCCAATGCTATGAGTGTGGTGGCATAGGTCATATCTCACTAGATTGTGGGAATTTGAAGAACAAGAGAGAAAAAATGAAAGTGATGGCCGCCATTTGGAGTGAAAGTGATGACTCCGGAGAGGGAGATAAGTCATCAAGTGATGATGAGCTTATCAATAACTTCAAGGCATTGGGTGCCACTTGTGAAGAAAATGAAGTTGTTGGTAAGAATTCCGTTGCTAGTGATCCCATAGAAGAGAAAGTCGAAGAAGTAGCTCTAGAGGAGATAGTTGTTGCTTCACATTGGGATATGGCACTTATTGACTCAAGAGATCAAGGTGAAGGTCTTGATGAGGATATTGGATCCATAGGAGATGAGGAGAGTCTAGAAGATGACACTAGTGGAGATGACTCCTTATCTAACTCTACAAATGGAAATGTAGAGAATATGGATATGCATGACTTTATAGTCAATGTTGAAAGCTCCATGAAGAAGAAAGATAGATTTCTAAGGATTTTAGAGGAAGAAAATCTAGAGCTTACAACATACAATGACCTCCTAAAGAAGCAAGTGGAGAAAATGGATCTTAAGGACAACTTTGAAAGTTTTGAAATCTCTAAGTTAAAGAATGAAAAAGAGATTCAAAGGTTAAAGGAAGAACTACTTAGGCTTTCAACACAAGTTGATCACTTGAATGATGAAGTGATAAGATCCATGGTGGAAGAAGACAAGCTAAAAGATGAGCTAGCTTTGTCTAAGAGGAATGAAGAGGGTTTGAAGAGAGAGCTTGTTGAAGCCAAAGAGTCATTGACTAGAATGACCACAAGCACCAAGAAACTTGACAACATACTTGGTGTAGGAAAAAGCCCTTGTGACAAAAGAGGTCTTGGATTCGAAGTGAGCAAGGATTGCTCTATTCCTAAGAAGACCGTCTTTGTGAAGAGTTTGGGTAAGATAGAAGCGTCACAGGTGCAAACTCCTAGGAAGAAGTTAGAACTAGGACAATGTTCGAAAAATGCACAAGTGAAGGTGGTGAAAGCAAGACAACCCCAAGCTCAACGGATTAGAGCCTCTCGAGTCAACTCTCCTCAACAAATGACTCATCTCAACAAATGACTCATTATGAAAAGAGGCAAAACATGCTACCTCATCCAAGGAGGCAACCCATTCCGGTTCAACCAAATAGAAGACATGAACCGGCTCAACACCAAAGGAGAAACCAAATGCATGATAAGTCTCCAATGACTTCACACGGATATGGTATGAATTCTTACTTTGTACCAACTTGTCATTATTGTGGTGTTTATGGGCATATTAGGCCTAAGTGCTTTAAGTTCATTAAGCATTGTAGAACTAATAGCATGATAGAGAAAAAGAGGCTAAGAAAAGCCCACTTGCATGAGCCTAGGAAATCCTTTGTCAATAATCCTAGGTTAGTGAATGACATGCAACCTTTGACCACTAAGAAGAAAAATGTCATATCTATGTGGATAAGGAAAAATGAACCCGCTTGCTACGAGACTAACAAGTCTCAAATAGGTTCAACTAAGTCCAATGGACTTGGTAGGTCCATAGGACCTCATGCCCTTCATTAATGAAGGATGATACTAACCCCATATGGGGAACTCAAGCAAAGAAAGCTATTTTTGCCTTCTTGTCACTTGCAAAAAATTTGAAAAATCTTATGCTTCTTGGTTGATTGCTTGAGTAAGCTTGGTTGCACATATGTATATATGTTTTCAATTCAATAAGTGTGAACCGTGCTTGTTTACAATCCATGTCATATTTATGTTTAAACATGCATTTTTGGACTAGGAGATGTATGTAGGAAGTATGATTTGAATGACCTATGATTATCTCCATGACATGATGATTCTTTTATAACATGCTAATGTCTTATGAAAAGCATGAAATTCATGTACATGCTCAAATGAAAAAGCATGAATTGATAATTGCGTTCTTAAATGCAAAAACTTGTGTGAAAAAAAAGCTTATGAGACTCAAATGAAAAAGGATCTAGTATCCATTCAAGGATTTTACAATCCAAATGTCTCTCTTTCTTTATTGGTTGAACATGTCTACTATCATACGGGTTTCATTCCCGGAAAAATCAAATAGGGTGCAAAGTTGCTCATGACATGTTTAGCTTATAAAGTTGGATATAGTTGTTCTTAAATTGAAATCAATGAAATTTCTATATCCTTGCTTCTCTCATGACAATGGTGAAATTGGTTTGAATTCCTATTAGAAACCTTTGTCATTTGCTTTGCCAAATACCATGGTATTTTGGACTTGAATGCTATATGTCTTGTATGCAAAGCATTTTGTTTCACACATTTTATCTAATAAATCTCCTCGTTTCTCTTCGATTAATTGAGATTGCATAAAGTGACTTATATTGATTATGCATATACTAGAATGCTACTATCTCTCTTTGCCTTAAGTGACCCGGTTGGGGACTACTCCTTTGCCTATATCATAACAAAAAGGGGGAGTAGAATGTGGTAAGGGGAGGTGCAAATTGTTGTAGCAATTGGTGCACATTGGGGAGAATATATATTGAGGGGGAGTAACCCTTTGAGGGGGAGCATTGCATTCATCATACATTGCATGATGTTGTGTTTAATTTCTTAGAAATGCAAATGCTTGTTTATGTCCTCACTTGATTCATCTCACTTTTACTTGAATTGGAAAGTATAGAAACCTTGTTTCAGGGAATGATTGTTCTACAAGAGATTGAAGACTTCAAGTTTATTTTTATATATCTCTTTGTAAAGTAGAAAATCTTAGTAGACCCGTAGTTTCTATTATAATGTGAGGAATCAATGTGAGTGGTGGTTTTGTCATGAAATAGCCAAAGGGGGAGATTGTAAGGATTCCCCGTTTTGTTGATTGGCTTATTTCGTGGTCAAACCACATGTTGGGGTTTTGAATGTAAGGGTAGTCTAAGTGTTTAATGTTGTAGATCAAAGGCCCTTCCATGACCTCAAGATACAAGCACGCCAAAGGTATTATCTCTTGTGCTTGGTTTTCTTTGAAGAGATTTAGTAGCACACACACACTTAGCATTCTTGCTATGATTGCATACTTGCTTATTTTTATGTGCATCTCTTCACATGTCACTTTACACACTAGCACTTTGGTTGATATATCTTGTTGTGTGTATATGTGCCTTATAATTAGTTTCCCGACATTGTTCGGAAACGTCCGCGCTTACACTAATGAGTGCTTGGTTTCGCGCGAAGACCGCCTATGGAGAATGCCCTTGGCTTCTCCTTGGTTTTCACCATTGTTGGTGATCGGCGGTTATGATCGGCGGCCTGGCTGCCGAATGAAACCGCTGTTTCAGTCCAGATTGGTCTGAAGCAATTATGCGGTCCAGATCGGCGGTCACGACCGCTGTTCGAAACCGCCGTTCATACCTGATCGATTTTAATCCCTCGGGTTTGATTCGGCGGTTGGATCGGCGGTCGCGAAACCGCCGAATGAAACCGCCGTTAATGCTCTGTTCTTCACGAGCTCAATTCGGTGGTCGTTATCGGCGGCCTGGCCACCGATTGAAACCGCCGAACGGTGCGTTTCAGGGGCAAAATTGTCTTTTCACATGCCCAATTCTTGATGTCTATAAATATCTTATTTTCTCATTCTCTGATCAAGTTCCTTGAGTCATTAGAACCCTAAACTTTCAAGAGAGATTTTTGAGAAAAAATCAAATCAAGAACTCAACTTTAAACACTCAAATCAAATCCCTTTTGCATCAAATTTCATATTTGATCTTCTATGCCTTCATAGAATTGATCCATGCATGGTTTTGAATCATCACATCTTATTTGGTATGTTCTTCACTAATTTCATATTACTTTAGTGTTTTTCATATTAATACATCTCTTTAATTACTTGTATGCTTTTGATTATATGCTAGATACAAGTTAGAGATTATTTGTGATGAAAATGATTGAGTGTTGATTGTGATAGCTAATTAAGTTTTTAATTAATCTTGATTAGCTAAGCTATTTGACATGTCATTTAGCAATTGATATCTAGGGTTGATTAAATTGATTATATCATCATCCTAGATAAGCATCTAAGGTTACCTAGCCTTGTTTGTTATTTGAATAGTCATATATATTCACATAGGTTGTTTCTCTTCATTGAGAAGTAAGTCTTTAGGCTAAGAGTGCTTAGGCCTCAAGCAAATTGGAATAGGGTTGCTAATAAAGGCCCACTGGGTAGAAGTAAGGGGTTATAGACCGGAGTGTTAGACGAGGTCTACATAGGTTGTAAACTTCATTTCAATTAGTGATTTCGAGTTCCGAGTGTGGCGCACTATACAGCCAGTGGTTTTTTCCCAGTGGTTGGGTTTCCACGTATACATCAAGTGTTATTTAAATTCTGCACTATATTACACTTGTATGTATTTTTGACTAGTAGGGGCATTTTCGTAAAATTGACTTGCATGCGAAAATTGGGTAATAATAGTTAAAATCTAATCACCCCCCCTCTAGCTTTATATAGAACACGCCTCTAATTTGTTTCAGATTGGTTTTAAAATCTCCAACGTTACAACCAAAACATGGCAACTCTGTTGTTGTCCGTTTCTGACCTTTGGTCACTCAATTGACCATAACATTTTCTACAGACATCAAAATGTCATTCTGTAAAAATGAGTAGAAAGTAGACACCCATACCTTTCCAACGATATATCATACGAAAGGTTTCGATGTCGTTTGGTCATGTTTCGAAGTGCTCGAATCTTGAGCCGCTGCACTGACGCGAGTACCGCGAAATTGCCCATAATTTTTCCATTCTTCCAAAATGACATAGTTTCACTTGGGCATTATAAATACATACCTTTCTCATCATTTTGAGGGCTGAGCCACAAAATCAAACCCTAGAGAGAGAGGCTCCATATTCTTGAGAGAGAAAGAGAGACTTGAGAGAAAATACTTAAAGATTACATCTTTATCTCTCTAAACCCATTCCCACATGCATAAATCATCATCTAGGCATCATCTAGGTTCATCTAGCATGTGCTAATGCATGGGTCTTCTTCAACACACATGGTATGATTTGTTAAACACTAATTTCATCTAATCTTAGTGTTTTTACTTATCAATTTATCTCTTTTATCACTTGTATGTTCTTTGAGTAATTTCTACATACATGATTGAGATTATGTGTTGATTGGGTTATTTATGTTAGCTAGGTTTTCATGCCTATTTTATATCTAGTTAATTAATCTCATTATATGATTGAGATTATTTTTGATAGCTTAATTGATTAGGTCATTATTGCCTAAAAGTTATGCCATAAACATTCTTGTGTGATTTATTGATAACTAGGTTGATAGATTGTATTTTAATCAACTAGTTAATCTTGAAACTTATTATAGCACGGTGTGTATAAAGCTATCTAGAGGGGGTGAATAGATTTTACGCTTTTTACCTAATTTTTCGTGTTAGTCAAAATTACGAAAATGCCCTCAAGATAATATAAACAAGCAAGTGTAATATGGTGCGGAAATTAAAACAACACTTGGTTTTTACGTGGAAACCCTCACGGGAAAAACCACGGGCTATGTAAGTAAGCCACACTCGAACCTCGAATCCACTAAATGTGCAAACGATTACAACCTAATCCCGGAAGTAATCACACACCTACCTAATCCCGGTATGAGTGAACCTAGTCCTATTTGCTTGCGATCTAAGCAACCTAATCCCGGTTGCTACACACAAGACTTACTTTCTCTAGAAGAGAATACAACCCTAAGTGAATATATGTGAATATCCAAAATGCAACATAGAGCAAGGGAAACCCTATATGCTTATCTAAGATGATTAATATGCAATTAAGAACAATCCTAGATATCAAAACTAAATGACATGTCAATTAGTTTAGCTAGTCAATTAGTTTAGCTAATCAATATTAAGCACAAAACCTAATATGCTAGCACAATACAACTTCTCAAACATACATCATACTCATCTCAATATTGTATCCAAAGCATACAAAATAACAAATAAGTAATTAATTGAGATTGTTAGATAAGAGAAACACAAAAACATGTAAGATATTAGTGAAAAGCTTACCAAGCAAAGTATGATGAAGATTCCATGCAAGATGACATCTAGATGTTCTAAGATGATGCTAGATGATGATTGATGATCATGAAAAAGTGTTTGAGTGATTAAAAATGAGTTCTTTGTGTATTTTTCTTCTCTTGAAAAATATCCTAAGTATGAAGCATGAATAAGAACTCTTGTAAATGACCTAAAATCAAGTTAGCATATATATAGAGGCCATAAGTGAAGTGAGGTCGTTTTGAAAACGCGCTAGAAAATTGCTCTGTGCGCTGGTGGACCTGCGCTGGACGACAGGCGCAGGACCAGCGCACACGCACATTTTTGCTTTGGCGCTGGACGACATGCGCTCACACAGGCGCCAGACCAGCGGAGCCATACTGGGCGATCAGCGCTGGTGGCCTACGCTGGTGGACCAGCGCACGACCAACGGCACGCCACTGGGCGTTTTGCGCCGGTGAGCGGCGCTGGACGACAGGCACAGGTGAACCAGCGCACAGCCCACAACTTTGAACCCCACAAGCAATCATGCAAGGGGAACAAAGGTAAACTAAGATGCATCCTAAAAGCCTAAAAGCTATGATGTTATAAACACAAGATGCAATCATAATAACAAGCAAGAAGAGATGTAAATAGGCATTGATGCACAACAAAAAGAAACACAACATACAAAGATTAAACATATGCATGAGTTGTGAGTGTGTGCAACTATCTCTTCAAGACAAGTAAGCACTTAGAGTATTACCTTTGGTGCTTGTCAATAATGAGGTCTTCAAAGGGCCTAAGCAATAATTACAACATCTAAACTACCCTTACAAAGAATCCCCACATATGGTTTGATCAAGAAATAAGCCAATTAAAAACAACGGGAATCCTTACAATCTCCCCCTTTGGCTATTTCGTGACAAAACCATCACTCACATTGATTCCTCACAAAAAAAATAGAAACTACGGGACTACAATGATATTCTACATTACAAAGAGATAAGAGAATGCAACTTGAAGTCTTCAATCCTCTTGTAGAATAATCAATCCCTGAAAAGAGTTTCTAACATTTCCAATACAAGAAAAGTGTGAGATTAATCATGTGAGAACAATACCAAGCATTTGCATTTTTAGAATTTAGGCACAACATTACCAAATGTATGCAATGTATGACAAATGCAATGCTCCCCCTCAACGGGTTACTCCCCCTCAATGTATGTTCTCCCCAAAGTGCACAATAGCTTCTATATTTTGCACCTCCCCTTACCATATCCTACTCCCCCTTTTTGTCATGATATAGGCAAAGGAGTAGTCCCCAACCGGGTCACTCATAGCAACGAGAGATAGAAGCATGCAAGATTTGCATATACATATAAGTCACTTTATGCACTTCAATTAATTTGAGAGAGACAAGGAGATTTATTTTGAGAAAATGTGTTAATCCAACATGCTTTGCATACAAGACATATAGCATTCAAGTCCAAAATACAATGGTATTTGGCAAAGCAAATGACAAAGGTTTCTAATAAGAATTCAAACCAATTTCACCAATGTCATGGGAAAAGCAAGGATATAGAGATTATTGATTTCAATTTAAGAGCAACTATATCCAACTTTATAAGCGAAACATGGCATGAGCGACTTTGCACCCTATTTGATTTTTCCGGATAAATATCCGTATGATAGTAACCATGTTCAACTAATAAAGAAATAGAGACATTTGGAATGTAAATTCCTTTGAATGGATACAAGATCCTTTATTCATTTTGAGTCTCATAAGCTTTCACACAAGTTTTGCATTTTAAGAATATGCAATCATCAATTCATGCTTTTCATGAGAGCATGTTGTATGAATTTCATGCTTTTTCATTTGACATAAGCATGTTATAAAAGAATCATCATGTCATGGAGATAACTATAGGTCATTCACATCATACTTCCTATGTAAATCTCCTAGTCCAAAAATGCATGTTTGAACATAAATATGACATGGATTGTAGACAAGCAAGGTTCACACTTATAGAATTTGAAAACATATATACATATGTACAACCAAGCTTACTCAAGCAATCAAAAGAAGAGGCATAAGATATTTCAAATTTTTTGCAAGATACAAGAATGCAAAATAGCTCTCTTTGCTTGAGTTCCCCATATGGGGTCAAGTAAATCACATCACTCCACAAGACATATCCCAATAGATCTACTAAGAGTTTTAAATCGAGTAGCATCTAATGGTTTAGTAAATAGGTCCGCAAGTTGATCATTAGTACCTACATGTTCAAGTACTATGCATTTATTTTCAACAAGCTCTCTAATGAAGTGATGTCGGATGTCAATATGCTTAGTTCTAGAATGTTGGACCGGATTCTTGGAAATATTAATGGCACTCATGTTATCACAAAAGAGAGTGAGAGTACCTTGGTTGAATCCGTAGTCCACTAGCATTTGCTTCATCCACATAAGTTGAGTGCATCCATTCCCCGCGGCTATGTACTCGGCTTCCGCCGTGGACAAGGAAATCGAGTTTTGCTTCTTGCAAAACCACGACACCAAGTTGTTGCCTAGAAAGAAGCAACCGCCCGATGTGCTCTTCCTATCATCACAATTTCCTGCCCAATCCGCATCACTATATCCTACAAGACTAGGATCAGTGTCAAATGAGTACCAAATCCCATAATTAGAAGTCCCATTCACAAATCGAATGACTCTCTTAACCGAAGAGAGATGGGACTCCTTGGGATCGGATTGGTACCTAGCACAAACTCCTACACTAAATGATATATCGGGCCTACTTGCGGTCAAATAGAGCAAGCTCCCTATCATGCCACGATATAAGGTTTGGTCCACGCTTTTACCGCTAGCATCCTTGCTTAGCTTCAAAGTGGTGCTCATAGGAGTATCACAATGTTTGGCTTTTTCAAGACCAAACTTCTTCACTAGGGTTTTGGCATATTTGGCTTGGGATATGAAAATCCCATCATCTAGTTGCCTAATTTGCAAACCTAGGAAGTAACTAAGCTCACCAATAAGACTCATCTCAAATTCATGAGACATGACATCAACAAATTGTTGGACTTTGGTGTTGTTGGTGGAGCCAAAAACTATATCATCAACATATATTTGAGCTATGAAAAGCTCATCATTGTCTCTCTTGATGAATAGCGTCTTGTCAACACTACCTCTTGTGTAGTTGTTGTCAACAAGAAATTGAGTGAGGCGCTCATACCAAGCCCTCGGTGCTTGTTTCAACCCATAAAGTGCCTTCTTGAGGCGATAAACATGATTGGGGTGGTGTGCATCCACAAACCCCTTAGGTTGTTCAACAAACACTTCCTCTTGCAAGAAGCCATTGAGGAAGGCTCTCTTGACGTCCATTTGGTGCAATTTGAACTTGTGCACACAAGAGATGGACAAGAGAAGCCTAATGGACTCTAAGCGGGCAACAGGAGCAAAAGTCTCCTCAAAGTCGATACCCTCAATTTGAGAGTACCCTTGTGCTACAAGTCTAGCCTTGTTCCGCACTATGTTGCCATCCTCATCGGATTTGTTCCTAAATATCCATTTAGTGCCTATGACATTAGTGGTCTTAGGCCTAGGAACTAGAGTCCAAACCTCATTCCTTTCGAATTGGTTTAGCTCTTCTTGCATGGCAAGAACCCAAAATTCATCATTTAAGGCTTCTTCAACCTTTTTGGGTTCAATTTGAGAGGTGTAGCAAGTATAGCTAATAAGATTAGCAAGTTGACGTCTAGTCCTAACACCCTCATTTACCTCTCCAATGATATCTTCTTTATCATGGAGTTTCCTAACCCATGGAGCGGGTTCTTTAGAGTCCAAGAGAGGAACTCTAGCAATAGGTTGTGTGTCATCATTGTTGACATTAGATGTCCCAACATTAGGAGACACCACAACCTTCTCCAAAGGAGAACCATCACTAAAAATAACCTCCTCCTCATGATCATTAGACTTGAGCCTAGTATCATCAAATACGACATTGGATGATTCCATAACACTTAGAGTCTTTAAATTGAAAACTCTATAGGCTCTACTATTCAAGGCATAGCCAATAAAGATACCCTCATCACTCTTAGCATCGAATTTGCCAAGTTGATCACGGTCATTCAAAATGTAGCATTTGCTTCCAAAAGTGTGGAAGTAGCTAACATTTGGCCTCTTGCCTTTCCATAACTCATAGGAGGTGTTTCTAGTACCGGGCCTTAGGAAGACTCTATTTCCTATATAGCAAGCCGTATTGACGGCTTCGGCCCATAGGTTCCTAGGGACATTGTTGCTAAGCAACATCACACGGGCCATCTCTTGAAGGACCCTATTTTTCCTCTCAACAACTCCATTTTGTTGAGGTGTCCTAGGAGCCGAAAACTCATGGGAGATACCTAAACCATTACAAAAGGTTTCAAAGGTAGCATTCTCAAATTCCCTCCCATGGTCACTTCTAATCCGTTTTATGCTTTTAATATTAGAGTTCATTTCATTTTGAAGTTTATTACAAAGCATTTTAAACTTATCAAAAGTTTCGGATTTTTCTCTAAGAAAATATGTCCATGTGAACCTAGAGAAATCATCAACACAAACAAAAATGTATCTCTTTCCACCCAAACTTTCGGTTTGCATGGGACCCATGAGGTCCATGTGGAGAAGCTCAAGAGGCTCCTTGGTGGTGAGATACTTACCCTTTTTGTGCATGCTTTTAGTTTGCTTTCCTTGTTGGCAAGGTCCACAAACACCATTGGCTTTCTTCCCAAGCTTAGGGAGGCCACGCACACACTCGAACTTTCCAAGGGTCCGTAGATCCCTAAAGTTCATGTGGCCAAGTCTTTCATGCCACAACTCAATTTGCTCATCCATGGACACATGATTAGATACAATACTAGCTTCAAGACAATAACAATTGTCGCTAGATCTCATGCCCTTCAACAAGGTTTGTCCATCGGGTTTTAGGATTGAGCAAAAATCTTTAGAAAACAAGACGGAATATCCTTCATCACTAAGATGTGAAATGCTTATTAAATTGGCTTTCAAGCCATCAACAAATAAAGCATTGGATAAGGAGGGTAATCCGGGAACGGAAATGGTTCCTTTCCCTTTAACATTTCTTTTGGATCCATCACCAAAAGTGACATTTCCACCTTCCTCCATAACAAGAGTCTCGAAGAAACTCTTGTTTCCCGTCATGTGCCTAGAGCACCCACTATCCAAGTACCAAAAATTAGAAGAATTTGCCTTCAAGGCTATTTGTGCAACATGGCAAACATTTTCATTCTTTCTAATCCACTTAGCAACAATTTTAGCTTTCCTAGTGGTCTTTGGTACATGTGCTCTACTATTTCTAGGATCATGCAAATCAATATTTTCATTCCTAGAAACATGCATCTTGGCTCTATTCTTTCTCTTTTCAATCATGCTTTGTTTTCTACACATTTTAATATATTGAAAGCAATTTGGTCTAATATGACCATCACAACCACAAAAGTGACAAATAGGGATGAAATAAGGAATCATACCTTGCCTTTGTGCACGTATGGGAGCTTGTCCATGTCTTTGTGGATAAGTGGGTTCAATCCATCTTCGTTGTTGAACCGGTCTAGGTTGCTTCCAAGCTTGAGGTTGCATGATTGGTCTCTTTCCTTTGTGAGCCAATTTTGGAGGAGTGTTGGCTTGAGGGACCCTAGGGGGTTGAGCTTGAGATTTCCTTCTTGGCCCCATTTTCACTTGAGCATTAGAACATTGTCCTACTTCTAACTTCTTCCTAGGAGGTTGCACAAATGAAGTTTCTTCGTTCTTCAAGCTCTTGACAAACACGGTCTTGTTAGAGGTTGAGATTTTCTTGCCATCATCATACCCAAGACCTCTCTTGTCACTTGGACTCTTTCCAACACCAAGTAAATGATCAAGCTTCTTGGTGCTAGAATCTATCCTAGCCAAGGACCCTTTAACTTCTACAAGTTCCCTCTTCAAGCCTTCTTCACTTCTCTTGGATAAGTCTAACTCCTCAATTAACTTATCCTCTCTCCTCTTCAATCTTTCCACTTGTTCACTTAAGTGGTCATTGTGAGCCGAAAGTTCAAGGTTTTCTTCTCTCAACCTCTCAATCTTTCTTGTGCTTTTAAGTGCTAAATCATTGAACTCGGCATGGTATTTAGCAAGCACCTTTTGCTCCACAAATTTCTTTTTGGAACTAGAAGAGGAGTCACTTTCTACTTCACTTGAGTCATTTTCCTCTTGACTCATTTCCTCTTTCTCACTACCACTTTTGCTCTTATGTGAGGAGGCAAAAGCTAGGAGGTTAGCCATGAGCTCTTCTTCACTTGAAGACTCATCTTCCTCATTGGAGTCATCACTACTCCCACTCCAAGTGGCGGCCATCACTTTGCTCTTCTTCTTTTCATTGTGATTAGCACATTCGGGGGCAAAGTGACCAATCCCACCACATTCAAAGCATCGGACCCCTTTCCTTTCGGTCCTCTCTTGTCTAGGCTCAAACTTCTTGAAGGAACTCTTTTTCTTCAAATCTTGTCCTCTTGACCCAAATCCCTTCTTCTTCTTGAACCCCATAACCTTGTTGAACCTTTTCACAAATAAGGCAAGGTCTTCATCCGATTCATGCTTTGCCTCCTTTGCATCCTTAGATGCTTTCAAAGCTATTCCTTTAGACTTCTTAGGATGAGTAGTGGTGCTAGGAGCCTTCCTAGACTCATATGCAAGGAGACGCCCAATCACCTCACTTGGCTTCATATCCATGTAGCCACTATTTTCTTCTATGGCCGTCACCTTGGATTCAAACCTATCGGGGAGAGATCTCATAATTTTTTGCTTGACTCTCCTATCCGAATACGGGTCTCCGAGTTGATGGCTTTGATTTACAATGTCCATCAATTTGATTTCGAAGTCATTGAAGCATTCATCCTCTCCCATCCTAAGTAGCTCAAACTGAGTTTGGAGGACTTGAAGCTTGGACTCCTTCACCACCTCGGTTCCCTCATGTGCAACTTGAAAGATGTCCCATGCCACTTTGGCAATCTGAGTATTCTGAATAAGCTTGTACTGATTCTCATCCATAGCACACATAATGGCATGCATAGCCTTCCTATTCCACTTAGAAGCCTCAAACTCTTGCGCGTTCCATTGCGCCTTAGGCTTCAAAACATCTTGTCCTCCACCCGCGGGAGTCATCATAGGGAGATCATATCCGTCTTCCACCGCCATCCATGCACGGTCATGAATTTGGCATATGTAGGATTCCATCTTCCCTTTCCATTGGGAATAGTTCAATCCGGTAAGTAATGGAGGCCTTGTGCTAGAAGCTCCTTCGTGGCCACCACCATTTCCACTGTTTCCACTCATAGTGTTTATGAATGAATGAAATAAATGCAAATGTATGAATGATCAAAAATCACACAAAATGCAAAACACACCAAAATAAGCAAGGATCACCTATGTATGTCTAGGAACCCGCTCTGATACCAATTGAAACTTATTATAGCACGGTGTGTATAAAGCTATCTAGAGGGGGGGTGAATAGATTTTACGCTTTTTACCCAATTTTTCGTGTTAGTCAAAATTACGAAAATGCCCTCAAGATAATATAAACAAGCAAGTGTAATATGGTGCGGAAATTAAAACAACACTTGGTTTTTACGTGGAAACCCTCACGGGAAAAACCACGGGCTATGTAAGTAAGCCACACTCGAACCTCGAATCCACTAAATGTGCAAACGATTACAACCTAATCCCGGAAGTAATCACACACCTACCTAATCCCGGTATGAGTGAACCTAGTCCTATTTGCTTGCGATCTAAGCAACCTAATCCCGGTTGCTACACACAAGACTTACTTTCTCTAGAAGAGAATACAACCCTAAGTGAATATATGTGAATATCCAAAATGCAACATAGAGCAAGGGAAACCCTATATGCTTATCTAAGATGATTAATATGCAATTAAGAACAATCCTAGATATCAAAACTAAATGACATGTCAATTAGTTTAGCTAATCAATATTAAGCACAAAACCTAATATGCTAGCACAATACAACTTCTCAAACATACATCATACTCATCTCAATATTGTATCCAAAGCATACAAAATAACAAACAAGTAATTAATTGAGATTGCTAGATAAGAGAAACACAAAACATGTAAGATATTAGTGAAAAGCTTACCAAGCAAAGTATGATGAAGATTCCATGCAAGATGACATCTAGATGATCTAAGATGATGCTAGATGATGATTGATGATCATGAAAAAGTGTTTGAGTGATTAAAAATGAGTTCTTTGTGTATTTTTCTTCTCTTGAAAAATATCCTAAGTATGAAGCATGAATAAGAACTCTTGTAAATGACCTAAAATCAAGTTAGCATATATATAGAGGCCATAAGTGAAGTGAGGTCGTTTTGAAAATGCGCTAGAAAATTGCTCTGTGCGCTGGTGGACCTGCGCTGGACGACAGGCGCAGGACCAGCGCACACGCACATTTTTGCTTTGGCGCTGGACGACATGCGCTCACACAGGTGCCAGACCAGTGGAGCCATACTGGGCGATCAGCGCTGGTGGCCTTGCGCTGGTGTAGACCAGCGCACGACCGGCGACAGAGAACTGGACGATCTGCGCTGGTGGCCTGCGCTGGTGTGGACCAGTGCACGACCAGCGGCACGCCACTGGGCGTTTTGCGCCGGTCAGCGGCGCTGGACGACAGGCGCAGGTGAACCAGCGCACAGCCCACAACTTTGAACCCCACAAGCAATCATGCAAGGGGAACAAAGGTAAACTAAGATGCATCCTAAAAGCCTAAAAGCTATGATGTTATAAACACAAGATGCAATCATAATAACAAGCAAGAAGAGATGTAAATAGGCATTGATGCACAACAAAAAGAAACACAACATACAAAGATTAAACATATGCATGAGTTGTGAGTGTGTGCAACTATCTCTTCAAGACAAGTAAGCACTTAGAGTATTACCTTTGGTGCTTGTCAATAATGAGGTCTTCAAAGGGCCTAAGCAATAACAACAACATCTAAACTACCCTTACAAAGAATCCCCACATATGGTTTGA
This sequence comes from Acer yangbiense, assembly GCA_008009225.1. Lineage (NCBI taxonomy): Eukaryota > Viridiplantae > Streptophyta > Magnoliopsida > Sapindales > Sapindaceae > Acer > Acer yangbiense. The sequence goes on from CM017764.1 coordinate 32,416,103, forward strand.
TCACGAAATAAGCCAATTAAAAACAACAGGAATCCTTACAAATCTTTTGAATGTTTGTGGGTTATTTGTGATAGCTATTATATTTAGGATTGGTCATCCTTAATATAGCTAAAGTTGTATGCCATGTCATATAGCTATTTTCATATCTAGGATTGATTTTATTGACATCATATAATCCTAGATAAGCATTTAGTGTTCCCTAGCATTACTTGCATATTTGGATATCTTTGCATATTCATATAGGGTTTTGATCTCTTCGGAGAAGTAAGTCTTGTGTGATAGACCGGGATTAGGTCGGACACCGGTATTAGGTGGTCACATGAGCCAATTGGACTAGGTCCACTTTTACAAGCCTACGGGTAGTTGTAGCGGGATATTGGCCGGGATTAGGCCGTCAAACCTGGATTAGGTTGTATACGCTATCACAATTAGTGGATTCGAGGTTCGAGTGTGGCGCACTTACTAGCCCGTGGTTTTTCCCTGTTGAGGGTTTCCACGTAAAAATCAAGTGTCATTTATATTTCCGCACCTTTACACTTGATTTATTGTATTGACTAGATTAGGGTATTTTCGTAATATTGACTAAATGCGAAAATTGGTAATAATTGATAAAATCTATTCACCCCCCCCCCCCCCCCCCCCCCCCCCCCCCCCCCCTCTAGATAGTTTTATACATACCGTGCTATAATTTGTTTCAATTAACATAACAACCAGCGTTTTCAATTTTAGCCTTGTGATTTTATTGACAAGAACTCTTGGGAGGATATCAATAAAATCACATTGAGTGTGTTACCAAGATATCGATCCTCAATATTTTCTCTCACGAAAATCCCTTCTTGGGGAGTAGATTTCGTTTGAGTCAATTGTCTAGTCTATCCTTGTAAGGAAGTATGTTGCTAAATTCCATTCATGGACGCCCCTTGGGGGGATTACCAATAAATAATAAAGCTCAACTAACCTTGGAGGCCATAGGTGTTGCAAAACACCTTCTCCCACTCAATTATTTAAGGCGTGTGATTAAATCCCATAGAATGATTTACCAAGTTATCTAGATGCCAATTTAGATACCTAAATCATTCAATGCATGTTCATACCAAAAGAGATATATGAGTGGCACTCCTATTCTATATGACATGTTATCATACAATAACAAATATTGCAATATTTACGAAAAATAAATAGCCACAATTTTGGTCCATCCTAGAAAAACAAATAAATTACATTTGTTTGGAATATAAAAACTTCTTCCCTGGCGAACAAGTCTTCAAGCGGCCATCGTCCACTCACGCACCCCTTGGCTGCCTCTTATGGGCGTGCACACTCCACAGCACCACAAAGGGCTGCCGTGCGCAGCCCATACCACAACAAGCGCAGCTGCGTGCTAAATTGCACGCATGCTCGTTGCTATGGTGCACACGAGCCCAACTTTGTTCCGGTTGCTTCCATATCTTCTAATCTTCGATACTTGAAAATATTACAGTGGTATATATACATATAAAATACTGCAGTTTTTTTTTTTTTTTTTAATTAAACCTACTGCAGATTTTTTTAACAATAAAAGTGCAGTATTTTTAATACAATTTTCTACTGCAGAATTTTTATTACAATAGTAAAATAAAATAAAAAAAACTTAGCAACTACCATGAAGGAACTTGTGACGATAATAGGCCACCCTTCTTGTTACAATTCCGAAACAATAATACATTGAAATTCTAGGACCAAAATCGAGCAACAACAATTCACTTTATAACAACATATATAAATCCATACATTCAACATGTAATTATATATAAGAATACCTAGAGTGCCATCTCTTTCTAAAACATGCATAATCACAATAAAAAGAAATAGATTCACGTATATATACGTTAATTAATTAAAGGGTACAACCAGGCTCTGATACCAATTGTAGGGAAAAATACGGTCACGCAGCAGAAGCGAGACTAAAATCGAGTTTAGTATAGTTTAATTTTTTTTTCATATTATGAACCTTAACCCTTAAATTAATTAATCATATATATATACTAAAAAGTAGAATACCTTTTGTCGCGTGATCCGATTGACTTTGCGTCGATGGTAATCCGCAAGATCTTCCAATCCTATCACGAACGTGAATCACCTAGGAGCGTGGTCTTCCTTTCTTTGAATTGCGTACCTAAGGATGGAAAACAAAATCTCTCCTACTGATCGTTAGTCACAATAAAATCCAAGAAACTAGAAAGTATGTTCTGGTCACTTTTGAATTTAACAACCGTTAAGATTGAAACTCGCGTGAACCTAATTCGAAGTTGTGCACAAAACTTTTTGATATTCAAGCTTTCAAGTGCACTATCGAAATTAGAACTCTCTTTCTCTATTTCTCTCTTGGCCAAAATTAAACACTTGTCTAGAGTATGAATTATTTTTCTAAGCAAAAGAAAAAATTCACTCAAGCTAGGAGAAGAAGAAGTGGTGGCCGAATGCTATCCTATCAAATAATAGGGTGGCCAATTCTTCTTGTATTATTATTAGGGTTGCCGAATTCTTCTTGTATTAGGATTTAGGGTTGGCCGAATTCTCTCCAAAAGAGGATTTGTGCTTTACCCAATTCCTATCAACCTAGAATCCTAACCTAATACAACTCATAAGTGTTTATTCTATTATGAACTTATTAAAAGACTTCCTTATTTGATTAGATAAATAAACCTTATTATTTATCTTCTTACCAAATAAGTCTTTTATATTTTAATATGCTACTACCAATATATATAACTCTAGGAACATATTTCCTGATCAGAAAAAGATTTTGATCATGAAGATTAACCTATAATAAAAAATTAATTGTCCATTTAATCAATCAATAAAATAAAATAAATATTTTAGACTATTATCTGTCTTGACGCCCATACCATATACTGGGCTTAATTATTTTCTTATTTTATTTAATCCATTAGACTTTAATTAAAAACCCAGTTGAACCAGACCCATTCTTACTAAAAAAACAAGCCCACATGCATTTCATTAATATATTATTATATTGATCAGCCCATTAATAAATAATGTGCAAATTTATATTCTTATATATTAAATACAATTCTAGATGCACCCATAAATTGGTCCGGTAGAATATATCAAGTGATCCATGCAAGTCCGTGTGGATTGGGGATCTTGGTAGGCTATCTAAATTTAAGCTTCAATAGACATAACGTAATCACAATCAACAAATGATTCACTTAGGTCCGATCTATTAATTTTAACTCATTCCACTAAAGAGCTAAAATTGAACTCTTAAATAAAGATAGAATAAGTAAATATTTCTCATTCATACCCTAGACAATCTTATTGGAGATGGTGTATCCTCGTTAAGAATATCAGTAATCGCCAAGAGCTCATAGACCGCCTATAGCTCTCCAAGTTACCATATTTACTCATATGACCACATTTTGAACTTGGATATTTTGACTTGTCCAGAAGCCATGTTTCAATAGACTCTATCGAAAACTTAACGTTAAGATTCAATATCCAATACCTCAAAACATCCATATGATATTCTACTCTCATTTAATAAATGGAGCCACGATGTCCATATAAATGAAGTCCTTTATCGATTAACAAATGAATACCACCAAACTATCGAGGATAGACTATGCTATATAATCGTACTCATTGATAACTCAAATGATAACACTTGCAATCATAAGTCCATCATTTATCTCATGATTAAGATAGACTCTCCGATTGTCCTGATAATGAAAAAACTTTTATCTACTGACGGTTCTAGATAAAGTATTTCATTGTGATCCTATTCAATGCACCCAGTGCACTAGATTCTTTTACTCGAAGACCCTTCGATGATTTCAGACTCATCATAACTCATTTGATCCCACTCAAATGCTAGCAAAAGAATTCTACAACTTTAACAAGATAAAGGTGCCCAACCTTTAACTTAAGTTATGAACATTATTCAAGACTAACTAAAGAATTATGTCTACCTCATACATATCCAGATGTACGAACAATTCTTCTTTTCTCATAGTCTTTTGACCTTATGATTATTTACTTTGACAATTATAATATTAAACTATAAATGCTATAAGATTTGTTAAACCAGAAATCACTTTATTAATATGAAAAGATTGTTAATTACAATATTACACTCTTGCTATTGAGCATAATCCTAACAGCTAGGGGATTTGTGTTTCATCAAAATATCTATCATCCTTAGAATCCTAACCGTAAGGATTCCCATTCGTTTTTTTGGCTAATTTCGTGGACAAACCACATGTTGAGGTTTGTTTGTAAGGGTAGTTTAGGTAATTAAGGATCAAGTTCAAAGGCCCTTTCAAGACCTCAAGGAACAAGCTCGCCAAAGGTATAATCTCTAGTGCTTAGTTCTCTCTGAAGAGATTTAGATTGCACACACACACACTTAGCATACTTGCATTTGTGTGCATACTCTTCACATGTCACTTTACACACTAGCACTTTGATTGTTATATCTTGTTGTGTGTATTTGTTTCTTGTAATTCGTTTCCCGATAATATTTGGAAACGTCCGTGCATGCACTAGAATGTGCTTGGTCTTGCGCGAAGACCGCCCACGGAGAATGCCCTTGGCTTCTCCTTGGTTTCTCCTTGGTTTTCACCTCTGTTGGTGATCGGCGGTTATGATCGTTGGCCTGGCCATCGAATAAAACCGCCGTTTGTGTCTAGAAGTGTCTGGAGCAATTCTGCGGTTAAGATCGGCGGTCACGACTGCCGTTCATACCTGATCGATTTATTCTCTCAGGTTTGATTCGGGGGGTTGGATCGGCGGTTACGAAACCGCTGAATAAAATCGTCGATGATGCTCTGTTCTTCTTGGGCTCAATTCGGCGGTTGTAAGGCCGCCGATTGAAACCGCCGATCGGTGCATTTCAGGGGCAAAATTATCTTTTCACATGCCTTGTTCTTGATGTCTATAAATATCACACTTTCTCATTTTCTGAATGCATGTTCTTTAACTCTAAGAACCCTAAACTTCAAAGAGAGACATTTGAGAGAAAATCAAATGAAGAACACATTTTTAACACTTAAAAACCATTCTCATATGCATCAAAATATCATCTAGCATTTTCTATCATAGTTAGGATGCTTGCTTGCATGGGTTTTGGTCAACACACATTCTTTGGTAAGTTCTTCACTATTATCATATACAATTAGTGTTTTATTTATCATTGACATCTCTTATATTATTTGTATGTTCTTAGAATATATTCTAGATACAAAATAGAGATTGTTGTGTTGACATGATTGAGTGCTGTATTTTGATAGCTATATCTAGGTTTTCATAATCTATGTTTAGCTAAGCTATTTGACATGTCATCTAGCTTTTAATATCTAGGATTGAATTAATTGCAAAATCATCATCCTAGATAAGCATATAGGGTTACCTAGCTCTAATTGCATTTTTGGATATTTCATATATTCACTTAGGTTGTATTATCTCTTCTTAGAGAATTAATTCTTGTGTTGCTATCGGGATTAGGTAGCTTAAATCACAAACAATTGGACTAGGTCCACTCATACCGGGATTAGGTAGTTGTGATGATTATTGATCGGGATTAGATCATTAAACCGAAAGAAAACTTAAAGCGAAACTTTACAAAAGTATTTTTACGTGGTAAACGTCCTAAGAGGAAACATCCACTAATTACATGCAAGAAAAGTAAAATCGCGGTTGTGGGATGGAAAGCTTCGAAATTCAAATCAACTAAACTAAAGGCAAGGATTCGAAAATTCAATTAAACTAAATCAAGAGCAAAGCAACATAAAACAACAATTGAACTACATTAAAGCCATTACTGAAACAAATAACGGTGTGCTAATTATATCTAGAGGGGGGGTGTGTGATAGATTTTAATCAAGTTAATTACCAATTTTTCTTGATTAGTCAATATTCAATAAAAAAAAAACCCCTATCTAGTCAAAATTACAATCAAGTGTAAAAATGCGGAAATTAAATGACACTTGATTTTTACGTGGAAACCTTCAACAAGGAAAAACCACGAGCTAATATGTGCGCCACACACGATCCTCGAATCCACTATTTGTAATGTTGTTTACAACCTAGGTTGACCATGTAAAACCCTACACGGTCACTAACCCACCACTGCTACCCAACGGGCCTTTAATAGCGAACCTAGATCAATTTACTTGCGGACCAATCCACCTTAGCCACAAGACTTAATTCTCACTAAAGAGATCAACAACCTAAGTGAATATCATGATATTCAATTATGCAATTAATGCTAGGTTACACTAAATGCTTATCTAGGATGAAAGATGACAATAATCACAATCCTAGATATCAAAATTGCTATATGACATGGCATACAACATAGCTATCAAAGATAAAATAATACTAGATGTTATAGCTATCAAAATATAACTCACAATCAAACAACACAATAATCTCAATCTTGTAAATAGAATTTAATCTAAATGAATACAAGTAATAAAAGAGATTAATTGATAAGTAAGAACACTAAATTGGATGAGTATGGTGTTCAACTTGCCAAACTATGTGTGTTGAAGAAGACCATGCTTAGATGCATCCTAGATGATGCTTGGATGAAGTTTCATGCACATGGAAATGAGTTTAGAGAATCAAAGGAGCAATCTTTGTGCCTTTTCTTTTGAAAAATATCTCTTTTTCTTTTAGGGTTCTTGATGTTCAAAGAGTTGTGAAACAAATTATAGCACGATGTGTATAAAGCTATCTAGAGGGGGGGTGAATAGATTTTAACGATTATTACCCAATTTTCGCATGCAAGTCAAAATTACGAAAATGCCCCTACTAGTCAAAAAAACATACAAGTGTAATATGATGCGGAATTTAAATAACACTTGATATATACGTGGAAAACCCAACCACTGGGAAAAACCACGGGCTGTATAGTGCGCCACACTCAGAACTCGAAATCACTAATTGAAATGAAGTTTACAACCTATGTAGACCTCGTCTAACACTCCGGTCTGTAACCCCTCACTTTTACCCAGCGGGCCTTTATTAGCAACCCTATTCCAATTTGCTTGATCCTCGAAGTCACTACTTGTAATGATGTTTACAGCCTAATCCCGGTCTGTAACCCACCACTACTACCCAGCGGGCCTGTAATAGCAACCCTAGACCAAGACTTCAATCTCTCAAAAGAGATGCACAACCCTATGTGAATATGTATGAATATTCAATTAATGCAATAAGAGCTAGGGTACTCTAAATGCTTATCCAGGATGATGATATATTCAATTTAAATCAACCCTAGATATCAATTGCTAAATGACATGTCAAATAGCTTAGCTAATCAAGATTAATTAAAAACCTAATTAGCTATCACAATACAACACTCAATCAATTCATCACAATTAATTCTCTTTTCTTGTATTTAGCATATGATCTAAAACATACAAGTAAATTAAAAGAGATGGCTTGGTAGTAAAAATATTACAATAAAATGAACTTAATCAAAATCTTACCAAGCAAGTTGTGATGATGCAAATCCATACATAGATGCACTCTATATAGACATAGAAGATGCAATATGAAATTTGATGCACAAAGGATTTGATTTGAGTGGTTAAAGATGAGTTCTTTGTATTTTTCTTTTCTTGAAAAATATTCTAAGTATGAAATCAGATTATGAACTCTCTTTTATGACCTAAAATCAAGTTAGCATATATATAGAGGCCATAAGTGAAGTGAGGTCGTTTTGAAAAATGCACCAGAAATTGCTCTGTGCGCTGGTGGCCTTGCGCTGGACGACAGGCGCACGACCAGCGCAAAGGCAAAATTTGCACAGGCGCTTGACGACCAGCGCTCACACATGCGCCAGACCAGCGGAGCCATACTGGACGATCAGCGCTGGTGGCCTTGCGCTGGTGTAGACCAGCGCACGACCAGCGGCACGCCACTGGGCGTTTTACGCCGGTGAGCGGCGCTGGACGACAGGCGCAGGTGGACCAGCGCACAGCCCACAACTTTGAACCCCACAAGCAATCATGCAAGGGGAACAAAGGTAAACTAAGATGCATCCTAAAAGCCTAAATGCTATGATGTTATAAACACAAGATGCAATCATAAAAACAAGCAAGAAGAGATGTAAATAGGCATTGATGCACAACAAAAAGAAACACAACATACAAAGATTAAACATATGCATGAGTTGTGAGTGTGTGCAACTATCTCTTCAAGACAAGTAAGCACTTAGAGTATTACCTTTGGTGCTTGTCAATAATGAGGTCTTCAAAGGGCCTAAGCAATAACAACAACATCTAAACTACCCTTACAAAGAATCCCCACATATGGTTTGATCACGAAATAAGCCAATCAATTGATGGGAATCCTTACAAGTTGAATGAAAGAAAGTGACATAATGGTGTATTTATAGAGAGCAACAAAAGGCTTGGTGAAAAGATAAGTTTGCCCCTAAAACACGCCAATCAGCGGCCACCAGTCACCGATCATAACCGCTAAATTGAACCCGAGAGAATAGGGGATTAACGGCGGTTCCAATCAGCGATTTCATGGACGCTGATTACAACCATTGATTTGAGACCGAGATATATAAATCAATCAGGTCTCATCGACGGTTTTGATCGGTGGTCGGGGCCACCGATCATAATCGCAGATCTACTCCAAAACCTTCTGGACTCAAACCACGGTTTCATTCAATGATCATGGTCGCCGATCAAACCGCCATTTCACCAATTGTGGTGAAACCAAAGGAGAAGTCAAGAGCATTCTCTAAAGGCGATCCTCGCGCTAAACCAAGCACACCAATGAGCATGCGCGGATGTTTTCGAACATTCTTCGGGAAACGAATTACTAGACACACTAACAAGATACAACAAAGTAGTGCTAGTGTGAAATGTGAAGAGAATGCACACAAGAGCAATGAGCATATATGCAAGCATGAGAAGTGTGTGTGTGCAACTAAGTCTATTCAATAAAAATTAAGCACTAGAGACATACCTTTGGAGCGCTTATCAACTTGAGGTCTTGAGAGGGCCTTTGAGCTTGATCACCAACACCTAAGCTACCCTTTACATTTTTAACCCCAATTGTGGTTTGTCACCGAAATAAGCCAATCAAACTTGAGGAACTTACAATCTCCCTTTTTGGCTGTTTCATGACAAAACCACCACTCACATTAATCCCCACAACAAAAAAAGAAACAAAAGGTCAACAATGATTTTCTAGATCTTCAAGTCTTCAATCTCTTATAGAACAACCAATCCTTGTAGAACAACCAATTCTTCAAAAAAGGTTTCTACACTTTCCAAGACAAGTGCAATGTGAGATGATTAAGTGAAATCAAAATAAGCAATTGCATTTTAAAGAAATCAAGTAACATCATGCAATGAATGTGCAGTGCAATGCTCCCCTTCAACGGGTTACTCCCCCTCAATTAGTAATCTCCCAAAAATGTGAATTAGCTACTACATATCCCTTACACATACTACTTCCCCTTTTTATCATGAGATAGGCAAAGGAGTATCCCCCAACCGGGTCATTTTAGCAAAGAGAGATAGTAGAATACGAGATATTTGCATAATCATATAAGCCACTTTATGCAACTCAATTAATTGGAGAGAAACATGGAGATTTATTTTATGAAAATGTGTGATAAAGATGCTTTGCATGCAAGACATGTTACATTCAAGTCCAAAAATCAATGGTATTTGGCAAAGCAAACGATAAAGGTTTCCTAAAGGATTCAAACCGATTTTACCATTTGTCATGAATCAAAGCAAGGATATAGAAATGTCATTCATTCATATTTAAAGGGCAACTATATCCAACTTTATAAGCAAAACATGGCATGAGCGACTTTTTGCACCCTATTCGATTTTTCCGGATAAGATACCCGTATGATAGTAGCCATGTTCAACAAATAAAGAAAGAGAGACATTAGATTTTAAAAATCCTTAGAACGGATGCAAGATCCTTTATTCATTTGAGTCTCATTTACTTTTCACACACAATTTTGCATTTTGAAATTTGCAATCAACAATCATGCTTTTCATTTTTGAGCATGTCATTTGAATTCATGCTTTTCATTTTAAGCATGTCATTTGAATTCATGCTTTTAATTTTAAGCATGTCATTTAAGAATCATCATGTCATGGAGAATAATCATAGGTCATTCAAAGAGTACTTCCTAAGTATATCTCCTAGTCCAAAAATGCATGTTTGAACATAAATATGACATGGATTGCAATCAAAGCAATGGTTCACACTTATTAAATAGAAAAACATATAAGCATATGTGCAACCAAGATACTCAAGCAATTAATAAAGAGGCATAAAAATTTTCAAATTTTTGCATGTGACAAGTATGCATATTTGCCCTCTTTGCTTGAGTTCCCCTTATGGGGTCAAATTCCAAACCACATCAATCCACGAGACATATCCCAATAGATCTACTAAGTACATGAAACCTAGTTGCATCTAACCCAATTGTAAGTTCCGATCCAACACAAGATCAACAACCTACCATTCCTCGTCGTAGTGGGAGGGTTAGAACACAACCCGAAAGATACATCGGTCTGGGAGAATCAGTGGAGAATCTCCCGGACGACGATGATCCCTATACGTACAAGGAAGCTATGGAGGATGTTGATAGTCGCCATTGGCAAAAGGCAATGCAATCTGAGATTGAATCTATGTTCAATAACAAAGTCTGGTCCCTTGTAGACTTGCCTAAGGGGATAAAACCCATTGGGTGCAAGTGGGTATACAAGAGGAAAAGAGGTATGGATGGAAAGGTGGAAACCTTTAAAGCTAGATTGGTAGCCAAAGGGTATACACAGAAAGAAGGTATCGATTACGAGGAAACCTTCTCTCCTGTGGCCATGCTTAAATCCATTAGGATACTCTTATCCATTGCAGCATCTTTAGATCTAGAGATTTGGCAAATGGACGTCAAGACAGCTTTCCTTAATGGAAGTCTTGACGAAAGCATCTACATGATGCAACCAGAGGGATTCATTGAAAAGGGCCAAATGGAAAAGGTATGCAAGTTGCAGAAATCCATATATGGATTGAAGCAAGCATCCAGATCCTGGAACATAAGGTTTGATCAAGCTGTCAAAGGTTTTAGATTTATTCAGAATCCTGACAAACCTTGTGTACACAAAAGGATTAAGGGCGACAAGTTGGTTTTCCTGATTCTTTATGTTGATGATATACTACTCATTGTAAACGATGTAGGTGTATTGACATCAGTAAAAGAATGGTTAGCAAAACAATTTGATATGAAGGACTTAGGAGAAGCAAGTTTTATTCTAGGTATCCAAGTAATAAGGGGTAGAAAGAATAAAACGATTGCATTATCCCAAGCTTCATACATAGACAAGATCTTGTCTAGGTTTTCCATGCAGGATTCCAAGAAAGGTATGTTACCTTTCAGACATGGAATCAAGCTTTCTAAGGAACAAGTTCCTAAGAATGAGCATGAAGAGCAATTCATGAGTAGAGTTCCATATGCCTCGGCTGTTGGAAGTCTCATGTATGCAATGCTCTGTACTAGACCAGATATTTGTTTTGCTGTTGGCATAGTTAGCAGGTTTTAATCGAAACCTGGTCCTAATCACTGGATAGCAGTCAAGCATATTTTCAAGTATCTCAAGAGAACGAGAGATAATATGCTTGTATACTTTGGAGGGGATTTAATTCCCGTTGGGTATACAGATTCTGACTCCAGAAAATCCACATCAGGGGCTGTGTTTACTATTGGAGGAGGAGCAGTTATATGGAGGAGTATCAAGCAATCTTGTATTGCTGATTCCACCATGGAAGCTGAGTATGTTGCTGCATGCGAGGTTGCCAAAGAGGCTGTTTGGCTCCGCCAATTCTTGATTGACTTAGAAGTGGTTCCTAGTGCGAATAAGCAAATCACTATCTACTGTGACAACAGTGGAGCAGTAGCTAATTCGAAAGAACCAAGAAGTCACAAGAGAGGTAAACACATTGAAAGAAAGTATCATCTTTTAAGGGAGATTGTTCAAAGAGGTGACGTGACGATTACCAAAATCGCGTCAGCAGAAAATCTAGCGGATCCCTTCACAAAGGCTCTACCTCAGAAGAGTTTCGATGGGCATCTAGAGAACATGGGTTTGAGAGATATGACACATTTGCTATAGTGCAAGTGGGAGATTGTTAGGATTATGCTCAATAGCAAGAGTGTAATGTTGTAATTAACAATCTTTTTCATATTAATAAAGTGATTTCTGGTTTAACAAATCGTATAGCATTTATAGTTTAATATTATAATTGTCAAAGTAAATAATCATAAGGTCTAAAGACTATGAGAAAAGAAGAATTGTTCGTGCATCTGGATATGTATGTGGTAGACACAATTCTTTAGTTAGTCTTGAATAATGTTCACAACTTAAGTTAAAGGTTGGGCACCTTTATCTTGTTAAAGTTGTAGAATTCTTTTGCTAGCATTTGAGTGGGATCAAATGAGATATGATGAGTATAAAATCATCGGAGTGTCTTCGAGCAAAAGGATCTAGTGCACTGGGTGCATTGAACTGGATCACAATGAAAAGCTTTATCTAGAACCGTCAATAGATAATAGTCTTTTCATTATCAGGACAATCGGAGAGTCTATCTTAATCCTGAGATAAATGATGGACTTATGGTTGCAAATGATATCATTTGAGTTATCAATAAGTACGATTATAACGCATAGTCTATCCTCGATAGTTTGGTGATATTCATTTGTTAATCGATAGAGGACTTCATTTATAGATATGGACATCGTGGCTCCATTTATTAAATGAGAGTATAATATCATCATATGGATGTTTTGAGGTAATTGGATATTAAATCTCAACGTTGAGTTTTCGATAATGTCTATTGAAAACATGGCTTATGGGCAAGTCAAAATATCCAAGTTCAAAACGTGGTCATATGAGTAAATATGGTAACTTGGAGAGTTATAGGCGGTCTATGAACTCTTGGTGATTACTGATATTAATCACGAGGATACACTATCTCCAACATGATTGTCTAGGGTATGAATGAGGAACATCTTCCTTTTCTATCTTTATTTAAGAGTTCAATTTTAGCTCTTTAGTGGAATGAGTTAAAATTAATGGATCGGACCTAAGTGAATCATTTGTTGATTGTGATTAGGTTATGTCTATTGAAGCTTAAATTTAGATGGCCCGCCAAGATCCCCAATCCACACGGACTTGCATGGATCACTTGATATATTCTACCGGACCAATTTAAGGGTCCATCTAGAATTGCATTTAATATATTAAGAATATAATTTGCACATTATTTAAGTAATGGGCTGCTCAATTATATAAATATATTAATAAAAGACATGTGGGCTTGTTTCTTTTAGTAAGAATGGTTCTGGTTCACATGTGGGCTTTTTATTTAAAGTCCAATGGATTAAATGAAATAAGAAAATAATATTAGGCCCAATTTTATTCAAGTGGGGCGGCAAGGTTAATATTTTAACCTAAGATATTATTTTGTTTTCATTGTTTTAATTAAATAAGAATTAATTAATTTATTAATTAATTGTTTAATTAAGAAACAAATCTTTTCTGATATGGAAATATGATTCCTAGTCTTATACTATTGTTGGTAGTATACTAAAAGTAAAAGACTTATTTGGTAAGAAAAATAAATAATTAATTTTATTTATTTAATCAAATAAGAAGTCTTTTATTTTAGTCAATAAAAAGAATAAAATATCTATGAGTTGAATTAGGGTTTGAAGTCTATTCTTTTATGGAAATTAGGGTGCAACACAAACTCCTTTTAGGAGTGTGATTTGCGGCAACCCTAGGAGAAAAAGAGAGCAAGATTTCAGCAACCCTAATAGGAAAAGAGAAGAAAATTTAGGCCACATATATATTCATATGTATAGAATTCGGCCACCCTATGCTTTGTGCTTGAGAGACAATTTTTCTTCTTCTTCTTAATTCATAGAGAGCATTAATTTTATTCTACCAAAAACATAAAAGAGTGAATAAATTATTCTTTGATGGTACACTATTTGCTTGTTCATCAATAAGCTTGTGTGTACAACATCGATTTAGGTTCACGCGAGTTTCGATCATTAGATTGAGAACTCAAAAGTGACCGGAATAATTTTAGTCTTCTTTTGATTGTTTTTGTGACTAACAAAGAAAAGAAAAGTTTATTTGTCCATTCACAGGTTTGCAATTCAAAGAAAAGGGAGACCACGCTCCTAGGTGATCCACATTCGTGCTAGGATTGAAGATCTTGCGGATTACCATCGACGTAAGTCAATCGGATCACGCGACAAAAGGTATTATTCTTTTGTTAGATAATATATATGTTTAATTGATTAAAAGGTTTAAGGTTCATAAAAGGAAAATTTTTTAAAAGTTACTAAATCAATTTTTAGTCTCGCTTCCGCTGCGTGTACTACGGTATTTTTCCCTACACAAGACAATAGCAATTGTCGCTAGATCTCTTACCTTTCAAGGTTTTTCCATCGGGCTTTAGGATTGAGCAATCATCTTTGCTAAATAAGACCGAGAATCCTTCATTAAGATGAGAAATGCTTATAAGATTGGCTTTCAAGCTATCTACCTATAAAACATTGGACAAGAAGGGTAATCCGGGAATGTAGATGGTTCCTTTCTCTATAACTCTCTTTTTAGATCCATCACCAAATGTGACAAATCCCCCTTCCTCCATGACAAGAGTCTCGAAGAGACTCTTATTTCCCGTCATGTGCCTAAAGCACCTACTATTTAAGTACCAAAAATTAGAAGAATTTGCCTTCAAGGCAATTTGAGCAACATGGCAAAAGAATTCATCTCTTCTAATCCACCTAGGTAAAACACTTTCTTTCCTAGTGGTCAATGGTACATGGGATCTAGATGTCCTAGGATTATGCAAATTGGTTCTATTTTTCCTAGGGACATGCATCTTGGCTCTAGCCTTTTTCTTTCCTATCATGCTTTCAAATTTACACATTTTGATATAATGAAAGCACTTTTGTCTAATGTAACCATCAATACCACAAAAATGACATATAGGAATAAAGTTAGGAATCATACCATAACCTTGTGTATGCATTGGAGCCTTCCTATGTCTTTGTGGTTGTCTTGGTTGTTGGAATGGATCTCTCATTCTTTATTATTGACCAAGACTTGGTTGCTTCCTCAGTTGAGCTTGCATGATTGGTCTCTTCTCTTGATGGACTTTAGGTTGAGGGAAGTTAGCTTGATGAGCTCTTCTAAGTTGAGCTTGAGGTGGACTTCTTAGTGCCACCTTCACTTGAGCATTTCTTGAACATTCTCCTAGGTCAATTTTCTTCCTAGGTAATCGAGAAGGAGGAGACTCCTTGAAGTTCATGCTCTTGACAAATACGGTCTTGCTTAGAGTGAAGGACTCCTTGTCATCTTCAAACCCAAGACCCTTTTTGTCACTTGGCCTTTTTCCAACATCTAACATGTGGTCAAGTTTTTTAGTGCTAGAGCCCATCTTAGCCATCAATTCTCTAGCATCTTCAAGTTCCCTCTTCATCCCTTCTTCACTCTTCTTAGATAAGTCTAACTCCTCTTTTAGCTTATCTTCAATCTTCTTAGATCTCACCACTTATTCACTTAAGTGGTCAATTTGTATTGAAAGCTCTATATTTTCTTCCTTCAATCTCCTAATTTCTCTTTTGTTTTTCATCCTTGTAAGGTCTCAGTTTATTGATTGGCTTATTTTGTAGACAAACCACATTTCGGGTTTTTTCTAAGGGTAGTTTAGGCTCTCAAGACCTCAAGAGAAGAAGCACCAAAGGTAAATTTATAGTGCTTACTTTACTTTGAAGAGAAGTAGTTACACACACATACAACACTTTCATAATTCTTATTCTTGAATGTTGTGTTTGTATTATGTGTGCATTATTGATTATTTAATCTCTCTTCTTGCATAAGTATTGATTGCATCTTGTGTTTAAAATGACATATCATGTTAGGCTTTTAGGATGCATTTTCTTTACCTTTTTACCCTTGAATTTTGTATTAGGGTTCAAAGGAGTGGGCTGTGCGCTGGTCGTCATGCGCCAGACCAGCGCAGCTCACCAGCGTAGAACTCCTAGTTCTCTGTCGCTGGTCATATGCTGGTCGTCCAGCGCAGATCGTCCAGGTCTCTGTCGCTGGTCTTGCGCCCCTGGTCATATGCAGCCCTCACCAGTGCACATCGCCTAATGGGTTGCCGCTAGTCGTGCGCCCTTCGCATGCGCTGGTCGACCAACGCACCGTGCAAAAATTGGCTTTGCGCTGGTGGATCAGCGCACAAGGCATATTTTGGTGTAATTTTTCAAAACGACCACACTTTACTTATGGCCTCTATATATACAACTCTATGTTTTTAGGTCAGTTTGCTGAGTTCAAAATATCATATATTTTCCTTAGAATATTTTTCAAGAGAAAAATCCTTAAAGAACTCTTCTTTAAACACTCAAATACATTCTTTTGTGCATCAAAGATCATCTAGCAATCATCCATGCATGGTTTTGTATCATCACATCTTCTTTGGTATGTTCTTCACTAACTTTATCTAATTTTAGTGTTTTTCATATTAAGACATCTTTTTAAATTACTTGTATGTTTTAGATCATATGCTAAATACAAGTTAGAGATTATTTGTGATGAATATGATTGAGTGTTGTATTGTGATAGCTAATTAGGTTTTTGCTTAATCTTGATTAGCTAAGCTATTTGACATGTAATTTAGTTATTAATATCTAGGAGTGCTTTTATTGAAAAATCATCAACTTAGATAAGCATATAGCTTTATGTTGCATTTTGGATATTCACATATTCACTTAGGGTGTTAATCTCTTGATTGAGAATTAAAGTCTTGTGTGTAGCTTCCAGGATTAGGTTGCCTAGATCGCAAGCATTTCAACTGGGTTCACTTATACTAGGATTAGGTAGGTGTGTGAGTACTTCCGGGATTAGGTTGTAATTTTATCACATTTAGTGGATTCAAGGTTTATGTGTGGCTCACATAACAGCTCGTGGTTTTTCCCGTGAGGGTTTCCATTTAAATATCAAGTGTTGTTTTACATTCCGTTCCATATTACACTTGCTATATTATATTGACTATTAGGGGCATTTCCGTAATTTTGACCATACATGAAAATTGGGTAAAATCTTTTAAAATATATTCACCCCCTCTAGATTAATATCAAACACATCGAGTATTTGTTTCAATTGGGATCAGAGCGGGTTCCTAGATATATTTAGGTGATCCTTGCTCATTTTGGTGTATTTTGCATTTTGTGTGATTTTTGATCATTCATACATTTGCATTCATTTCATTCATTCATAAACACTATGAGTGGAAATGGTGGAAATGGTGGTGGCAACGAGGGTGCTTCTAGCACAAGGCCTCAACTTCTTACTGGGTTGAATTATGCCTCTTGGAAAGGCAAGATGGAGTCGTACATATGTCAAATCCATGACCGGGCTTGGATGGCGGTTGAAGACGGCTACATATCACCCATGATGACTCCTACGGGTGGAGGAGAGGATATGCTCAAACCTAAAGAGCAATGGAACGCGCAAGAGTTTGAGTCATCCAAATGGAATAGGAAGGCGATGCATGCCATCCTATGTGCTATGGACGAAAATCAATATAAGTTGATTCAAAACACTAGGATAGCTAAGGAGGCATGGGACATCCTAGAGGTTGCACATGAGGGAACCGAAGTTGTAAAGGACTCGAAGCTTCAAGTTCTCCGAACGCAATTCGAATTGCTTAGGATGGATGAGAACGAATGCTTCAAAGACTTCGAAGTAAGGTTGATGGACATCATGAACCAAAGTCATCAACTTGGTGACCCGTATTCGGATAGGAGAATCAAGCAAAAAATTATGAGATCTCTCCCCGATAGATTTGAGTCCAAGGTGAAGGCTTTAGAGAAGAATAACACATTCAAGGATATGAAGCCGAGTGAGGTGATTGGGAGACTTCTTGCTTATGAGTCTAGGAAGGGTCCTTGAAACAAATTAACGGTGTGTAGTATATTAATTTAGAGGGGGGGTGAATAGATTTTAATCGATTTTACCAAATTTTTGTGTATGGTCAAGATTACGAAAATACCCCTAATAGACAGTATAGTATAGCAAGTGTAATATGGTGCATAAATTAAATAACACTTGATATTTATGTGGAAACCCTCACGGGGAAAACCATGGGCTAATAAGTGAGCCACACTCGAACCTCGAATCTACTAAATGTGTAAACCAATTACAACCTAATCTCGGTAAGTAATCACACACCTACCTAATCCCTGTATAAGTGAGCATAGTCTAATTGTTTGTGATTTATGCAACCTAATCCCAGAAGCTATACAAGACTTACTTCTTAATGAAGAGATGATACAACCTAAGTGAATATATAAAATACTCAAATATGCAACAAGAGCTAGGTAACCCTATATGCTTATCTAGGATGATGATATATCAAGAAATACAATCCTAGATATCAAGAGCTAAGTGACATGTCAAAAAGCTTAGCAAATCATAGATTATGCAAACCTAGAAAGCTATCACAATACAACTCTCAAACATTCAAAACACTAATCTCAATCTTGTATCTAAGATATATATGAATAACATACAAGTAATAAATGAGATTGCTTGCAAAGAAAGACACAAAATATGTAAGATGTTAGTGAAAAACTTACCAAGCAAAGTGTGATAAAGAATCCATGCAAGATGATATCTAGATGATCAAAGATGATGCTAGATGATGATTGATGATCATGGAAATAGTGTTTGAGTAATTAAATGTGAGTTCTTGTGTATTTTTATTGTTTTGAAAAATATCCTAAGTATGGAATCTGAAAATCAACTCAATTGAGTGACCTAAAGTCATAGAGGCATATTTATAGGGGGTCAAAGTCAAAGTGATGCGTTTTGATAAGTTCCCCTATTTTTGCCTTGGGTGCTGTACAGGTCGTTGAACGTAAAGCGACTTGTACAGCGCCTACCTAGGAAAAATGAAGAACTTCTTCATTGGCGCTGTTCGAACAGCGCTTCTGTACAGCGCCACAACTCTATCTTCTCAGGAAAACAGAGTGTCGTTGTACGTACAGCGACCGATTAAATCGATCAGGTCTATACAGTGCCAATCCTATTTCCTTCAGGTCTCAGATGGGCACTGTTCGTACAGCGCTTTTGTAGAGCGCTTTAAACAGCGCCCTTTGCAAAAATGCACTCCTAAGCCTATGCATGGCATGGCATTTGGACATACAAGATGCAATCAAAAAGGCATGCAAGAAGAGATGTTACTGAACATTAATACACATAAATAAGACACACAACATACAAGATTTAAACATATGCATGAGTTGTGAGTGTGTGCAACTATCTCTTCAATGCAAGTAAGCATATAGAAAATACCTTCGGTGCTTATTGAGATGAGGTCTTCAAAGGGCATTGAACAAGAACACCAATACCTAAGCTACCCTTACAATGAACCCCGACATGTGGTTTGTCCACGAAATAAGCCAATCAAGATATGGAAATCCTTACAATCTCACCCTTTGGCTATTTCGTGCCAAAACCACCACTCACATTGATCCTCACAAACATAATTGAAGCTACGGGATAACAAAGATATTCTACATTACAAAGAGATATAAAAATGTAAAAATCTTGAAGTCTTCAATCTCTTGTAGAACTATCAACCCTTCAAAACAAAATATTACACTTCCAAAGCAAATGTGTGTGAGATGATCATGTGAAGTTAAAACAAGCATTTGCATTAAGAAAGATAAGTACAACATCATGCAATGTATGTGAATGCAATGCTCCCCCTCATTGGATTACTCCCCCTTTAAAAGAATATTAAATACTCTAGGTGTGTTCTATATATAAAGCTAGAGGGGGGGGGGGGGGGGGGGGGGGGTGAATAGATTTTATCTAATTATTACCCAATTTTCGCGTGCATGTCAATTTTACGAAATTACCCCTAGCAAGTCAACAATACATACAAGTGTAATATGGTGCGGAAATAATAAATGACACTTGATGTTTACGTGGAAAACCCAACCACTGGGAAAAACCACGGGCTGTATAGTGCGCCACACTCGGAACTCGAAATCACTAATTGAAATGAAGTTTACAACCTATGTAGACCTCGTCTAACACTCCGGTCTGTAACCCTTCACTTCTACCCAGCGGGCCTTTATTAGCAACCCTATTCCAATTTGCTTGATACTCGAAGTCACTACTTGTAATGATGTTTACAGCCTAATCCCGGTCTGTAACCCACCACTACTACCCAGCGGGCCTGTAATAGCAACCCTAGACCAAGACTTCAATCTCTCAAAAGAGATGCACAACCCTATGTGAATATGTATAAATATTCAATTAATGCAATAAGAGCTAGGGTACTCTAAATGCTTATCTAGGATGATGATATATTCAATTTAAATCAACCCTAGATATCAATAGCTAAATGACATGTCAAATAGCTTAGCTAATCAAGATTAATTAAAAACCTAATTAGCTATCACAAACAACACTCAATCAATTCATCACAAATAATCTCTTTTCTTGTATTTAGCATATGATCTAAAACATACAAGTAATTTAAAAGAGATGGCTTGGTATTTAAAATACTACAATAAGATGAAATTAATCAAAATCTTACCAAGCAAGTTGTGATGATGCAAACCCATAATGCACTCTATATAGACATAGGAGATGCAATATGAAATTTGATGCAAAAGGGGTTTGATTTGAGTGGTTAAAGTTGAGTTCTTGATTTGATTTTCTCTCAAAATCTATCTTTGAAGATTAGGGTTCTTAAGAGTCAAAGAACTTAATCAGATAATGAGAAAGTGTGATATTTATAGACATCAAGAACAGGGCAAGTGAAAGGACAATTTTGCCCATGAAATCGCACGATCGGCGGTTTCATTTGGCGGCCAGGCCGTCGAATTGAACCGCCGAATGGCTCCCGAGTGGAACAGGGGAACTTCGGCGACTTCGTTCGGCGGTTTCGAAACCGCCGATCCCAACCGCCGTTTTGGACCCAAGAGATATATTTCAATCAGGTCACATTCGGCGGTTTCGAAAGGCGGCCAGGCTGCCGAACGTAACCGCCGTTTCACCAAAAATGGTGAAACCAAGGAGAAGCCAAAGGCAACTCCACCGGCGATCATCGCGCAAAACAAAGCACATCAATATGCACGCGCGGACATTTCCGAACAACCTTCGGGAAACGAATTACTCCACACTAAGAACTAACATACATGAAGTGCAAGTATGGGTATTGAATGCATCCTAATGCCTATCATGTCATGGCATTTCATATAACAAGATGCAATCAATTTAATGCAAGAAGAGACATTGAATAAACAATAAAGCACAATGCACACAAAATATAAACACAACATTCAAGAATAAGAGTTATGCATGTTGTGTGTGTGTGCAACTATATCTCTTCAAGCCAAAGTAAGCACAAGATATACCTTTGGTGCTTGTCCTCTTGAGGTCTTGGAAAGGGTCTTTGATCTTCAACCTTAATGACCTAGACTACCCTTACAACCAAACCCCAACATGTGGTTTGACCACGAAATAAGCCAATCAACAAAAGGGAATCCTTACACCCCTCAATGGATATTCTCCCCAACATGCACAATTGCCATTACAATTTGTAACTCCCCTTACCACATTTTACTCTCCCTTTTTGTCATGATATAGGCAAAAGAGTAGTCCCCAACCAGGTCACTTCTAGCAAAGAGAGATAGTAGCATACAAGATATTTGCATAATCAATATAAGTCACTTTATGCATCTCAATTAACTGGAGAGAAACAAGGATATTTATTTAAATAAAATGTGTGAATCAAACATGCTTACAAGACATATAGTATTTAAGTCCAAAATACAATGGTGTAAGGATTCCCGTTTTGTTGATTGGCTTATTTCGTGGTCAAACCACATGTTGGGGTTTTGAATGTAAGGGTAGTCTAAGTGATTAGTGTAGAAGATCAAAGGCCCTTCCATGACCTCAAGATACAAGAACGCCAAAGGTATAATCTCTTGTGCTTGGTTTTCTTTGAAGAGAATTAGTAGCACACACACACTTAGCATTCTTGCTATGATTGCATATTTGCTTATTTTTATGTGCATCTCTTCACATGTCACTTTACACACTAGCACTTTGGTTGATATATCTTGTTGTGTGTATATGTGCCTTATAATTCATTTCCCGACATTATTCGGAAACGTCCACGCTTGCACTAATGAGTGCTTGGTTTCGCGCGAAGACCGCCTATGGAGAATGCCCTTGGCTTCTCCTTGGTTTTCACCATTGTTGGTGATCGGCGGTTATGATCGGCGGCCTGGCCGCCGAATGAAACCGCCGTTTCAGTCCAGATTGGTCTGAAGCAATTATGCGGTCAAGATCGGCGGTCACGACCGCCGTTCGAAACCGCAGTTCATACCTGATCGATTTTAATCCCTCGGGTTTGATTCGGTGGTTGGATCGGCGGTCACGAAACTGCCGAATGAAACCGCCGTTAATGCTCTGTTCTTCACGAGCTCAATTCGGCGGTCGTGATAGGCGGCTTGGACGCCGATTGAAACCGCCGAACGGTGCGTTTCAGGTGCAAAATTGTCTTTTCACATGCCCAATTCTTGATGTCTATAAATATCTTATTTTCTCATTCTCAGATAAAGTTCTTTTTGAGTCATTAGAACCCTAAACATTCAAGAGAGAATTTTTAGAAAAAATCAAATCAAGAACTCAACTTTAAACACTCAAATCAAATCCCTTTTGCATCAAATTTCATATTTGATCTTCTATGCCTTCATAGAATTGATCCATGCATGGTTTTGAATCATCACATCTTATTTGGTATGTTCTTCACTAATTTCATATTATTTTAGTGTTTTTCATATTAATACATCTCTTTAATTACTTGTATTCTTTTGATTATATGCTAGATACAAGTTAGAGATTATTTGTGATGAAAATGATTGAGTGTTGATTGTGATAGCTAATTAGGTTTTTGCTTAATCTTGATTAGCTAAGCTATTTGACATGTCATTTAGCAACTGATATCTAGGGTTGATTAAATTGATTATATCATCATCCTAGATAAGCATCTAAGGTTACCTAGCCTTGTTTGTTATTTGAATACTCATATATATATTCACATAGGTTGTTTCTCTTCATTGAGAAGTAAGTCTTGAGGCTAAGAGTGCTTAGGCCTCAAGCAAATTGGAATAGGGTTGCTAATAATGGCCCGCTGGGTAGAAGTGAGGGGTTACAGACCGGAGTGTTAGACGAGGTCTACATAGGTTGTAAACTTCATTTCAATTAGTGATTTCGAGTTTCGAGTGTGGCGCACTATACAGCCCGTGGTTTTTCCCAGTGGTTGGGTTTCCACGTATACATCAAGTGTTATTTAAATTCCGCACTATATTACACTTGTATGTATTTTTGACTAGTTGGGGCATTTTCGTAAAATTGACTTGCATGCGAAAATTGGGTAATAATAGTTAAAATCTATTCCCCCCCCCCCCCCCCCCCTCTAGCTTTATATAGAACACGCCTCGAGTATTCTTTTCAATTGGTATCAGAGCGGGTTCCTAGACATACATAGGTGATCCTAGCTCATTTTTGGTGTGTTTTGCATTTGTGTGATTCTTTGATCATTCATACATTTTGCATTCATTTCATCCATTCATTATACACTATGAGTGGAATCGGTGGTTCAAATGAGGGTGCTTCGAGCGTAAGGCCACCCCTCCTCACCGGCATAAATTACTCCCAATGGAAAGGGAAGATGGAGGCATATGTGTGTCAAATCCATGATAGGGCATGGATGGCCATTGAAGATGGATATTCGCCTCCTATGATGACTCCCACGGGTGGAGGAAAAGAAGTGCTCAAGCCTAAGGCACAGTGGACACAACCTGAGTTTGAGTTGTCCAAGTGGAATCAAAAGGCGTGGCACGCCCTTATATGTGCAGTGGATGAAAATCAGTACAAACTGATTCAGAACACTAAGATAGCCAAGGAGGCATGGGACATCTTAGAGGTTGCACACGAGGGAACCGAAGTAGTGAAGGACTCCAAACTTCAAGGCCTCCAAACTCAATTTGAGACACTTAGGATGGAGGAGAATGAGTGCTTCAACGACTTCGAGATTAGGTTGATGGACATTGTCAACCAAAGTCATCAACTTGGTGACCCTTACTCGGATAGAAGGATCAAGCAAAAGATAATGAGATCACTTCCCGAGAGGTTTGAGTCTAAGGTGACGGCTTTAGAAGAAAACAGTGATTTTAAGGACATGAAGCCGAGCGAGGTAATAGGTAGACTTCTCGCCTACGAGTCTAGGAAGGGTCCTAGCTCCACTCCTTCAAAGAAGCAAAAAGGGATTGCTTTGAGAGCTTCCAAGGTTGAGAAGGAGGACAAGGATGACTCGGATGAAGACATGGCACTTTTAATGAGAAAATTCAAGAAGTTTGTAAAATTCGAGAAGAAGGGTCATGCATCCAAAAGGCAAGAATTGAAGAAAAGGGTTCCTTTCAAGAAGGTTGAGCATAGGCAAGAGAATAGCGAAAGGAAAGGGATCCAATGCTATGAGTGTGGTGGCATAGGTCATATCTCACTAGATTGTGGGAATTTGAAGAACAAGAGAGAAAAAATGATGGCCGCCATTTGGAGTGAAAGTGATGACTCCGGAGAGGGAGATAAGTCATCAAGTGATGATGAGCTTATCAATAACTTCAAGGCATTGGGTGCCACTTGTGAAGAAAATGAAGTTGTTGGTAAGAATTTCGTTGCTAGTGATCCCATAGAAGAGAAAGTCAAAGAAGTAGCTCTAGAGGAGATAGTTGTTGCTTCACATTGGGATATGGCACTTATTGACTCAAGAGATCAAGGTGAAGGTCTTGATGAGGATATTGGATCCATAGGAAAGGAGAAGAGTCTAGAAGATGACACTAGTGGAGATGACTCCTTATCTAACTCTACAAATGGAAATGTAGAGAATATGGATATGCATGACTTTATAGTCAATGTTGAAAGCTCCATGAAGAAGAAAGATAGATTTCTAAGGATTTTAGAGGAAGAAAATCTAGAGCTTACCACATACAATGACCTCCTAAAGAAGCAAGTGGAGAAAATGGATCTTAAGGACAACTTTGAAAGTTTTGAAAGCTCTAAGTTAAAGAATGAAAAAGAGATTCAAAGGTTAAAGGAAGAACTATTTAGGCTTTCAACACAAGTTGATCACTTGAATGATGAAGTGATAAGATCCATGGTGGAAGAAGACAAGCTAAAAGATGAGCTAGCTTTGTCTAAGAGGAATGAAGAGGGTTTGAAGAGAGAGCTTGTTGAAGCCAAAGAGTCATTGACTAGAATGACCACAAGCACCAAGAAGCTTGACAACATACTTGGTGTAGGAAAAAGCCCTTGTGACAAAAGAGGTCTTGGATTCGTAGTGAGCAAGGATTGCTCTATTCCTAAGAAGACCGTCTTTGTGAAGAGTTTGGGTAAGATAGAAGCGTCACCGGTGCAAACTCCTAGGAAGAAGTTAGAACTAGGACAATGTTCGAAAAATGCACAAGTGAAGGTGGTGAAAGCAAGACAACCCCAAGCTCAACGGATTAGAGCCTCTCGAGTAAACTCTCCTCAACAAATGACTCACTATGAAAAGAGGCAAAACATGCTACCTCATCCAAGGAGGCAACCCATTCCGGTTCAACCAAATAGAAGACATGAACCGGCTCAACACCAAAGGAGACATCAAATGCATGATAAGTCTCCAATGACTTCACACGGATATGGTATGAATTCTTACTTTGTACCAACTTGTCATTATTGTGGTGTTTATGGGCATATTAGGCCTAAGTGCTTTAAGTACATTAAGCATTGTAGGATTAATAGCATGATAGAGAAAAAGAGGCTAAGAAAAGCCCACTTGCATGAGCCTAGGAAATCCTTTGTCAATAATCCTAGGTTAGTGAATGACATGCAACCTTTGTCCACTAGGAAGAAAAATGTCATATCTATGTGGATAAGGAAAAATGAACCCGCTTGCTACGAGACTAACAAGTCTCAAATAGGTTCAACTAAGTCCAATGGACTTGGTAGGTCCATAGGACCTCATGCCCTTCATTAATGAAGGATGATACTAACCCCATATGGGGAACTCAAGCAAAGAGAGCTATTTTTGCATTCTTGTCACTTGCAAAAAATTTGAAAAATCTTATGCTTCTTGGTTGATTGCTTGAGTAAGCTTGGTTGCACATATGTATATATGTTTTCAATTCAATAAGTGTGAACCGTGCTTGTTTACAATCCATGTCATATTTATGTTCAAACATGCATTTTGGACTAGGAGATGTATGTAGGAAGTATGATTTGAATGACCTATGATTATCTCCATGACATGATGATTCTTTTATAACATGCTAATGTCTTATGAAAAGCATGAAATTCATGTACATGCTCAAATGAAAAAAGCATGAATTGATAATTGTGTTCTTAAATGCAAAAACTTGTGTGAAAAAAGCTTATGAGACTCAAATGAAAAAGGATCTAGTATCCATTCAAGGATTTTACAATCCAAATGTCTCTCTTTCTTTATTGGTTGAACATGTCTACTATCATACGGGTTTCATTCCCGGAAAAATCAAATAGGGTGCAAAGTTGCTCATGACATGTTTAGCTTATAAAGTTGGATATAGTTGTTCTTAAATTGAAATCAATGAAATTTCTATATATTGCTTCTCTCATGACAATGGTGAAATTGGTTTGAATTCCTATTAGAAACCTTTGTCATTTGCTTTGCCAAATACCATGGTATTTTGGACTTGAATGCTATATGTCTTGTATGCAAAGCATTTTGTTTCACACATTTTATCTATTAAATCTCCTCGTTTCTCTTCGATTAATTGAGATTGCATAAAGTGACTTATATTGATTATGCATATACTAGAATGCTACTATCTCTCTTTGCCTTAAGTGACCCGGTTGGGGACTACTCCTTTGCCTATATCATGACAAAAAGGGGGAGTAGAATGTGGTAAGGGGAGGTGCAAATTGTTGTAGCAATTGGTGCACATTGGGGAGAATATATATTGAGGGGGAGTAACCCTTTGAGGGGGAGCATTGCATACATAAAACAACATGATGTTGTGCTTAATTTTTTAAATATGCAAATGCTTGTTTTAATCTCACTTGATTCATCTCACCTTTTCTTGTTTTGGAAAGTTTAGAAACCTTGTTTCAGGGAATGATTGTTCTACAAGAGATTGAAGGCTTCAAGTTTTATTTTTTATATATCTCTTTGTATTGTAGAAAATCTTCATTGACCCATAGGTTTATTTTTGTTGTGAGGAATCAATGTGAGTGGTGGTTTTGTCACGAAATAGCCAAAGGGGGAGATTGTAAGGATTCCCGTTTTGTTGATTGGCTTATTTCGTGGTCAAACCACATGTTGGGGTTTTGAATGTAAGGGTAGTCTAAGTGATTAGTGTTGAAGATCAAAGGCCCTTCCATGACCTCAAGATACAAGCACGCCAAAGGTATAATCTCTTGTGCTTGGTTTTCTTTGAAGAGAATTAGTAGCACACACACACTTAGCATTCTTGCTATGATTGCATATTTGCTTATTTTTATGTGCATCTCTTCACATGTCACTTTACACACTAGCACTTTGGTTGATATATCTTGTTGTGTGTATATGTGCCTTATAATTCATTTCCGGACATTATTCGGAAACGTCCGTGCTTGCACTAATGAGTGCTTGGTTTCGCGCGAAGACCGCCTATGGAGAATGCCCTTGGCTTCTCCTTGGTTTTCACCATTGTTGGTGATCGGCGGTTATGATCGGCGGCCTGGCCGCCGAATGAAACCGCCGTTTCAGTCCAGATTGGTCTGAAGCAATTATGCGGTCAAGATCGGCGGTCACGACCGCCGTTCGAAACCGCCGTTCATACCTGATCGATTTTAATCCCTCGGGTTTGATTCGGCGGTTGGATCGGCGGTCGCGAAACCGCCGAATGAAACCGCCGTTAATGCTCTGTTCTTCACGAGCTCAATTCGGCGGTCGTGATCGGCGGCCTGGCCGCCGATTGAAACCGTCGAACGGTGCGTTTCAGGGGCAAAATTGTCTTTTCACATGCCCAATTCTTGATGTCTATAAATATCTTATTTTCTCATTCTCTGATGAAGTTCTTTTTGAGTCATTAGAACCCTAAACATTCAAGAGAGATTTTTGAGAAAAAATCAAATCAAGAACTCAACTTTAAACACTCAAATCAAATCCCTTTTGCATCAAATTTCATATTTGATCTTCTATGCCTTCATAGAATTGATCCATGCATGGTTTTGAATCATCACATCTTATTTGGTATGTTCTTCACTAATTTCATATTACTTTAGTGTTTTTCATATTAATACATCTCTTTAATTACTTGTATGCTTTTGATTATATGCTAGATACAAGTTAGAGATTATTTGTGATGAAAATGATTGAGTGTTGATTGTGATAGCTAATTAGGTTTTTGCTTAATCTTGATTAGCTAAGCTATTTGACATGTCATTTAGCAATTGATATCTAGGGTTGATTAAATTGATTATATCATCATCCTAGATAAGCATCTAAGGTTACCTAGCCTTGTTTGTTATTTGAATACTCATATATATATTCACATAGGTTGTTTCTCTTCATTGAGAAGTAAGTCTTAGGCTAAGAGTGCTTAGGCCTCAAGCAAATTGGAATAGGGTTGCTAATAAAGGCCCGCTGGGTAGAAGTGAGGGGTTACAGACCGGAGTGTTAGACGAGGTCTACATAGGTTGTAAACTTCATTTCAATTAGTGATTTCGAGTTCCGAGTGTGGCGCACTATACAGCCCGTGGTTTTTCCTAGTGGTTGGGTTTCCACGTATACATCAAGTGTTATTTAAATTCCGCACTATATTACACTTGTATGTATTTTTGACTAGTAGGGGCATTTTCGTAAAATTGACTTGCATGCGAAAATTGGGTAATAATAGTTAAAATCTATTCACCCCCCCTCTAGCTTTATATAGAACACGCCTCGAGTATTCTTTTCAATTTTTTCCGGATAAGAAATTGCTCTGATACCAATTGAAACAAATTATAGCACGGTATGTATATAGCTATCTAGAGGGGGGGGGGGGGGGTATGGGGGGGGGGGGGGGTGAATAGATTTTACGCTTTTTACCCAATTTTTCGTGTTAGTCAAAATTACGAAAATGCCCTCAAGATAATATAACCAAGCAAGTGTAATATGGTGCGGAAATTAAAACAACACTTGGTTTTTACGTGGAAACCCTCACGGGAAAAACCACGGGCTATGTAAGTAAGCCACACTCGAACCTCGAATCCACTAAATGTGCAAACGATTACAACCTAATCCCCGAAGTAATCACACACCTACCTAATCCCGGTATGAGTGAACCTAGTCCTATTTGCTTGCGATCTAAGCAACCTAATCCCGGTTGCTACACACAAGACTTACTTTCTCTAGAAGAGAATACAACCCTAAGTGAATATATATGAATATCCAAAATGCAACATAGAGCAAGGGAAACCCTATATGCTTATCTAAGATGATTAATATGCAATTAGAACAATCCTAGATATCAAAACTAAATGACATGTCAATTAGTTTAGCTAATCAATATTAAGCACAAAACCTAATATGCTAGCACAATACAAATTCTCAAACATACATCATACTCATTCAATATTGTATCCAAAGCATACAAAATAACAAACAAGTAATTAATTGAGATTGCTAGATAAGAGAAACACAAAACATGTAAGATATTAGTGAAAAGCTTACCAAGCAAAGTATGATGAAGATTCCATGCAAGATGACATCTAGAAGATCAAGGATGATGCTAGATGATGATTGATGATCATGAAAAAGTGTTTGAGTAATCAAAAATTGAGTTCTTGGAATTTTTCTTCTCTTTGAAAAATATCGTAAGTATGAATTCTGAATATGAACTCTCTTAATTGACCTAAAGTCAAAGTGGCATATATATAGGGGGCCAAATCAAAGTGTGGTCGTTTAAGTAAGTTTCAAAGAAAGGCGCCGATCGGCGGTTTCAATCGGCGGCCAGGCCGCCGATTATGACCGCCGAATTGAGCTCGTGAAGAACAAAGCAAAAACGGCGGTTCATTCGGCGGTTTCGTGACCGCCGATCCCAACCGCCGAATCAAAACAGAGAGATTAAAATCAATCAAGTATGAACGGCGGTTTCGAACGGTGGTCGTGACCGCCGATCTTAACCGCAGAAATGCTTCAGACCAATCTGGACTGAAATGGCGGTTTCATTCGACGGCCAGGCCGCCGATCACCTAGATAGGTGAAAACCAAGGAGAAGCCAAGGGCATTCTCCATAGGCGGTCCTCGCGCTAAACCAAGCACATTCTAGTGCATGCGCGGACGTTTCCGAAAGTTATCGGGAAACGAATTACACAACAACATGACACAATTACACACAACAAAATATAATAAATAAGTGCAAGTGTGAAATGTGACAAATGAAGAGAATGCACACATATGCAATGAATGTTAAGTGTGTGTGTGCAACTAATCTCTTCAAAGAAAAGTAAGCACATAGAAATTTACCTTCGGTGCTTATCAGCACGAGGTCTTCAAAGGGCTTCCCTTACAATAAGATCGATACTTAGGCTACCCTTACAAAGAACCCCAACATGTGGTTGTCCACAAAATGAGCCAATCAACAAAAGGGAACCTTACAATCTCCCCCTTTGTCTATTTTGTGACAAAACCACCACTCACATTGATTCCTCATAAAGAAATAGAAACTACGGGACAACTATGATATTCTACAACACAAAGAGATAAGAAAATAAAACTTCAAGTCTTCAATCTCTTGTAGAATAATCAAGCCCTGTAAATAAGATTTCTATGTTTTCCAATACAAGTGAAATGTGAGATTAATCAAGTAATATCAAAACAAGCATTTGCATTTTTAGAATTTAGAATTTATGCAATGTATGATAAATGCAATGCTCCCCCTCAAAGGGTTACTCCCCCTCAATGTGTTATCTCCCCAATGTGCACAATTGCAACACCAATTTGCATCTCCCCTTACCATATACTACTCCCCATTTTTGTCATGATATAGGCAAAGAAGTAGTCCCCAACCGGGTCACTCATAGTAACGAGAGATAGTAGCATGCAAGATATGTATAATTAATATAAGTCACTTTATGCATCTCAATTTGATCGGAGAGAAACAAGGAGATCTATTTGAGAGAAAATGTGTGAATAAAATGTTATTTAAATTATATCAAGTGTTATTTAAATTCCGCATCATATTACACTTGTATGTTTTTTTGACTAGTATGGGCATTTTCGTAAAATTTTCTTGCATGCGAAAATTGGGTAATAATCGTTAAAATCTATTCACCCCCCTCTAGATAATATATAGAACACACCTAGAGTATTTAAATATTCTTTTCAAATGGTATTTGGCAAAGCAAATGACAAAGGTTTCTAATTTGAATTCAAACCAATTTCACCATTGTCAAGAGAAAAGCAAGGATATAGAGATTTCATTGATTACAATTTAAGAGCAACTATATCCCACTTTATAAGCGAAACATGACATGAGCGACTTTGCACCCTATTTGATTTTTCCGGATAAGATATCCGTATGATAGTAACCATGTTCAAAAAGAGAGACATTTGGATTTTTAGATCCTTTGAACGGATACAAGATCCTTTATTCATTTTGAGTCTCATAAGTCTTTCACACAAGTTTTGCATTTAAGAATATGCAATCATCAATTCATGCCTTTTCATTTGAGCATGTTATATGAATTTCATGCTTTTTCATTTGATATTAGCATGTCAATTAAGAATCATCATGTCATGGAGATAACTATAGGTCATTCATTATCATACTCCCTATGTATATCTCCTAGTCCAAAAATGCATGTTTGAACATAAATATGACATGGATTGTATACAAGCATGGTTCACACTTATTGAATTGAAAACATATATACATATGTACAACCAAGCTTATTCAAGCAATTAAAAGAAGAAGCATAAGATATTTCAAATTTTTGCAAGTGACAAGAATGTAGAATAACTCTCTTTGCTTGAGTTCCCCATATTGGGGTCAATCACAACACATCACTCCACAAGACATATCCCAATAGATCTACTAAGAGTTTTAAATCGAGTAGCATCTAAGGGTTTAGTAAATAAGTCCGCAAGTTGATCATTAGTACCTACATGTTCAAGTACTATGCATTTATTTTCAACAAGCTATCTAATGAAATGATGACGAATGTCAATATGCTTAGTTCTATAATGTTGTACCGGATTCTTGAAAATATTTATAGCACTCATATTATTACAAAAGAGGGTTAGAGTACCTTGATTGAATCTGTAGTCGACTAGCGTTTGCTTCATCCATAGGAGTTGTGTGCATCCACTCCCCGCGGCTATGTACTCGGCCTCTGCCGTGGACAAGGAAATGAGTTTTGCTTCTTACAAAACCACGACACCAAGTTGTTGCCTAGGAAGAAGCAACCACCCGAAGTGATTTTCCTATCATCACAATTTCCTACCCAATCCGCATCACTAAAGCTTACAAGACTAGCATTAGTGTCAAACGAGTACCAAATCCCATAGTAGGAAGTCTCATTCACAAAGCGAATGATTCTCTTTACGAAAGAGAGATGGGACTCCTTAGGATCCGTTTGGTACCTAGCACACACACCCACACCCACACTAAAAGATATATCAGGCCTACTTTCGGTCAAATAAAGCAAGCTACCTATCATGCCCCGATATAGAGTTTGTTCCACACTTTTTCCACTTGCATCCTTGCTAAGCTTCAAATTCGTACTCATGGGTGTATCACAATGTTTGGCATTTTCTAGACCAAACTTCTTCACTAAGTTTTTGGCATATTTGGCTTGGGTAATGAAGATCTCATCATCTAATTGCCTAATTTGCAAACCTAGGAAGTAACTTAGCTCACCAACAAGACTCATCTCAAATTCATGAGACAAAACATCAACAAATTTTTGGACCTTGGTGTTGTTGGTGGAGCCAAACACTATATCATAAACATAGATTTGAGCTATAAAGAGCTCATCTTTGTCTTTCTTGATGAATAGAGTCTTGTCAACACTACCCCTTATGTAGTTATTGTCAACAAGAAATTGAGTGAGGCACTCATACCAAGCCCTCGGTGCTTGTTTCAACCCATATAGAGCCTTCTTGAGGCGATAGACATGGTTGGGGTGCTGAGCATCTAGAAACCCCTTGGGTTGTTCAACAAACACTTCCTCTTGCAAGAAGCCATTTAGGAAGGCACTCTTGATGTCCATTTGGTGCAATTTCAACTTGTGCACACAAGAAATGGACAAGAGAAGCCTAATGGACTCTGTAAGGATTCCCGTTTTGTTGATTGGCTTATTTCGTGGTCAAACCACATGTTGGGGTTTTGAATGTAAGGGTAGTCTAAGTGTTTAGTGTTGAAGATCAAAGGCCCTTCCATGACCTCAAGATACAAGCACGCCAAAGGTATAATCTCTTGTGCTTGTTTTTCTTTGAAGAGATTTAGTAGCACACACTCACTTAGCATTCCTGCTATGATTGCATACTTGCTTATTTTTATGTGCATCTCTTCACATGTCACTTTACACACTAGCACTTTGGTTGATATATCTTGTTGTGTGTATATGTGCCTTATAATTCGTTTCCCGACATTGTTCGGAAACGTCCGCGCTTGCACTAATTAGTGCTTGGTTTCGCGCGAAGAC
The DNA here is from genome assembly GCA_008009225.1 of Acer yangbiense. Taxonomy (NCBI): domain Eukaryota; kingdom Viridiplantae; phylum Streptophyta; class Magnoliopsida; order Sapindales; family Sapindaceae; genus Acer; species Acer yangbiense. The sequence continues at coordinate 32,449,954 of CM017764.1, forward strand.
CGCCTATGGAGAATGCCCTTGGCTTCTCCTTGGTTTTCACCATTGTTGGTGATCGGCGGTTATGATCGGCGGCCTGGCCGCCGAATGAACCGCCGTTCAGTCCAGATTGGTCTGAATGCACTTATGCGGTCAAGATCGGCGGTCTCGACCGCCGTTCGAAACCGCCGTTCATACCTGATCGATTTTAATCTCTCGGGTTTGATTCGGCGGTTGGATCGGCGGTTCACGAAACCGCCGAATGAAACCGCCGTTAATGGCTCTGTTCTCACTCACGAGCTCAATTCGGCGGTCGTCATCGGCGGCCTGGCCGCCGATTGAAACCGCCGAACGGTTGCGTTTCAGGGGCAAAATTGTCTTTTCACTTGCCCTGTTCTTGATGTCTATAAATATCACACTTTCTCATTATCTGAATCAGTTCTTTGACTCTTAAGAACCCTAATCTTCAAAGATAGATTTTGAGAGAAAATCAAATCAAGAACTCATCTTTAACCACTCAAATCAAACCCCTTTTGCATCAAATTTCATATTGCATCTCCTATGTCTATATAAAGTGCATCCATGTATGGGTTTGCATCATCACAACTTGCTTGGTAAGATTTTGATTAATTTCATCTTATTGTAGTATTTTAAATACCAAGCCATCTCTTTTAAATTACTTGTATGTTTTAGATCATATGCTAAATACAAGAAAAGAGATTATTTGATGAATTGATTGAGTGTTGTTTTTGATAGATATCTAGGTTTTTATAATCTATGATCATCTATGCTATTTGACATGTCATTTAGCAATTGATATCTAGGGTTGATTTAAATTGAATATATCATCATCCTAGATAAGCATTTGAGTACCCTAGCTCTTATTGCATTTATTGAATATTCATATATATTCACATAGGGTTGTATTCTCTTCAAAGAGAAGTAAGTCTTGTGTGTAGCATCCGGGATTAGTTGCTTAGAACGCAAGCAAATTGGACTAGAGCCGCTGTAAAAGGCCCGCGTGGTAGATTAGAGGGTGCTCACGCAAGAGTAGTGTATCAGGGATATCACTAGGGATTGAACCAAGAGTGGCGATTGGTAGTGTCCATAGCCTGAGGTTATCTAGGTGAGAGTCCGAGAATCACTTGAGGGTGTAACCGTCTTTTCAATATAGTGGATTTCGAGGTCCGAGTGTGGCGCACTTAACAGCCCGTGGTTTTTCCCAGTGGTTGGGTTTTCCACGTATACATCAAGTGTCATTTACTATTTCCGCATCTTATTACACTTGTATGTTTTGTTGACTTGCTAGGGGTATTTTCGTAAAATTGACTTGCATGCGAAAATTGGGTAACAATTAGATAAAATCTATTCACCCCCCCTCTAGCTTTATATTGATAAACACACCTCGAGTATTTTAATGAACTTTCAGACTCTATACGGGCAACGGGAGCAAATGTCTCCTCAAAGTCGATACCCTTAATTTGAGAGTACCTTTATGCTACAAGTCTAGCCTTGTTCCGCACTATGTTGCCATCCTCATTGGATTTGTTCCTATAAATCCACTTAGTGCCTATAACATGTGTGCTTTTAGGCTTAGGAACTAGAGTCCAAACCTCATTCCTTTTGAATTGGTTTAGCTCTTCTTGCATGGCAAGAACCCAAAATTCATCATTCAAGGCTTCATCAACCTTTTTGGGTTTAATTTGAGAGGTGTAGCATGTAAAGCTAATGAGATTAGCTATTTGACGCATAGTCCTAACACCCTTATTCACATCTCCAATAACATCATCTTTGTTATGGAGTCTTTTAACACATGGAGCGGGTTCATTAGAGTCCAAGAGAGGGACTCTATTAAGAGGTTGTGTGTCCTCATTATTACAATTAGATGTCCCAACATTGGGAGTCTCCACAACCCTCTCCAAAGAAGAGTCATCATCTAAAACATCCTCCTCCTCATGGTCATTAGACTTGAGCCTTGTATCATCAATGACAACATTGGATGATTCCATGATGGTCTGAGTTTTCAAATTGAAAACTCTATAGGCTCTACTATTCAAGGCATAGCCAATAAAGATACCCTCATCACTCTTAGCATCAAATTTGCAAAGTTGATCACGATCATTTAAAATGTAGCATTTGCTTCCAAATGTGTAGAAGTAGCTAACATTTGGCTTCCTACCCTTCCATAACTCATAGGAGGTATTTCTAGATCCGGGCCTCAGGAAAACTCTATTCCCTATATAGCAAGCCGTATTGACGGCTTCGGCCCATAGGTTCTTAGGGACATTGTTGCTAAGCAACATCACTCGGGCAATCTCTTGAAGGACCCAATTCTTCCTCTCAACAACTCCATTTTATTGAGGTGTCCTAGGAGCCGAAAACTCATGGGAGATGCCTAAGCTATTGCAATAGCTTTCAAAAGAGGCATTCTCAAATTCCCTCCCATGGTCACTTCTAATCCGTTTAATGCTTTTAATGTTTGAGTTCATTTCATTTTAAATTTTAGTACAAAGCATTTTAAACTTATCAAAAGTTTCAGATTTTTCTTTAAGAAAATATGTCCATGTGAACCTAGAGAAATCATCTACACAAACAAAAATATATCTCTCTCCACCTAAACTCTCGGTTTGCATCGGACCCATAAGATCCATGTGGAGAAGCTCTAGAGGCTCCTTGGTGGAAAGATACTTGCCCTTTTTGTCCATGCTCTTGGTTTATTTTCCTTGTTGGCAAGGTCCACAAACACCATTGGCTTTCTTCCCAAGCTTAGGGAGGCCACGCACACAATTGAACTTTTCAAGGGTTCTTAAATCCCTAAAGTTCATGTGGCCAAGTCTTTCATGCCACAACTCTATTTACTCATCCATGGACCCATTGTTTGAGACTATTCTATCTTCAAGACAATAGCAATTGTCGCTAGATCTCATACCTTTCAACAAGGTTTGTCCATTGGGCTTAAGGATAGAGCAATCATCTTTACTAAACAAGACGGAATATCCTTCATCACTAAGATGTGAAATGCTAATCAGATTAGCTTTCAAGCCATTAACAAACACATCATTGGATAAGGAGGGTAGTTCGGGAACGGAAATGGTTCCTTTCCCTACAACTCTCTTTTTGGATCCATCACCAAAGGTGACACATCCTCCTTCCTCTATGACAAGAGTCTCGAAGAAACTTTTGTTTTCCGTCATGTGTCTAGAGCATCCACTATCTAAATATAAAAAATTAGAAGAATTAGCCTTTAAGGCAATTTGTGCAACATGGCAAACATTTTCATTCTTCCTAATCCACCTAGGTAAAACATTCTCTTTCCTAGTGGTCTTTGGTACATGGGATCTAGATGTCCTAGAATCATACAAATCAATATTATCATTCCTAGGTGAAACAAATAATAGCACGGTGTGTATAAAGCTATCTAGAGGGGGGGTGAATAGATTTTACGCTTTTTACCCAATTTTTTGTGTTAGTCAAAATTACGAAAATGCCCTCAAGATAATATAACCAAGCAATTGTAATATGGTGCGGAAATTAAAACAACACTTGGTTTTTACGTGGAAACCCTCACGGGAAAAACCACGGGCTATGTAAGTAAGCCACACTCGAACCTCGAATCCACTAAATGTGCAAACTATTACAACCTAATCCCGGAAGTAATCACACACCTACCTAATCCCGGTATGAGTGAACCTAGTCCAATTTGCTTGCGTTCTAAGCAACCTAATCCCGGATGCTACACACAAGACTTACTTTCTCTATGAAGAGAATACAACCCTAAGTGAATATATGTAAATATCCAAAATGCAACATAGAGCAAGGGAAACCCTATATGCTTATCTAAGATGATTAATATGCAATTAAGAACAATCCTAGATATCAAAACTAAATGACATGTCAATTAGTTTAGCTAATCAATATTAAGCACAAAACCTAATATGCAAGCACAATATAAATCTCAAACATACATCATACTCATCTCAATATTGTATCTAAAGCATACAAAATAACAAACAAGTAATTAATTGAGATTGCTAGATAAGAGAAACACAAAACATGTAAGATATTAGTGAAAAGCTTACCAAGCAAAGTATGATGAAGATTCCATGCTAGATGACATCTAGATGATCTAAGATGATGCTAGATGATGATTGATGATCATGAAAAGTGTTTGAGAATCAAGAATGGAGTTCTTGGAATTTTTCTTCTCTTTGAAAAATATCCTAAGTATGAATTCTGAATATGAACTCTCTTAATTGACCTAAAGTCAAAGTGGCATATATATAGGGGGCCAAATCAAAGTGTGGTCGTTTAAGTAAGTTTCAAAGAAACGCGCCAATCGGCGGCCAGGCCGCCGTTAATGACCGCCGAATTGAGCTGGTGAAGAACAGAGCATAAACGGCGGTTCATTCGGCGGTTTCGTGACCGCCGATTCCAACCGCCGAAACAGAACAGAGAGATCAAAATCAACCAGGTATGAACGGCGGTTTCGAACGGCGGTTTCATGCCTGCCGTTTCAACCGCCGAATTAGACTGAGAGATAAATCAATCAGGTCTTGAAACGGCGGTTTCGAACGGCGGTCGTGACCGCCGATCTTAACCGCAGAAATGCTCCAGACCAATCTGGACTGAAACGGCGGTTTCATTCGGCGGCCAGGCCGCCGATCATAACCGCCGATCACCTAGATAGGTGAAAACCAAGGAGAAGCCAAGGGCATTCTCCATAGGCGGTCCTCGCGCTAAACCAAGCACATTCTCGTGCATGCGCGGACGTTTCCGAAAGTTATCGGGAAACGAATTATACAACAACATGACACAATTACACACCATAAAATATAATAAATAAGTGCAAGTGTGAAATGTGACAAATGAAGAGAATGCACACATATGCAATGAATGTTAAGTGTGTGTGTGCAACTAATCTCTTCAAAGAAAAGTAAGCACATAGAAATTTACCTTCGGTGCTTATCAACACGAGGTCTTCAAAGGGCTTCAAACAAGAAGACCGATACTTAGGCTACCCTTACAAAGAACCCCCACATATGGTTTGATCACGAAATAAGCCAATTAAAAACAACGGGAATCCTTACAATCTCCCCCTTTGGCTATTTCGTGACAAAACCATCACTCACAATGATTCCTCACAAAAAATAGAAACTACGGGACTATAATGATATTCTACATTACAAAGAGATAAGCTAATGCAACTTGAAGTCTTCAATCCTTTTGTAGAATAAACAATCCCTGAAAAGAGTTTCTAACATTTCTAATACAAGAAAAGTGTGAGATTAATCATGTGAGAACAATACCAAGCATTTGCATTTTTAGAATTTAGGCACAACATTACCAAATGTATGCAATGTATGATAAATGCAATGCTCCCCCTCAACGGGTTACTCCCCCTCAATGTATGTTCTCCCCAAAGTGTACAATAGCTTCTATATTTTGCACCTCCCCTTACCATATCCTAGTCCCCCTTTTTGTCATGATATAGGCAAAGGAGTAGTCCCCAACCGGGTCACTCATAGCAACGAGAGATAGAAGCATGCAAGACTTGCATATACATATAAGTCACTTTATGCACTTCAATTAATTTGAGAGAAACAAGAAGATTTATTTTGAGAAAATGTGTGAATCCAACATGCTTTGCATACAAGACATATAGCATTCAAGTCCAAAATACAATGGTATTTGGCAAAGCAAATGACAAAGGTTTCTAATAAGAATTCAAACCAATATCACCAATGTCATGGAAAGCAAGGATATAGAGATTATTGATTTCAATTTAAGAGCAACTATATCCAACTTTATAAGCGAAACATGGCATGAGCGACTTTGCACCCTATTTGATTTTTCCGGATAAAATTATCCGTATGATAGTAACCATGTTCAACTAATAAAGAAAGAGAGACATTTGGAATGTAAATTCCTTTGAATGGATACAAGATCCTTTATTCATTTTGAGTCTCATAAGTTTTCACACAAGTTTTGCATTTTTAAGAATATGCAATCATCAATTCATGCTTTTCATGTGAGCATGTTATATGAATTTCATGCTTTTTCATTTGTCATTAGCATGTTATTAAAGAATCATCATGTCATGGAGATAATCATAGGTCATTCAAATCATACTTCCAATGTAAATCTCCTAGTCAAAAAATGCATGTTTGAACATAAATATGACATGGATTGTAGACAAGCAAGGTTCACACTTATGGAATTTTAAAACATATATACATATGTACAACCAAGCTTACTCAAGCAATTAAAAGAAGAGGCATAAGATATTTCAAATTTTTTGCAAGATACAAGAATGCAAAATAGCTCTCTTTGCTTGAGTTCCCCATATGGGGTCAATCATAGAACATCACTCCACAAGACATACCCCAATAGATCTACTAAGAGTTTTAAATCGAGTAGCATCTAAGGGTTTAGTAAATAGGTCCGCAAGTTGATCATTAGTACCTACATGTTCAAGTACTATGCATTTATTTTCAACAAACTCTCTAATGAAGTGATGGCGGATGTCAATATGCTTAGTTCTAGAATGTTGCACCGGATTCTTGGAAATATTAATGGCACTCATGTTATCACAAAAGAGAGTGAGAGTACCTTGGTTGAATCCGTAATCCACTAGCATTTGCTTCATCCACATAAGTTGAGTGCATCCACTCCCCGCGGCTATGTACTCGGCTTCCGCCGTGGACAAGGAAATCGAGTTTTGCTTCTTGCAAAACCAAGACACCAAGTTGTTGCCTAGAAAGAAGCAACCGCCCGATGTGCTCTTCCTATCATCACAATTTCCTGCCCAATCCGCATCACTATATCCTACAAGACTAGGATTAGTGTCAAATGAGTACCAAATCCCATAGTTGGAAGTCTCATTCACAAAGCGAATGACTCTCTTAACCGAAGAAAGATGGGACTCCTTGGGATCGGATTGGTACCTAGCACAAACTCCTACACTAAATGATATATCGGGCCTACTTGCGGTCAAATAGAGCAAGCTCCCTATCATGCCACGATATAAGGTTTGGTCCACACTTTTACCGCTAGCATCCTTGCTTAGCTTCAAAGTGGTGCTCATAGGAGTGTCACAATGTTTGGCTTTTTCAAGACCAAACTTCTTCACAAGGTTTTTGGCATATTTGGCTTGGGTTATGAAGATCCCATTATCAAGTTGCCTAATTTGCAAACCTAGGAAGTAATTAAGCTCACCAACAAGACTCATCTCAAATTCATGAGACATAACATCAACAAATTGTTGGACCTTGGTGTTGTTGGTGGAGCCAAACACTATGTCATCGACATATATTTGAGCTATGAAAAGCTCATCATTGTCTCTCTTGATGAATAGTGTCTTGTCAACACTACCTCTTGTGTAGTTATTGTCAACAAGAAATTGAGTGAGGCGCTCATACCAAGCCCTCGGTGCTTGTTTCAACCCATATAGTGCCTTCTTGAGGCGATAGACATGGTTGGGGTGGTGTGCATCCACAAACCCCTTGGGTTGTTCAACAAACACTTCCTCTTGTAAGAAGCCATTGAGGAAGGCACTCTTGACGTCCATTTGGTGCAATTTGAACTTGTGCACACAAGAGATGGACAAGAGAAGCCTAATGGACTCTAAGCGGGCAACGGGAGCAAATGTCTCCTCAAAGTCGATACCCTCAATTTGAGAGTACCCTTGTGCTACAAGTCTAGCCTTGTTCCGCACTATGTTGCCATCCTCATCGGATTTGTTCCTAAATATCCATTTAGTGCCTATGACATTAGTGGTCTTAGGCCTAGGAACTAGAGTCCAAACCTCATTCCTTTCGAATTGGTTTAGCTCTTCTTGCATGGCAAGAACCCAAATTCATCATGTAAGGCTTCTTCAACCTTTTTGGGTTCAATTTGAGAGGTGTAGCAAGTATAGCTAATAAGATTAGCAAGTTGACGTCTAGTCCTAACACCCTCATTTACCTCTCCAATGAATCTTCTTTATCATGGAGTTTCCTAACCCATGGAGCGGGTTCTTTAGAGTCAAGAGAGGAACTCTAGTAATGGGTTGTGTGACTTCATTAGATGTCCCAACATTGGGAGTCACCACAACCCTCTCCAAAGGAGAGTCATCCTCTAGAACATCCTCCTCCTCATGGTTATTAGACTTGAGCCTAGTATCATCAATGACCACATTGATGATTCCATGACGGTTCGAGTCTTCAAGTTGAAAACTCTATAGGCTTTACTATTCAAGGCGTAGCCAATAAAGATACCCTCATCACTCTTAGCATCAAACTTGCCAAGTTGATCACGGTCATTTAAAATGTAGCATTTGCTTCCAAATGTGTGGAAGTAGCTAACATTTGGCTTCCTACCCTTCCATAGCTCATAGGAGGTGTTTCTAGAACCGGGCCTTAGGAACACACGATTTCCTATATAGCAAGCCGTATTGATGGCTTCGGCCCATAGGTTCCTAGGGACATTGTTGCTAAGCAACATCACTCGGGCCATCTCTTGGAGGACCCTATTCTTCCTCTCAACAACTCCATTTTGTTGAGGTGTCCTAGGAGCCGAAAACTCATGGGAGATGCCTAAGCTATCACAAAGGCTTTCAAAAGAGGCATTCTCAAACTCTCTCCCATGGTCACTTCTAATCCGTTTAATGCTTCTAATGTTAGATTTCATTTCATTTTGTAATTTAGTACAAAGCATTTTAAACTTATCAAAAGTTTCGGATTTTTCTCTAAGAAAGTATGTCCATGTAAATCTAGAGAAATCATCAACACATACAAAAATGTATCTCTTTCCACCCAAACTTTCGGTTTGCATAGGACCCATGAGGTCCATGTGGAGAAGCTCAAGAGGCTCCTTGGTGGTGAGATACTTACCCTTTTTGTGCATGCTTTTAGTTTGCTTTCCTTGTTGGCAAGGTCCACAAACACCATTGGCTTTCTTCCCAAGCTTAGGGAGGCCACGCACACACTCGAACTTTCCAAGGGTCCGTAGATCCCTAAAGTTCATGTGGCCAAGTCTTTCATGCCACAACTCAATTTGCTCATCCATGGACACATTGTTTGAGACTATTCTAGCTTCAAGACAATAGCAATTGTCGCTAGATCTCATACCTTTCAATAAGGTTTGTCCATCGGGCTTTAGGATCGAGCAATCATCTTTACAAAACAAGACGGAATATCCTTCATCACTTAGATGTGAAATGCTTATTAAATTGGCTTTCAAGCCATCAACAAATAAAGCATCGGATAATGAGGGTAATCCGGGAACGGAAATGGTTCCTTTCCCTACTACTTTCTTTTTGGATCCATCACCAAAAGTGACATATCCACCTTCCTCCATAACAAGAGTCTCGAAGAAACTCTTGTTTCCCGTCATGTGCCTAGAGCACCCACTATCTAGATACCAAAAATTAGAAGAATTTGCCTTCAAGGCTATTTGAGCAACATGGCAAACAATGTCATTCTTTCTAATCCACCTAGAAACAATCTTAGCTTTCTTAGTGGTCTTTGGTATATGGGCTCTAGATGTCCTAGGATCATGCATAATAATATTATCATTCCTAGGAACATGCATCATGGCTCTTTTCTTTTTCACTTGAGTCATTTTCCTCTTGACTCATTTCCTCTTTCTCACTACCACTTTTGCTCTTATGTGAGGAGGCAAAAGCTAGGAGGTTAGCCATGAGCTCTTCTTCACTTGAAGACTCATCTTCCTCATTGGAGTCATCACTACTCCCACTCCAAGTGGTGGCCATCACTTTGCTCTTCTTCTTATCATTGTGATTAGCACATTCGGGGGCAAAGTGACCAATCCCACCACATTCAAAGCATCGGACCCCTTTCCTTTCGGTCCTCTCTTGTCTAGGCTCAAACTTCTTGAAGGAACTCTTTTTCTTCAAATCTTGTCCTCTTGACCCAAATCCCTTCTTCTTCTTGAACCCCATAACCTTGTTGAACCTTTTCACAAATAAGGCAAGGTCTTCATCCGATTCATGCTTTGCCTCATTTGCATCCTTAGATGCTTTCAAAGCTATTCCTTTAGACTTCTTAGGAGGAGTAGTGGTGCTAGGAGCCTTCCTAGACTCATATGCAAGGAGACGCCCAATCACCTCACTTGGCTTCATATCCATGTAGCCATTATTTTCTTCTATGGCCGTCACCTTGGATTCAAACCTATCGGGGAGAGATCTCATAATTTTTTGCTTGACTCTCCTATCCGAATACGGGTCTCCGAGTTGATGGCTTTGATTTACAATGTCCATCAATTTGATTTCGAAGTCATTGAAGCATTCATCCTCTCCCATCCTTAGAAGCTCAAACTGAGTTTGGAGGACTTGAAGCTTGGACTCCTTCACCACCTCGGTTCCCTCATGTGCAACTAGAAGGATGTCCCATGCCACTTTGGCAATCTGAGTATTCTGAATAAGCTTGTACTGATTCTCATCCATAGCACACATAATGGCATGCATAGCCTTCCTATTCCACTTAGAAGCCTCAAACTCTTGCGCGTTCCATTGCGCATTTGGCTTCAAAACATCTTGTCCTCCACCATCGGGAGTCATCATAGGGAGATCATATCCGTCTTCCACCGCCATCCATGCACGGTCATGAATTTGGCATATGTAGGATTCCATCTTCCCTTTCCATTGGGAATAGTTCAATCCGGTAAGAAGTGGAGGCCTTGTGCTAGAAGCTCCTTCGTGGCCACCACCATTTCCACCGTTTCCACTCATAGTGTTTATGAATGAATGAAATGAATGCAAATGTATGAATGATCAAAAATCACACAAAATGCAAAACACACCAAAATAAGCAAGGATCACCTATGTATGTCTAGGAACCCGCTCTGATACCAATTGAAACAAATAATAGCACGGTGTGTATAAAGCTATCTAGAGGGGGGTGAATAGATTTTACGCTTTTTACCCAATTTTTCGTGTTAGTCAAAATTACGAAAATGCCCTCAAGATAATATAACCAAGCAATTGTAATATGGTGCGGAAATTAAAACAACACTTGGTTTTTACGTGGAAACCCTCACGGGAAAAACCACGGGCTATGTAAGTAAGCCACACTCGAACCTCAAATCCACTAAATGTGCAAACGATTACAACCTAATCCCAGAAGTAATCACACACCTACCTAATCCCGGTATGAGTGAACCTAGTCCAATTTGCTTGCGTTCTAAGCAACCTAATCCCGAATGCTACACACAAGACTTACTTTCTCTATGAAGAGAATACAACCCTAAGTGAATATATGTAAATATCCAAAATGCAACATAGAGCAAGGGAAACCCTATATGCTTATCTAAGATGATTAATATGCAATTAAGAACAATCCTAGATATCAAAACTAAATGACATGTCAATTAGTTTAGCTAATCAATATTAAGCACAAAACCTAATATGCAAGCACAATATAAAATCTCAAACATACATCATACTCATCTCAATATTGTATCTAAAGCATACAAAATAACAAACAAGTAATTAATTGAGATTGCTAGATAAGAGAAACACAAAACATGTAAGATATTAGTGAAAAGCTTACCAAGCAAAGTATGATGAAGATTCCATGCTAGATGACATCTAGATGATCTAAGATGATGCTAGATGATGATTGATGATCATGAAAAGTGTTTGAGAATCAAGAATGGAGTTCTTGGAATTTTTCTTCTCTTTGAAAAATATCCTAAGTATGAATTCTGAATATGAACTCTCTTAATTGACCTAAAGTCAAAGTGGCATATATATAGGGGGCCAAATCAAAGTGTGGTCGTTTAAGTAAGTTTCAAAGAAACGCGCCAATCGGCGGTTTCAATCGGCGGCCAGGCCGCCGTTAATGACCGCCGAATTGAGCTGGTGAAGAACAGAGCATAAACGGCGGTTCATTCGGCGGTTTCGTGACCGCCGATTCCAACCGCCGAAACAGAACAGAGAGATCAAAATCAACCAGGTATGAACGGCGGTTTCGAACGGCGGTTTCATGCCCGCCGTTTCAACCGCCGAATTAGACTGAGAGATAAATCAATCAGGTCTTGAAACGGCGGTTTCGAACGGCGGTCGTGACCGCCGATCTTAACCGCAGAAATGCTCCAGACCAATCTGGACTGAAACGGCGGTTTTATTCGGCGGCCAGGCCGCCGATCATAACCGCCGATCACCTAGATAGGTGAAAACCAAGGAGAAGCCAAGGGCATTCTCCATAGGCGGTCCTCGCGCTAAACCAAGCACATTCTCGTGCATGCGCGGACGTTTCCGAAAGTTATCGGGAAACGAATTATACAACAACATGACACAATTACACACCATAAAATATAATAAATAAGTGCAAGTGTGAAATGTGACAAATGAAGAGAATGCACACATATGCAATGAATGTTAAGTGTGTGTGTGCAACTAATCTCTTCAAAGAAAAGTAAGCACATAGAAATTTACCTTCGGTGCTTATCAACACGAGGTCTTCAAAGGGCTTCAAACAAGAAGACCGATACTTAGGCTACCCTTACAAAGAACCCCCACATATGGTTTGATCACGAAATAAGCCAATTAAAAACAACGGGAATCCTTACACTAGGAACATGCATCATGGCTCTTTTCTTTTTCTTCTCAATCATGCTTCTACTTTTGCACATTTTAATATAACGAAAGCATCTTGGTATAATATGACCATCAAAACCACAAAAGTGACATGTAGGAATAAAATAAGGAATCATTCCTTGTCCTTGTGTGCACATAGGAGCTTTCCCATGTCTTTGTGGTTGAGTAGGTTCAATCTATCTTCATTGTTGAACCGGTCTAGCTTGCTTCCGAGCTCTAGCTTGCATGATTGGTTCCTTTCCTTTATGAGCCATAGGTTGAGAAATGTTGGCTTGAATGGCTCTTGAATGTTGAGCTTAAGGTTGCCTTCTTAGTGCCACCTTCACTTGTGCACTATTCGAACATTGTCCAAGATCAATTTTTTTCCTAGGAGTTTACACCGGTGAAGCTTCTTTGTTGCCCAAGCTCTTGACAAACACGGTCTTGTTAGAGGCTGAGATCTTCTTACCATCTTCATACCCAAGACCCCTCATGTCACACGGACTTTTACCAACACCAAGTATATGTTCAAACTTCTTGGTGCTAGAGTCCATCCTAGCTAGTAATTCTTTAGCTTCATCAAGCTCCCTCATCAAACCTTCTTCATTCCTCTTAGATAAGGCTAACTCCTCTCTTAGCTTATCTTCATTAGATATGGATCTCACTGCTTCTTCACTTAATTGGTCTATATGAGATGAGAGCTTTAGGTTTTCTTCCTTCAATCTCAAGATATCTCTCTTGCTTTTTAACCTAGAATTCTCAAACTTGACCATGTAGTTGTTAGGATTATGCTCAATAGCAAGAGTGTAATATTGTAATTGACAATCTTTTCATATTAATAAAGTGATTTCTGGTTTAACAAATCTTATAGCATTTATAGTTTAATATTATAATTGTCAAAGTAAATAATCATAAGGTCAAAAGACTATGAGAAAAGAAGAATTGTTCGTACATCTGGATATGTATGAGGTAGACACAATTCTTTAGTTAGTCTTGAATAATGTTCACAACTTAAGTTAAAGGTTGGGCACCTTTATCTTGTTAAAGTTGTAGAATTCTTTTGCTAGCATTTGAGTGGGATCAAATGAGTTATGATGAGTCTGAAATCATCGAAGGGTCTTCGAGTAAAAGAATCTAGTGCACTGGGTGCATTGAATAGGATCACAATGAAATACTTTATCTAGAACCATCAGTAGATAAAAGTTTTTTCAATATCAGGACAATCGGAGAGTCTATCTTGATCCTAAGATATAGGATGGACTTATGGTTGCAAGTGTTATCATTTGAGTTATCAATGAGTACGATTATATAACATAGTCTATCCTCAATAGTTTTGTGGTATTCATTTGTTAATCGTTAGAGGACTTCATTTATAGATATGGACATCGTGGCTCCATTTATTAAATGAGAGTAGAATATCATCATATGGATGTTTTGAGGTATTGGATATTGAATCTTAACGTTAAGTTTTCGATAGAGTCTATTGAAACATGGCTTCTGGATAAGTCAAAATATCCAAGTTCAAAATGTGGTCATATGAGTAAATATGGTAACTTGGAGAGCTATAGGCGGTTTATGAGCTCTTGGCGATTACTGATATTCTTCACGAGGATACACCTGTAGGGAAAAATACCATAGTACACGCAGCGGAAGCGAGACTAAAATATGAGTTTAGTATAGTTTAAAATTTTTCCATAATTTGAACCTTAACCCTCTAATTAATTAACATATAATACTAAAGATATCATACCTTTGTCGCGTGATCCGATTGACATTGTGTCGATGGTAATCCGTAAGATCTTCCAATCCAATCACGAACGTGAATCACCTAGGAGCGTGGTCTCCCTTCTCTTTGAATTGTGTACCTGAGGATGGATTAACAAAACTTTTTCTTTTTTGTTAGTCACAACAAATTCCAAGAGGCTACAAAGAATGTTCCGGTCACTTTTGAATTCACAATCATTAGATCGAAACTCACGTGAACCTTATTCGAAATTGTGCACAAAACCTTTAGATATAAAAGTTACTAGTGCACTATCAAAATAAGAACAAACTTTTCTCTCTATTCCTCTTGGCCGAAAATCACACTAGTCTAAGAGTTGGATTCTATTTTTCTCTAGCAAAAGAAAAAACTCTCAAGCCAAAGACCTTAGGGTTTTTTTATTTTAATTCTTCTTGACCAATCAAGTATTAGTTCTATAAAACTAATTCACCTTGCAAGCCGCATATATCTATATAATTTTTTATATTATATATATCTAATATATCTTCTGGCGTGCCATATATATTATATATCTATAAGTACTGCACGCCTATAAAAGTGCACTAAACCTGCACGCCTATATATATATATATATATATATATATATATTTCAAAATTAATTATGCATGCCTTATAATATATATCTCTATCAATCTTTAGAATTCAACCCTAATCCAACTCTTTAGTGTATTTGTGAGTATATAAAAGACTTCCTTATTTGACTAGATAAATAAATCCCTTATTTATCTACTTACCAAATAAAGTCTTTTATTTTATTTATACTACCACAATAGTATACTACTAAGAAACATATTTCCTAGTCAGAAAAAGATTTTGATTTTTAATTAAATAATTAATTAATCAATTAATTAATTTCCATTTAATCAAATAATAAAAATAAAACAATATAATATCATATATATATCTCGGCCATGTGCCATATATATTAATATATTTATATATTGTTTTTCTATTTTATTAAATCCATTGGACCTTAATAAAAGGCCCACATGTGAACCATACCCATTCTTACTAAAAGAAACAAGCCCACATGCCTTTCATTAATATATTAATATAATTGATCAGCCCATTAAATAAATAATGTGCAAATTATATTCTTAATATATTAAATACAATTCTAGATGGACCCATAAATTGGTCCGGTAGAATATATCAAGTGATCCATGCAAGTCCGTGTGGATTGGGGATCTTGGCGGGCCTATCTAAATTTAAGCTCCAATAAACATAACCCAATCACAATCAACAAATGATTCACTTAGGTTCAATCTATTAATTTTAGTTCATTCCACTAAAGAACTAAAATTGTACTCTTAAATAAAGATGGAATAAGTAAATGATTCTCATTCATACCCTAGACAATATTATTGGAGATGGTGTATCCTCGTGAAGAATATCAGTAATCGCCAAGAGCTCATAGACCGCCTATAGCTCTCCAAGTTACCATATTTACTCATATGACCACATTTTGAACTTGGATATTTTGACTTGTCCAGAAGCCATGTTTCAATAGACTCTATCGAAAACTTAACGTTAAGATTCAATATCCAATACCTCAAAACATCCATATGATGATATTTTACTCTCATTTAATAAATGGAGCCACGATGTCCATATCTATAAATGAAGTCCTCTATTGATTAACAAATGAATATCACCAAACTATCGAGGATAGACTATGCTATATAATCGTACTCATTGATAACTCAAATGATACCACTTGCAACCATAAGTCCATCATTTATCTCAGGATTAAGATAGACTCTCCGATTGTCCTGATAATGAAAATACTATTATCTATTGACAGTTCTAGATAAAGTATTTCATTGTGATCCAGTTCAATGCACCCAGTGCACTAGATTCTTTTACTCGAAGACCCTTCGATGATTTCAGACTCATCATAACTCATTTGATCCCACTCAAATGCTGGCAAAAGAATTCTACAACTTTAACAAGATAAAGGTGCCCAACCTTTAACTTAAGTTGTGAACATTATTCAAGACTAACTAAAGAATTGTGTCTACCTCATACATATCCAGATGTACGAACAATTCTTCTTTTCTCATAGTCTTTTGACCTTATGATTATTTACTTTTGACAATTATAATAATTAAACTATAAATGCTATAAGATTTGTTAAACCAGAAATCACATTATTAATATGAATAGATTGTCAAAAACACTATTAGACTCTTGCTATTGAGCATAATCCTAACAATCTCCCACTTGCGCTATAGTAAATTTGTCATATCTCTCATTCCCATGTTTTCACCCCTATATACAATTTCCCTTAAAAGATGATACTTCCTTTCAATGTGTTTTCCTCTCTTATGACTTTTTGGTTCTTTCGAATTAGCCAATGCTCCACTGTTGTCAAAGTAGATAGTGATCTGCTTATTCGCACTAGGAACCACTTCCAAGTCAATCAAGAATTGGCGGAGCCAAACAGCCTCTTCGGCAGCCTCGCATGCAGCAACATACTCAGCTTCCATGGTGGAATCAGCAATACAAGATTGCTTGATACTCCTCCATATAACTGCTCCTCCTCCAATAGTAAACACAGCCCCTGATGTGGATTTTCTGGAGTCAGAATCTGATTGGAAATCAGAATCTGTATACCCAACGGGAATTAAATCCCCTCCAGAGTATACAAGTATATTATCTCTCGTTCTCTTAAGATACTTGAAAATATGCTTGACTGCCGTCCAGTGATCAGGACCAGGTTTCGATTGAAACCTGCTAACTATGCCAACAGCAAAACAAATATCTGGTCTAGTGCAAAGCATTGCATACATGAGACTTCCAACTGCCAAGCATATGGAACTCTACTCATGAATAGCTCTTCATGCTCGTTCTTAGGAACTTGCTCCTTAGAAAGTTTGATTCCATGTCTGAAAGGTAACATACCTTTCTTGGAATCTTGCATGGAAAACCTAGACAAGATTTTGTCTATGTATGAAGCTTGGGATAATGCAATCATTTTATTCTTTCTATCCCTTATTACTTGGATACCTAGAATAAAACTTGCTTCTCCTAAGTCCTTCATATCAAATTGTTTTGCTAACCATTCTTTTACTGATGTCAATACACCTATATCGTTTCCAATGAGTAGTATATCATCAACATAAAGAATCAGGAAAACCAACTTGTCGCCCTTAATCCTCTTGTATACACAAGGTTCGTCAAGATTCTGAATAAATCCAAAACCTTTCACAGCTTGATCGAACCTTATGTTCCAGGATCTGGATGCTTGCTTTAATCCATATATGGATTTCTGCAACTTGCATACCTTTTCCATTTGGCCCTTTTCAATGAATCCTTCTGGTTACATCATATAGATGCTTTCGTCAAGACTTCCATTAAGGAAAGTTGTCTTGACGTCCATTTGCCAAATCTCTAGATCTAAAGATGCTGCAATGGACAAGAGTATCCTAATGGATTTAAGCATGGCCACAGGAGAGAAGGTTTCCTCGTAATCGATACCTTCTTTCTGTGTATACCCTTTAGCTACCAATCTAGCTTTAAAGGTTTCCACCTTTCCATCCATACCTCTTTTCCTCTTGTATACCCACTTGCACCAAATGGGTTTTATCCCTTTAGGCAAGTCTACAAGGGACCAGACTTTGTTATCGAACATAGATTCAATCTCAGATTGCATTGCCTTTTGCCAATGGCGACTATCAACATCCTCCATTGCTTCCTTATACGTGTAGGGATCATCATCGTCCGGGAGATTCTCCACTGATTCTCCCAGACCGATGTATCTTTTAGGTTGTGTTCTAACCCTCCCACTATGACGAGGAATGGCAGGTTGTTGATCTTGTGTTGGATCGGAACTTACAATTGGGTTAGGTTGTGTAACCTCTCGTGGAATTGTATCTCCTGACATCTCATTCACGACAATTCTACTTCTAGGTACAAAATCATTCATATAGTCCTTTTCCAGAAATTTAGCATTTATCGAAACAAATACTTTAAGATCTAAAGGACTATAGAAATAATATCCTTTAGTTTCTTTTGGATACCCTACAAATATACATGTTTCTGAACAGGACTCCATCTTTTTTGTCTTTCCTTTTAACACATGCGCAGGACAACCAAATATCCTTAAGTGTTGTAAACTAGGCTTGCGCCCAGTCCACAACTCATGCGGTGTTTGAGGAACTGACTTAGATGGTACATCGTTTAGAATGTATATAGCAGTTTGTAAAGCATATCCCCAAAAAGAAATAGGAAGTGTTGAATAACTCAACATAGACCTAACCATGGCTAAAAGAGTTCTATTTCTCTTTTCTGCTACCCCATTCTGTTTAGGTGTACTCGGTGCAGAAAACTGAGAAACTATCCCATTATCAATAAGATATTGCTGAAACTCACCAGATAGATATTCTCCACCATGATCAGATCTCAAGATTTTTATGTGTTTCTCAAGCTGATTTTCTACTTCAGCTTTGAATGCTTTGAACATGTCAAAAGCATCCGACTTATGTCGCATGAGATACACATAGCCAAATCTCGAGTAATCATCTGTGAAGGTGATGAAGTACTCATATCCACCTCTAGCTTGAATGCTCATAGGACCACATACATCAGTGTGTATCAATCCTAAACATTCAGTGGCTCTTGCACCTTTGGCCGAGAATGACCTTTTGGTCATTTTACCTTCCAAACAAGATTCACAAGTTGGTAGATCATCAACCTTTAAGTCACTTAAAGGTCCGTCACTTACCAATCTTTTAATCCTATTAAGGTTAATATGACCTAGGCGTAAATGCCATAGGTAGGTTTCATCTATTGATAATTTTTACTCTTTTATGATTAGGTTTCGTTAATTCTGTGTCTAATGAGTGAGAGATATTTCTATGCAAAAAGAACAGACCGTTTTCCAATGTACCTTTGCAAATAATTTTGTCATTCTTACTAATAATAAAAACTTTATTAAAAGTAACCGAATATCCAATTTTATTTAAACAAGAAACTGAAATTAAATTCCTCTTGAATTGAGGTACATAATAAACGTCTATCAATTCTAAATGCCTACTAGAATCAATATTAACTCTAATATCTCCCACTGCATTTGCAGACACTAACGTTCCGTTGCCTAAACGCAAGTTGATTTCATTTTTATTCAGTCTTTTCCTTTCCTTGAACCCTTGCAAGGAATAACAAACATGATTAGTGGCTCCAGAGTCTATGATCAAAGAATCTGTAGAATCTGCCAGAAAACATGTTTCAAGATAATTAATATTACCTTGTTCCTTCTTGTTCTGGGACTTTGTTCAATTTATTTTCCAATGTCCCTTTTCACCATAAAAGGAGCACTTCCTTTTGATCTTGGTTACTTTCTTGGTCTCCTTCTTGGTAGGCCCAAGTTGCTTTTTCTTCTGTTGTTCCTTGACCTTTTGACTGGCCTTAACAGTAGCAACTTTACCAACCATATGAATCTGAGATTTATAAGTAGGAGCAGGTGGTTTTGGAGCAGACAGAACAAACTTATGTTTTTCAGCTTGCAGCAACAACCCAATTTTCCTTTTCCATATGACATAATTATCTCCAGTTAAAGTGTTATCTTTCAGGATGTTCATAAGTGATGGGGTCATGATTTCTGAATAAAACAAAAATTATATGAGTAAATAATCATGATAAAGCACTTTTAAATATTTATCTTGAATTAAATAAATAACTCAATCATAAAAATTCAACGGTGATCTAACACCCATAAATGTTACGCCTCCTTTGGGAGTTCGCACCATTTACTAGTTAGACTAGGTCCCACCTAATTGTTAACATAACAACCAGCGTTTTCAATTTTAGCCTTGCAATTTTATTGACAAGAACTCTTGGGAGGATATCAATAAAATTACATTGAGTGTGTTACCAAGATATCGACCCTCAATTTTCTCTCACGAAAATCCCTCCTTGGGGAGTAGATCTCGTTTGAGTCAATTGTCTAATCTATCCTTGTAAGGAAGTATATTGCTAAATTCCATTCATGGACGCCCCTTGGGGGGATTACCAATAAATAATAAAGCTCAACTAACCTTGGAGGCCATAGGTGTTACAAAACACCTTCTCCCACTCAATTATTTAAGGCGTGTGATTAAATCCCATAGAATGATTTACCAAGTTATCTAGATGCCAATTTAGATACCTAAATCATTCAATGCATGTTCATACCAAAAGAGATATATGAGTGGCACTCCTATTCTATAGGTCATGTTATCATACAATAACAAATATTGTAATATTTATGCAAAAAATAAATAGCAACAATTTTGGTCCATCCTAGAAAAGCAAGTAAATTACAATTGTTTAGGAATACAAGATCTTCAAGTGGCCATCAACCATACGCTCATCCCTCGGCTGGCCCCCATAGGCGTGCACACACCACAACCCCACAAAGGGGCTGCCGTGCGCAGCCCACCATGATTTGGGCTTGCCATGCGCAGCCCAATCCACTCCTAGGGTGCGCATGGTGCTCGTTCTTGGTTCCGGTTGCTTCCTTTTCTTCATGTCTTCGAATCTTCAATACCCGAATACATTACGGTAGTATATAAACTAATATAATATTGCAGTAATTTTTTTTTTTTAATCACTGCAGTATTTTTTACAATAAAAAACAGCACTTAAAATTAAAATAAAAAAACTGCAGTAGTTTTTAATACCTAAAAACTGCACTTTAATATTACAATAAAATTAAAAGAAAACCTAGCAACTACCAAGAAGGAATTATGGCGATGATAGACCACCCTTCTTGTTACAAATCCGAAACAAAAATTACATTGAAATTCTAGGACCAAAATCGAGCAACAACAATCCACATAAAAACATATATAAATCCATACATCCACATGTAATTATATATGCGAATACCAAGAGTGCCATCTCTTTTTAAACATGCATAATCACAATAAAAGAAATAGATTCACGTATATATGCGTTAATTAATTAAAGGGTACAACCTGGCTCTGATACCAATTGTAGGGCAAAATACCGTAGTACACGCAGTGGAAGCGAGACTAAAATATGAGTTTAGTATAGTTTAAAATTTTTCCATAATTTGAACCTTAACCCTCTAATTAATTAACATATAATACTAAAGATATCATACCTTTGTCGCGTGACCCGATTGACATTGTGTCGATGGTAATCCGCAAGATCTTCCAATCCAATCACGAACGTGAATCACCTAGGAGCATGGTCTCCCTTCTCTTTGAATTGTGTACCTGAGGATGGATTAACAAAACTTTTTCTTTTTCGTTAGTCACAACAAATTCCAAGAGGCTACAAAGAATGTTCCGGTCACTTTTGAATTCACAATCGTTAGATCGAAACTCGCGTGAACCTTATTCGAAATTGTGCACAAAACCTTTTGATATAAAAGTTACTAGTGCACTATCAAAATAAGAACAAACGTTTCTCTCTATTCCTCTTGGCCGAAAATCACACTAGTCTAAGAGTTGGATTCTATTTTTCTCTAGCAAAAGAAAAAACTCTCAAGTCAAAGACCTTAGGGTTTTTTTATTTTAATTCTTCTTGACCAATCAAGTATTAGTTCTATAAAACTAATTCACCTTGCAAGCCGCATATATCTATATAATTTTTTATATTATATATTGAAAGTTCATTAAAATACTCGAGGTGTGTTTATCAATATAAAGCTAGAGGGGGGGGTGAATAGATTTTATCTAATTGTTACCCAATTTTCGCATACAAGTCAATTTTACGAAAATGCCCCTAGCAAGTCAACAAAACATACAAGTGTAATAAGATGCGGAAATAGTAAATGACACTTGATGTATACGTGGAAAACCCAACCACTGGGAAAAACCACGGGCTGTTAAGTGCGCCACACTCGGACCTCGAAATCCACTATATGAAAAGACGGTTACACCCTCAAGTGATTCTCGGACTCTCACCCTAGATAACCTCAGGCTATGGACACTACCAATCGCCACTCTTGGTTCAATCCCTAGTGATATCCCCTGATACACTACTCTTGGCGTGAGCACCCTCTAATCTACCACGCGGGCCTTTTACAGCGGCTCTAGTCCAATTTGCTTGCGTTCTAAGCAACCTAATCCCGGATGCTACACACAAGACTTACTTTCTCTTTGAAGAGAATACAACCCTATGTGAATATATATGAATATTCAATAAATGCAATAAGAGCTAGGGTACTCTAAATGCTTATCTAGGATGATGATATATTCAATTTAAATCAACCCTAGATATCAATTGCTAAATGACATGTCAAATAGCATAGATGATCATAGATTATAAAAACCTAGATATCTATCAAAAACAACACTCAATCAATTCATCACAAATAATCTCTTTTCTTGTATTTAGCATATGATCTAAACATACAAGTAATTTAAAAGAGATGGCTTGGTATTTAAAATACTACAATAAGATGAAATTAATCAAAATCTTACCAAGCAAGTTGTGATGATGCAAACCCATACATGGATGCACTCTATGTAGACATAGGAGATGCAATATGAAATTTGATGCAAAAGGGGTTTGATTTGAGTGGTTAAAGATGAGTTCTTGATTTGATTTTCTCTCAAAATCTATCTTTGAAGATTAGGGTTGTTAAGAGTCAAAGAACTGATTCAGATAATGAGAAAGTGTGATATTTATAGACATCAAGAACAGGGCAAGTGAAAAGACAATTCTGCCCCTGAAACGCACCGTTCGGCGGTTTCAATCGGCGGCCAGGCCGCCGATGACGGCCGCCGATGACGACCGCCGAATTGAGCTTGTGAAGAACAGAGCATTAACGGCGGTTTCATTCGGCGGTTTCGTGACCGCCGAATCAAACCCGAGAGATTAAAATCGATCAGGTATGAACGGCGGTTTCGAACGGCGGTCGTGACCGCCGATCTTGACCGCATAATAGCTTCAGACCAATCTGGACTGAAACGGCGGTTTCATTCGGCGGCCAGGCCGCCGATCATAACCGCCGATCACCAACAATGGTGAAAACCAAGGAGAAGCCAAGGGCATTCTCCATAGGCGGTCTTCGCGCGAAACCAAGCACTAATTAGTGCAAGCGCGGACGTTTCCGAACAATATCGGGAAACGAATTATAAGGCACATATACACACAACAAGATATATCAACCAAAGTGTTAGTGTGTAAAGTGACATGTGAAGAGATGCACATAAAAATAAGCAAGTATGCAATCATAGCAAGAATGCTAAGTGTGTGTGTGCTACTAAATCTCTTCAAAGAAAAACAAGCACAAGAGATTATACCTTTGGCGTGCTTGTATCTTGAGGTCATGGAAGGGCCTTTGATCTTCAACACTAAACACTAGACTACCCTTACATACAAAACCCCAACATGTGGTTTGACCACGAAATAAGCCAATCAACAAAACGGGAATCCTTACAATCTCCCCCTTTGGCTATTTCGTGACAAAACCACCACTCACATTGATTCCTCACAACTTAATAGAAACTACGGGTCTACAATGATTTTCTACTTTACAAAGAGATAAGATAAATGGTCTTGAAGTCTTCAATCTCAAGTAGAACAATCAATCCCTGAAACAAGGTTTCTATACTTTCCAATTCAAGTAAAAGTGAGATGAATCAAGTGAGGACATAAACAAGCATTTGCATTTAAGAATTTGAGTACAACATCATGCAATGTATGAATGTGCAAATGCTCCCCCTCAAAGGGTTACTCCCCCTCAATTAGTATTCTCCCCAACATGCACAATTGCTACTACAATTTGCAACTCCCCTTACCACACCATACTCCCCCTTTTTGTCATGATATAGACAAGGGAGTAGTCCCCAACCGGGTCACTCAAGGCAAAGAGAGATAGTAGCATTCTAGTATATGCATAATCAATATAAGTCACTTTATGCAATCTCAATTTATTGGAGAGAAGGAGATTTTTTTAAATAAAATGTGTGAATCAAAAAATTGCTTTGCATACAAGACATGTAGCATTTAAGTCCAAAATATCATGGTATTTGGCAAAGCAAATGACAAAGGTTTTCAATATGAATTCAAACCAATTTCACCAATGTCAAGAGAGAAGCAAGGATATAGGTTTTCATTGATTTCAATTTAAGAACAACTATATCCAACTTTATAAGCTAAACATGTCATGAGCGACTTTGCACCCTACTTGATTTTTCCGGATAAGATATCCGTATGATAGTAGACATGTTCAACCAATAAAGAAAGAGAGACATTTGGATTGTAACATCCTTGAATGGATACAAGATCCTTTTTCATTTGAGTCTCATAAGCTTTTTCACACATGTTTTGCAGTTAAGAAATGCAATCATCAAAACATGCTTTTTAAGATAAGCATTTAGCATGTCAATTTAACAATCATCATGTCATGGAGATCATTATAGGTCATTCAAATTAAATCCTATGTATATATCTCCTAGTCCAAAAATGCATGTTTGAACATAAATATGACATGGATTGCAATACAAGCATTGATCACACTTATTGAATAGAAAATATGTATACATAGTGTAACCAAGCTTACTCAAGCAACAAAAAGAGAAGCACAAGATATTTCGAATTTTTTGCAAGTGACAAGATGCAAAATAGCTCTCTTTGCTTAAGTTCCCCATATGGGGTCAAATTTCCATACCACTTCAAAGAAGGGTATGAGGTCCTATGGACCTACCAAGTCCTTTGGACTTGGATGAACCTATTTGAGACTTGTTAGTCTCGTAGCAAGCGGGTTCATTCTTATTACTCCACTTAGGTGACACTAAATCAATCCTAGTGGACAAAGGTTCTAGAGTACAAGATGAAAAAGGATCATGCACATGATTTTCTTCCTTTTTATGAAGCATCTTAGCTCTAGCCTTTTTCTTGTCAATCATGCTTTTAGCTCTACACATTTCAATGTAATGCAAGCAACTTGGTCTAATATGACCAACAATACCACAAAAATGACAAGTGGGAATAAAGTTAGGAATCATACCATTCCCTTTAGCATGGATAGGAGCTTTCCCTTGTAGTTGTGGTTGTCTTGGTTGTTGGATCGGATCTCTCCTCTTTTGTTGAAAACCAAGACGAGGTTGCTTGCTTGTCTGAGCTTGCATGATTGAACTCTTCCCATTGTGTTTTTGAGTTTGAGGGAAGATAGTGTGAGGAGCCCTTTGGGTGTGAGCTTGAGCTTGACCTTTTGGTGCCTCAACCACTTGGGCACTTCTTGAACACTCTCCTAGGTCACTCTTCTTCCTAGGTTGTTGAGGAGGAGGGGACATATTGAAGTCCATGTTCATGGCACAGGATGTCTTGCTTGTGGAGGAGGCATCCGTGTCATCAATGTAGCCAAGACCTCTCTTGTCACTTGGCTTTCTTCCAACTCCCAACATGTGGTCAAGCTTCTTGGTGCTTGAAGTCATCTTAGCCATTAAGACCTTAACTTCTTCAAGCTCTCTTTCTAGCTCTTCTTCTCTCCTCTTAGATAATGCTAAGTCTTCTTTTAGCTTATCTTCATCCGCCATGGATCTCACCACTTCTTCACACAAGTGGTTTACTAGTGTTGAAAGCTCTAGATTCTCTTCTTTTAATCTTCTAATTTCTTCCTTGTTCCTCATCATCGAGCTCTCAACTTTGACTTTGTAGTCATTAAGATCCATACACTCCACATTTCCATTTGTGGAGTTAGATGACAAACATTCAACATTTGTGTCATCTCCTCTAATCTCCATTTCACCAATGAAGTCATCTCCTTCATCAAGATCATCAAATTTTTCTCTTGATGGGGAAAGAGCCAAATCCCTATGAGTAGCTACACCAACTACTTCTATACCTTGTTCTTCTTGGGGATCACAAGGAAAAGCAACCTTTGCCATCTTCTTCAACTTCTACACTCTTGGCTCCAAATTCCGTGTAGATGATGGCAAGTTCTTCATCACTTGAAGGATTTTCGTCATCTTCATATTTATCCCATAAGGTGGCCTTCGCCTTCCCTTTTTTTCTATCCTTCAAGTTTCCACACTCCGGGGAGAAATGCCCGAATCCTCCACATTCGTAGCACTGAATCCCCTCTCTTGAAGACACTCCTTGGTTTGGCTTGTTAATGAGTCCCATGTCTTCAATTGAGATACCCTCCTTCTTGTCATGCTTCGAAGTCTCCAAAGCAATTTTCTTCTTCTTCTTCTTAGGAGGTGCGGTGGTCAACTTCTTCTTAGGAGGTGATGTGGTTAAATTCACAAATCTCCTAAATCTCTCTAGTAAGAGAGGCATCTCCTCAATGGAGTCAATTTCTTCTCTCACAAAATCACTCATAGTGTTTGCGTTGAATGAATGCAAATGAGAAGAATGCAAAATGTATGAAGAAATCAAACAAACATACAAAATGCAAAAACACACCAAAATGAGCTAGGATCACCTATGTATGTCTAGGAACCCGCTCTGATACCAATTGAAAGTTCATTAAATACTCGAGGTGTGTTTATCAATATAAAGCTAGAGGGGGGGTGAATAGATTTTATCTAATTGTTACCCAATTTTCGCATACAAGTCAATTTTACGAAAATGCCCCTAGCAAGTCAACAAAACATACAAGTGTAATAAGATGCGGAAATAGTAAATGACACTTGATGTATACGTGGAAAACCCAACCACTGGGAAAAACCACGGGCTGTTAAGTGCGCCACACTCGGACCTCGAATCCACTATATGAAAAGACGGTTACACCCTCAAGTGATTCTCGGACTCTCACCCTAGATAACCTCAGGCTATGGACACTACCAATCGCCACTCTTGGTTCAATCCCTAGTGATATCCCCTGATACACTACTCTTGGCGTGAGCACCCTCTAATCTACCACGCGGGCCTTTTACAGCGGCTCTAGTCCAATTTGCTTGCGTTCTAAGCAACCTAATCCCGGATGCTACACACAAGACTTACTTTCTCTTTGAAGAGAATACAACCCTATGTGAATATATATGAATATTCAATAAATGCAATAAGAGCTAGGGTACTCTAAATGCTTATCTAGGATGATGATATATTCAATTTAAATCAACCCTAGATATCAATTGCTAAATGACATGTCAAATAGCATAGATGATCATAGATTATAAAAACCTAGATATCTATCAAAAACAACACTCAATCAATTCATCACAAATAATCTCTTTTCTTGTATTTAGCATATGATCTAAAACATACAAGTAATTTAAAAGAGATGGCTTGGTATTTAAAATACTACAATAAGATGAAATTAATCAAAATCTTACCAAGCAAGTTGTGATGATGCAAACCCATACATGGATGCACTCTATGTAGACATAGGAGATGCAATATGAAATTTGATGCAAAAGGGGTTTGATTTGAGTGGTTAAAGATGAGTTCTTGATTTGATTTTCTCTCAAAATCTATCTTTGAAGATTAGGGTTGTTAAGAGTCAAAGAACTGATTCAGATAATGAGAAAGTGTGATATTTATAGACATCAAGAACAGGGCAAGTGAAAAGACAATTCTGCCCCTGAAACGCACCGTTCGGCGGTTTCAATCGGCGGCCAGGCCGCCGATGACGACCGCCGAATTGAGCTTGTGAAGAACAGAGCATTAACGGCGGTTTCATTCGGCGGTTTCGTGACCGCCGAATCAAACCCGAGAGATTAAAATCGATCAGGTATGAACGGCGGTTTCGAACGGCGGTCGTGACCGCCGATCTTGACCGCATAATAGCTTCAGACCAATCTGGACTGAAACGGCGGTTTCATTCGGCGGCCAGGCCGCCGATCATAACCGCCGATCACCAACAATGGTGAAAACCAAGGAGAAGCCAAGGGCATTCTCCATAGGCGGTCTTCGCGCGAAACCAAGCACTAATTAGTGCAAGCGCGGACGTTTCCGAACAATATCGGGAAACGAATTATAAGGCACATATACACACAACAAGATATATCAACCAAAGTGTTAGTGTGTAAAGTGACATGTGAAGAGATGCACATAAAAATAAGCAAGTATGCAATCATAGCAAGAATGCTAAGTGTGTGTGTGCTACTAAATCTCTTCAAAGAAAAACAAGCACAAGAGATTATACCTTTGGCGTGCTTGTATCTTGAGGTCATGGAAGGGCCTTTGATCTTCAACACTAAACACTAGACTACCCTTACATACAAAACCCCAACATGTGGTTTGACCACGAAATAAGCCAATCAACAAAACGGGAATCCTTACATATATATCTAATATATCTTCTGGCGTGCCATATATATTATATATCTATAAGTACTACACGCCTATAAAAGTGCACTAAACCCGCACGCCTATATATATATATATATTTCAAAATTAATTATGCATGCTTTATAATATATATCTCTATCAATCTTTAGAATTCAACCCTAATCCAACTCTTTAGTGTATTTGTGACTATATAAAAGACTTCCTTATTTGACTAGATAAATAAATCCCTTATTTATCTACTTACCAAATAAAGTCTTTTATTTTATTTATACTACCACAATAGTATACTACTAAAAAACATATTTCCTAGTCAGAAAAAGATTTTGACTTTTAATTAAATAATTAATTAATCAATTAATTCATTTCCATTTAATCAAATAATAAAAATAAAACAATATAATATCATATATATATCTCGGCCATGTGCCATATATATTAATATATCTATATATTGTTTTTCTATTTTATTAAATCCATTGGACCTTAATAAAAGGCCCACATGTGAACCATACCCATTCTTACTAAAAGAAACAAGTCCACATGCCTTTCATTAATATATTAATATAATTGATCAGCCCATTAAATAAATAATGTGCAAATTATATTTTTAATATATTAAATACAATTCTAGATGGACCCATAAATTGGTCCGGTAGAATATATCAAGTGATCCATGCAAGTCCGTGTGGATTGGGGATCTTGGCGGGCCTATCTAAATTTAAGCTCCAATAGACATAACCCAATCACAATCAACAAATGATTCACTTAGGTTCAATATATTAATTTTAATTCATTCCACTAAAGAACTAAAATTGTACTCTTAAATAAAGATGGAATAAGTAAATGATTCTCATTCATACCCTAGACAATCTTATTGGAGATGGTGTATCCTCGTGAAGAATATCAGTAATCGCCAAGAGCTCATAGACCGCCTATAGCTCTCCAAGTTACCATATTTACTCATATGACCACATTTTGAACTTGGATATTTTGACTTGTCCAGAAGCCATGTTTCAATAGACTCTATCGAAAACTTAACGTTAAGATTCAATATCCAATACCTCAAAACATCCATATGATGATATTCTACTCTCATTTAATAAATGGAGCCACAATGTCCATGTCTATAAATGAAGTCCTCTATCGATTAACAAATGAATATCACCAAACTATCGAGGATAGACTATGCTATATAATCGTACTCATTGATAACTCAAATGATACCACTTGCAACCATAAGTCCATCATTTATCTCAGGATTAAGATAGACTCTCCGATTGTCCTGATAATGAAAAGACTATTATCTATTGACGGTTCTAGATAAAATATTTCATTGTGATCCAGTTCAATGCACCCAGTGCACTAGATTCTTTTACTCGAAGACCCTTCGATGATTTCAGACTCATCATAACTCATTTGATCCCACTCAAATGCTAGCAAAAGAATTCTACAACTTTAACAAGATAAAGGTGCCCAACCTTTAACTTAAGTTGTGAACATTATTCAAAAATAACTAAAGAATTGTGTCTACCTCATACATATCCAGATGTACGAACAATTCTTCTTTTCTCATAGTCTTTTGACCTTATGATTATTTACTTTTGACAATTATAATAATTAAACTATAAATGCTATAAGATTTGTTAAACCAGAAATCACATTATTAATATGAATAGATTGTCAAAAATACTATTACACTCTTCCTATTGAGCATAATCCTAACAACACCATCTCCAATAAGATTGTCTAGGGTACGAATGAGAAATATTTACTTATTCTATCTTTATTTAAGAGTTCAATTTTAGCTCTTTAGTGGAATGAGTTAAAATTAATAGATCGGACCTAAGTGAATCATTTGTTGATTGTGATTAGGTTATGTCTATTGAAGCTTAAATTTAGATAGCCTGCCAAGATCCCCAATCCATATAGACTTGCATGGATCACTTGATATATTCTACCGGACCAATTTATAGGTCCATCTAGAATTGTATTTAATATATTAAGAATATAATTTGCACATTATTTATTTAATGGGCTGATCAATTATATTAATATATTAATGAAAGACATGTGAGCTTGTTTCTTTTAGTAAGAATGGGTCTGGTTCACATGTGGGCTTTTTAGTTAAAGTCTAATGGATTAAATAAAATAAGAAAATAATATTAGGCTCATGTATATGGTGTGGGCGGCAAGACTAGAATAATAGTATAAAATATTATTTTATTTTATTGATTGATTAAATGGAAATTAATTAATTTATTACCTAATTATTTAATTAAAAATCAAAATCTTTTTCTGACTAGGAAATATGTTTCTTAGTAGTATACTATTGTGGTAGTATAAATAAAATAAAAGACTTTATTTGGTAAGTAGATAAATAAGAGATTTATTTCTCTAATCAAATAAGGAAGTCTTTTATATACTCACAAATACACTAAAGAGTTGGATTAGGGTTTGGAATTCTAAGGAAATTTGCCTAGGGTTAGGATTTAAGTCAAAAGACATAAATCCTACATGGTAAAGGATTTCGGCCTCAATATATAGATATATATGGTAATTAGCCGGATATATATAGATATATTCATAAAGCATGCAGAATATATAGATATATATATATATATATATATATATATATATATTTAAACAGCATGCAGAATCGTATATAATATATATTGACTTATATATACATGATACATTATGCAGAATAGGTGATATATATGTTGACATATATATTATTTGGCGTGTGACTTTCGGCCATAATATATATATATATATTCTTTATATAGAATTCGAACAACCCTAAGGTCTTGGACTTGAGAGTTTTTTCTTTTGCTAGAGAAAAATAGAATCCAACTCTTAGATTAGTGTGATTTTCGGCCAAGAGGAATAGAGAGAAAAGTTTGTTCTTATTTCGATAGTGCACTAGTTACTTTTACATCAAAAGGTTTTGTGCACAATTTCGAATAAGGTTCACACGAGTTTCGATCTAAATATTTTGAATTCAAAAGTGACCGGAACATTCTTTGTTGTCTCTTGGAACTTGTTGTGACTAACAAAAAAGAAAAAGTTTTGTTATTCCATCCTCAGGTACATAATTTAAAGAGAAGGGAGACCACGCTCCTAGGTGATTCACGTTCGTGATTGGATTGGAAGATCTTGTGGATTACCATCGACGCAATGTCAATCGGATCACACGACAAAGGTATGATATCTTTAGTATTATATGTTAATTAATTAGAGGGTTAAGGTTCAAATTATGGAAAAAAATTTAACTATACTAAACTCTATTTTAGTCTCGCTTCCGCTGCGTGCACGTATTTTTCCCTACAGTAGTCTCTAAGATCCATCCTATCCACTTTTCCATTAGTCGAGTGAGATGAATAGCCATCATCACTTGAGTCAATTTCCTCTTGACTCTCATTCTCTTCTTCACTAGAACCTTTGCTCTTGTGAAAGGAGGCAAAGGCTATAAAGTTAGCCATGAGCTCTTCATCATCCGAAGACTCATCTCCCTTATTGGAGTCATCACTTCCACTGCATGTAGCGGCCATCACTTTCCCCTTTTTCTTGCTAATGTGATTAGCACATTCGGGGGTAAAATGGCCTATGCCACCACACTAATAGCATCGGACCCCTTTCCTTACGGTCTTCTCTTGCTTAGGCTTAAACTTCTTAAATGGAGTCTTTTTCTTGAAGTCTTGACCCTTGGATCTGAAACCTCTCTTCTCAGACTTGTAGAATTTCTTGAACCTTCTCATCAAGAGAGCCATTTCTTTGTCTGAGTCATCATTATCCTCCTTCTCAACTTTGGAGGCTTTCAAAGCATTTCCTTTTTGCTTTTTAGGAGGTGTGAAGGTAGGACCCTTCCTAGACTCATAAGCTATCGAGGAGAGATCTCATAATCTTTTGCTTGATCCTCCTATCCGAATACGGGTCACCAAGTTGATGACTTTGGTTGACTATGTCCATTAACTTGATCTCGAAATCGTTGAAGCACTCATTCTCCTCCATCTTAAGCATCTCAAATTGAGTTTGGAGGACTTGAAACTTAGAGTCCTTCACCACTTCGGTTCCCTCATGTGCAATCTCTAGGATGTCCCATGCTTCCTTAGCTATCCTAGTATTTTGAATCAATTTATATTGATTTTCGTCTATTGCACATAGGATGGCATGCATCGCCTTCCTATTCCATTTTGATGCCTCAAACTCTTACGCGTTCCATTGTGCCTTAGGCTTGAGCACATCCTCTCCTCCAGCCATAGGAGTCATCATGGGTGATATGTAGCCGTCTTCAACCACCATCCAAGGATTTGACATATGTACGACTCCATCTTGCCTTTCCAAGAGGCATAATTCAACCCGGTAAGAAGCGGAGGCCTTGTGCTAAAAGTACCCTCGTTGCCAACACCATTTCCACTGTTTCCACTCATAATGTTTATGAATGAATGAAATGAATGCAATGTTAGGATTATGCTCAATAGCAAGAGTGTAATATTGTAATTGGCAATCTTTTCATATTAATAAAGTGATTTCTGGTTTAACAAATCTTATAGCATTTACAGTTTAATATTACAATTGTCAAAGTAAATAATCATAAGGTCAAAAGACTATGAGAAAAGAAGAATTGTTCGTTCATCTGGATATGTATGAGGTAGACACAATTCTTTAGTTAGTATTGAATAATGTTCACAATTTAAGTTAAAGGTTAGGCACCTTTATCTTGTTAAAGTTGTAGAATTCTTTTGCTAGCATTTGAATGGGATCAAATGAGTTATGATGAGTCTGAAATCATCGAAGGGTCTTCGAGTAAAAGAATCTAGTGCACTGGGTGCATTGAATAGGATCACAATGAAATACTTTATCTAGAACCGTCAGTAGATAAAAGTTTTTTCATTATCAGGACAATCGGAGAGTCTATCTTAATCCTGAGATAAATGATGGACTTATGGTTGCAAGTGTTATCATTTGAGTTATCAATGAGTACGATTATATAGCATAGTCTATCCTCGATAGTTTGGTGGTATTCATTTGTTAATCGATAGAGGATTTCATTTATAGATATGGACATCGTGGCTCCATTTATCGAATGAGAGTAGAATATCATCATATGGATGTTTTGAGGTACTGGATATTAAATCTGAATGTTAAGTTTTCTATAGAGTCTATTGAAACATGGCTTCTGGACAAGTCAAAATATTCAAGTTCAAAATGTGGTCATATGAGTAAATATGGTAACTTAGAGAGCTATAGGCGGTCTATGAGCTGTTGGCGATTACTGATATTCATCACGAGGATACACCATCTCCAATAAGATTGTCTAGGGTATGAATGAGAAATATTTACTTATTCTATCTTTATTTAAGAGTTCAATTTTAGCTATTTAGTGGAATGAGTTAAAATTAATAGATCGGACCTAAGTGAATCATTTGTTGATTGTGATTAGTGTAAGGTTCCCATTTGTTGATTGGCTCATTTCGTGGACAAACCACATGTTGGGGTTCTTTGTAAGGGTAGCCTAAGTATCGGTCTTATTGTTTGAAGCCCTTTGAAGACCTCGTGTTGATAAGCACCGAAGGTAAATTTCTATGTGCTTACTTTTCTTTGAAGAGATTAGTTGCACACACACACTTAACATTCATTGCATATGTGTGCATTCTCTTCATTTGTCACATTTCACACTTGCACTTATTTATTATATTTTGTTGTGTGTAATTGTGTCATGTTGTCGTGTAATTCGTTTCCCGATAACTTTCAGAAACATCCGCGCATGCACTAGAATGTGCTTGGTTTAGCGCGAGGACAGCCTATGGAGAATGCCCTTGGCTTCTCCTTGGTTTTCACCTTTCTAGGTGATCGGCTGTTATGATCGGCGGCCTGGCCGCCGAATGAAACCGCCGTTTCAGTCCAGATTGGTCTAAAGCATTTCTGTGGTTAAGATCGGCGGTCACGATCGCTGTTAGAAACCGCCGATTCAAGACCTGATTGATTTATCTCTCAGTCTAATTCGGCAGTTGAATCGGCGGTCACGAAACCGCCGTTCATACCTGATTGATTTTAATCTCTCTGGTTTGATTCGGCGGTTGGGATCGGTGGTCACGAAACCGCCGAATGAACCGCCGTTTATGCTCTATTCTTCACGAGCTCAATTCGGCGGTCATGATCGATGGCCTGGCCGCCGATTGAAACCGCCGATCGGCGCGTTTCTTTGAAACTTACTTAAACGACCACACTTTGATTTGGCCCCCTATATATATGCCATTTTGTCTTTAGGTCAATTAAGAGAGTTCATATTCAGAATTCATACTTAGGATATTTTTCAAAGAGAAGAAAAATTCCAAGAACTCATTTTTTATTACTCAAACACTTTTTCATGATCATCAATCATCATCTAGCATCATCCTTGATCTTCTAGATGTCATCTTGCATGGATTCTTCATCATACTTTGCTTGGTAAGCTTTTCACTAATATCTTACATATTTTGTGTTTCTCTTAGCTAGCAATCTCAATTAACTACTTGTATGTTTTTTTATATACTTTGAATACAAGTTTGAGATTAGTATAATGTATGTTTGAGAAGTTTTTTTGTGATAGCTAATTAAGTTTTGTGCTTAATCTTGATTAGCTAAACTATTTGACATGTCATTTAGTTTTGATATCTAGGATTGTTCTAATTGCATATTAATCATCTTAGATAAGCATATAGGGTTTCCCTTGCTCTATGTTGCATTTGGATATTCATATATTCACTTAGGGTTGTATTCTCTTCATAGAGAAAGTAAGTCTTGTGTGTAGCATCCGGGATTAGGTTGCTTAGATCGCAAGCAAATTGGACTAGGTTCACTCATACCGGGATTAGGTAGGTGTGTGATTACTTCCGGGATTAGGTTGTAATCGTTTTACACATTTAGTGGATTCGAGGTTCGAGTGTGGCTTACTTACTAGCCCGTGGTTTTTCCCGTGAGGGTTTCCACGTAAAAATCAAGTGTTATTTAATTTTAACATATTATACTTGATTTATTGCTTTATCTATTTAGGGGTAATTTCGTAATTTTGACTAACACGAAAAATTGGGTAAAAAGCTTAAAATCTATTCACCCCCCCCCCCCCCCCCCCCCCCCCCCCCCCTCTAGATAGTTTTATACACACCGTGCTATAATTTGTTTCAATTAGGTTATGTCTATTGAAGCTTAAATTTAGATAGCCCGCCAAGATCCACAATCTACACGGACTTGCATGGATCACTTGATATATTCTACCAGACCAATTTATTGGTCCATCTAGAATTGTATTTAATATATTAAGAATATAATTTGCACATTATTTATTTAATGAGCTGATCAATTATATTAATATATTAATGAAAGGCATGTGGGCTTGTTTCTTTTAGTAAGAATGGGTCTGGTTCACATGTGGGCTTTTTGATTAAAGTCTAATGGATTAAATAAAATAAGAAAATAATATTAGGCCCATGTATATGGTGTGGGCGGCAAGACTAGAATAATAGTCTAAAATATTATTCTATTTTATTGATTGATTAAATGGAAATTAATTAATTTATTATTTAATCATTTAATTGAGAATCAAAATATTTTTCTGATCAGGAAATATGTTTCCTAGAGTTATACTATTGGTAGTAGTATATTAAAGATAAAAGACTTATTTGGTAAGAAGATAAATAATAAGGTTTATTTTTCTAATCAAATAAGGAAGTTTTTTAATAAGTCATAATAAGATTAAACACTTATGAGTTGTACTAGGGTTAGGATTCTAAGGTTGATAGGAATTAGGGTAAAGCACAAATCCTCTTTGGGTGAGAATTCGGCCAACCCTAAATCCTAACACAAGAGAATTCGGCCAACCCTAATAACACTACATGAAGATTTCGGCCACCCTATATATTTGATAGGATAGCATTCGACCACCTTCTTCTTCTTCTCCTAGCTTGAGTGAATTATTTCTTTTGCTTAGAAAAATAATTCATACACTAGACAAGTGTTTAATTCGGCCAAGAGAGAAATAGAGAAAGGGAGTTCTAATTTCGATAGTGCACTTGTAAGCTTGAATATCAAAAAACTTTGTGCACAACTTCGAATTAGGTTCACGCGAGTTTCAATCTTAACGGTTGTTAAATTCAAAAGTGACCGGAACATACTTTCTAGTTTTCTTGGATTTTATTGTGACTAACGATCAGGAGGAGAGATTTTGTTTTCCATCCTTAGGTACGCAATTCAAAGAAAGGGAGACCACGCTCCTATGTGATTCACATTCGTGATAGGATTGGAAGATCTTGCGGATTACCATCGACGCAAAGTCAATCAGATCACGCAACAAAAGGTATTCTACTTTTTAGTATATATATATATATGTTTAATTAATTAGAGGGTTAAGGTTCAAATTATGGAAAAATTTTAAACTATACTAAACTCAATTTTAGTCTCACTTCCACTTCGTGCAATCGTATTTTTCCCTACATGCAAATGTATGAATGATAAAAAATCACATAAAATGCAAAACACACCAAAATAAGCAAGGATCACCTAAGTATATCTAGGAACCCGCTCTGATACATGAAACAAATATTGCACGGTGTGTAAAATACTATCTAGAGGGGGGGGGGGGGTGAATAGATTTTAAACGTATTACCCAATTTTTTGTGTGAAGTCAATATTACGAAAATACCCCTAACTAGATAAATAATAAATCAAGTATAAAATGTGGAAATTAAATAACACTTGATTTTTTACATGGAAACCCTCACGAGAAAAACCACGGGCTAATAAGTGAGCGACACCCCAACCTCGAATTCAGTAAGTGATGAAAATTACAACCTAATCCCGGAAGTAATCACACACCTACCTAATCCTGGTATAAGTGAACCTAGTCCGATTACTTGCGAATTAAGCAACCTAATCCTGGTCACAACACAATACTTAATTCTCTAAGAAGAGATTAACACCCTAAGTGAATATATGAATATCCAAATGCAACATAGAGCAAGGGAAACCCTATATGCTTATCTAAGATGATGAATATGCAATTAGAACAATTCTAGATATTAAAACTAAATGACATGTCAAATAGCTTAGCTAATTAAGATTAAGCAAAAGCCTAATTAGCTATCACAAAACAACACTCAATCAAATCAACACAACAATCTTTATCTTGAATATTAGAATTCAATCTAAGAACAATCAAGTAACAAAAGAGATGCCATAATAAATAAAACACTAATTATATATGATAATAGTGAAAAACTTACCAAGGCAAGTGTGATGATGAAAGACCCATGCAAGCAAGCATCCTAGATATGCTAGAGAATGCTAGATGAACTTTGATGCAAATGAATTTTGGTTTGAGTGTTTAAATAAGCAAACTTGGTTGCTTTCTCTCTTAAAAATCTCTCTTTTAAAAGTAGGGTTCTTGATGATTAAATAGTCACATTCAGAACAAGAGAAAGTGATGTATTTATAGGCATGAAAAACAGAGCATGTGAAAAGACAAGTTTGCCCCTGAAAGCGTACAATTGGCGGTTTCATTCGGTGGCCAGGCCGCCGTTTACAATCGCCGAATGGCTCCCGAGAAAGGCAGGGGAAAAACGGCGATTTCAATCGGCGGTTTCGAAATCGCCGAACTAACCGTAGAATCAAACCCGAGAAATAAAATCAATTAGGTATGATCGGCGGTTTCGAATGGCAGTCGGTGCCTGTCGATCGTAACCGCAGAATCACTCCAGACCTTTCTGGACTGAAATGGCGGTTTCAATTCAGCAGCCAGGCCGCCGATCAAACCGCCGATTCACCAGTAATGATGAATCTAAAGGAGAAGCCAAGAGCATTCCCCTTAAGCAGTCTTCGCGCAAAACCAAGCACATATTCGTGCAAGCGCGGACGTTTTCGAACATATTCGGGAAATGGATTACACAACACACAAACACAACAGGATACATCAAACAAAGTGCAAGAGTGAAATGTGTCATGTGAAGAGAATTCACACAAGTACAAGTATGCTAAGTGTGTGTGCTAACTAAATCTCTTTAAAGAAAAACTAAGCACTAGAGATTATACCTTTGGCGTGCTTGTCCCTTGAGGTCTTGAAATGGCCTTTGAGCTTGAACCTCACTCACCTAAACTACCCTTACATAATAAACCTCAACATGTGGTTTGTCCACGAAATAAGCCAATCAACAAATGGGAACCTTAAAATCTCCCCCTTTGGCTATTTCATGACAAAACCACCACTCACATTGATTCCTCATAAAAAAATAGAAACTAAGGGACAAATAGATCTTCTACATTACACAGAGATATTTAAAGAATAAAATCTTCAAGGCATCAATCTCTTGTAGAACAGTCAAACCTGCAAGACAAGGTTTCTAAACTTTCCAAATAAAACATGTGAGATTAATCAAGTGAGTACAAAACACAAGCATTTGCATTTTAAGAGATTTGGCACAACATTATGCAATGTATGTGTATGCAATACTCCCCCTCAATGGGTTACTCCCCCTCAATGAATATTCTCCCCAACATGCACAATTGCTACTACAATTTGCAACTCCCCTTACCATATTCTACTCCCCCTTTTTGTCATGATATAGGCAAATGAGTAGTCCCCAACTGGGTCACTCTTAGCAAAGAAAGATAGTAGCATGCAAGAAATTTGCATAATAATATAAGTCACTTTATGCATCCTAATTAATTGAAGAGAAACAAAGAGATTTATTTGAAAAAAATGTGTGAATCAAACAGGCTTTGCATACAAGACATGTAGCATTCAAGTCCAAAATACAATGGTATTTGGCAAAGCAAATGACAAAGGTTTCTAATAAGAATTCAAACCAATTTCACCATTGTCATGAGAAAAGCAAAGATATAGAAATTTCATTGATTTTAATTTAAGAGCAACTATATCCAACTTTATAAGCGAAACATGGCATGAGCGACTTTGCACCCTATTTGATTTTTTTGGATAAGATATCCGTATGATAGTAGCCATGTTCAACAAATAAAGAAAGAGAGACATTTGGATTGTTTAGATCCTTTGAGCGGATACAAGATCCTTTATTCATTTTGAGTCTCATAAGTCTTTTTCACACAAGTTTTGCATTTAAGAAAGCAATCATCAATTCATGCTTTTTCATTTGAGCATGTTATAAGAGAATCATCATGTCATGGAGATAA
This sequence comes from Acer yangbiense, assembly GCA_008009225.1. NCBI lineage: Eukaryota > Viridiplantae > Streptophyta > Magnoliopsida > Sapindales > Sapindaceae > Acer > Acer yangbiense. Next base: position 32,489,670 of record CM017764.1, read on the forward strand.
TTATAGGTCACTTAAAGCATACTTTCTATGTACATCTCCTAGTCCAAAAATACATGTTTGAACATAAATATGACATGGATGGTAAACAAGCAAGGTTCACACTTATTGAAATAAAAACATATATACATCTGTGCAACTAAGCTTACTCAAGCAATTAAAAGAAGAGGCATAAGTTATTTCAAATTTTTTGCAAGTTACAAGAATGCAAAATAGCTCTCTTTACTTGAGTTCCCCATATGGGGTCAAATACAAATCACATCACTCCACAAGACATATCCCAATAGATCCACTTAGTGTTTTAAATCGAGTAGAATCTAAGGGTTTAGTAAATAGGTCTGCAAGTTGATCATTAATACCTACATGTTCAAGTACTATGCATTTATTTTCAACAAGCTCTCTAATGAAATGATGGCAGATGTCAATATGCTTAGTTCTAGAATATTGTACCGGATTCTTGGAAATATTAATAGCACTCATGTTATCACAAAAGAGAGTGAGTGTACCTTGGTTGAATCCGTAGTCTACTAGCATTTGCTTCATCCATCCCACGGCTATGTACTTGGCCTCGGCCGTGGACAAGGAAATTGAGTTTTGCTTCTTGCAAAACCAAGACACCAAGTTGTTGCCCAGAAAGAAGCAACCACCCAATGTGCTCTTCCTATCATTGTAATTTCCGGCCCAATCCGCATCACTAAAGCCTACAAGACTAGCATTAGTGTCAAAAGAGTACCAAATCCCATAGTTGGAAGTCCCATTCACATAGCGAATGATTCTCTTTACGAAAGAGAGATGGGACTCCTTAGGATCCGCTTGGTACCTAGCACACACACCCACACTAAAAGAGATATCGGGCCTACTTGTGGTCAAATAAAGCAAGCTTCCTATCATGCCACGATATAACGTTTGTTCCACACTTTTACCACTAGCATCATGGGTGTATCACAATGTTTGGCATTTTCTAAACCAAACTTCTTCACTTGGTTCTTAGCATATTTGGCTTGAGTTATAAAAATCCCATCATTCATTTGCCTAATTTGCAAACCTAGGAAGTAACTAAGCTCACCAACAAGACTCATCTCAAATTCACGAGACATGACATCAACAAATTGTTGGACTTTGGTGTTGTTGGTTGAGCCAAATACAATGTCATCAATATAGATTTGAGCTATAAATAACTCATCTTTGTTTCTCTTGATGAACAAGGTCTTGTCAACACTACCTCTTGTGTAGTCATTGTCAACAAGAAATTGAGTAAGGCGCTCATACCAAGCCCTCGGTGATTGTTTCAACCCATATAGTGCCTTTTTGAGGCGATAGACATGTTTGTGGTGGTGCGCATCCACAAACCCCTTGGGTTGTTCAACAAACACTTCCTCTTGCAAGAAGCCATTGAGGAAGGCACTCTTGACGTCCATTTGGTGCAATTTGAACTTGTGCACATAAGAGATGGACAAGAAAAGCCTAATGGACTCTAGACGAGCAACGGGAGCAAAAGTCTCCTCAAAGTCGATACCCTCAATTTGAGAGTACCCTTGTGCTACAAGTCTAGCCTTGTTCCGCACTATGTTGCCATCCTCATCGAATTTGTTCCTATAAATCCATTTAGTGCCTATAACATGTGTGCTTTTAGGCCTAGGAACTAGAGTCCAAACCTCATTCCTTTCGAATTGGTTTAGCTCTTCTTGCATGACAAGAACCCAAAACTCATCATTTAAGGCTTCATCAACATTTTTGGGTTCAATTTGAGAGGTGTAGCATGTGTAGATAATTAGATTAGCTATTTGACGCCTAGTCCTAACACCCTTATTCACATCTCTAATAACATCCTCTTTGTTATGGAGTCTTCTAACCCATGGAGCGGGTTCATTAGAGTCCAATAGAGGAACTCTAGTAAGAGGTTATGTGTCCTCATTATTACCATTGGACGTACCAATATTGGGAGTCTCCACAACACTCTCCAAATGAGAGTCATTATCTAAAATATCTTCCTCATCATGGTTATTAGACTTGAGCCTAGTATCATCAATGACAACATTGGATGATTCCATGACGGTTCGAGTCTTCAAGTTGAAAACTCTATAGGTTCTACTATTCAAGGCATAGCCAATAAAGATACCCTCATCACTCTTAGCATCAAATTTGCCAAGTTGATCACGGTCATTTAAAATGTAGCATTTGCTTCCAAATGTGTGGAAGTAGCTAACATTTGGCTTCCTACCCTTCCATAACTCATATGAGGTATTTCTAGATCCGGGCCTCAGGAAAACTCTATTCCCTATAAAGCAAGCCGTATTGACAGCTTTGGCCCATAGGTTCCTAGGGACATTGTTGCTAAGCAACATCACACGGGGCCATCTCTTGAAGGGCCCTATTCTTTCTCTCAACAACTTCATTTTGTTGAGGTGTCCTAGGGGCTAAAAACTCATGAGAGATGCCTAAGCTATTGCAATAGCTTTCAAAAGAGGCATTCTCAAATTCCCTCACATGGTCAATTCTAATCCGTGTAATGCTTTTAATGTTAGAATTCATTTCATTTTGTATTTTAGTACAAAGCATTTTAAACATCTCAAAAGTTTCAGATTTTTCTCTAAGAAAATATGTCCATGTAAATCTATAGAAATCATCAACACAAACAAAAATGTATCTCTTTCCACCTAAACTCTCGGTTTGCATCGGACCCATGAGATCCATGTGGAGAAGCTCTAGGGGCTCCTTGGTGGAGAGATACTTGCCCTTTTTGTGCATGCTTTTAGTTTGTTTTCCTTGTTGGCAAGGTCCACAAACACCATTGGCTTTCTTCCCAAGCTTAGGAAGGCCACGCACACAATTGAACTTTCCAAGGGTTCTTAAATCCCTAAAGTTCATGTGGCCAAGTCTTTCATGCCACAACTCTATTTGCTCATCCATGGACACATTGTTTGAGACTATTCTAGCTTCAAGACAATAGCAATTGTCGCTAGATCTCATACCTTTCAACAAGGTTTGTCCATCGGGCTTTAGGATAGAGCTATCATTTTTACTAAACAAGACAGAATATCCTTCATCACTAAGATAAGAAATGCTTATCAAATTGGCTTTCAAGCCATCAACAAACAAAGCATTAGATGTGGAGGGTAATCCAGGAATGGAGATGGTTCCTTTCCCTACAACTTTCTTTTTGGATTCATCACCAAAAGTGACATATCCTCCTTCCTCCATAACAAGAGTCTCAAAGAAACTCTTGTTTCCCGTCATGTGCCTAGAGCACCCACTATCTAAATACCAAAAATTAGAAGAATTTGCCTTCTAGGCTATTTGAGCAACATGACAAACATTTTCATTCTTTCTAATCCACCTAGAAACAATATTAGCTTTCTTAGTGGTCTTTAGTACAAGGGCTCTAGTTATCCTAGGATCATGCACATCAATTTTATCATTCCTAGGAACATGCATCTTGGCTCTATTCTTTCTCTTTTCAATCATGCTACGTGTTCTACACATTTTAATATATTGAAAGCAATTTGGTCTAATATGACCATCAAATCCACAAAAATGACATGTAGGAATAAAATAAGAAATCATACCTTGTCCTTGAGCATCCATGTGAGCTTGTCCATGTCTTTATGGTTGAGTGGGTTCAATCCATTTTCGTTGTTGAACCGGTCTAGCTTGCTTCCTAGCTTGAGGTTGCATGATTGGTCTCTTTCCTTTGTGAGCCAATTGTTGAGGAATGTTAACTTGAGGGACCCTAGAGGGTTGAGCTTGAGGTTGCCTTCTTGGCACCATCTTCACTTATGCATTTGAACATTGTCCTAGTTCTAACTTCTTCCTAGGAATTTGCACCAAAGGAGTTTCTTTGTTCCCCAAACTCTTGACAAACACGGTCTTGTTGGTGGTTGAGATCTTCTTACCATCTTCATACCCAAGACCCCTCTTGTCACACGGACTCTTTCCAACACCAAGTATATGGTCAAGCTTCTTGGTGCTAGAATCCATCCTAGCTAATGGTTCTTTAGCTTCATCAAGCTCCCTCTGCAAACCTTCTTCATTCTTCTTAGATAAGACTAACTCCTCTCTTAGCTTATGTTCATTCGATTTGGATCTCACTACTTCTTCACTTAATTGGTCTATATGAGATGAGAGCTCTAGGTTTTCTTCCTTCATTCTCATGATCTCTCTCTTGTTCTTTAACCTAGAATTCTCAAACTTGACCATGTAGTCTCTAAGATCCATCATATCCACTTTTCCATTAGTGGAGTGAGATGAATAGCCATCATCACTTGAGTCAATTTCCTCTTGACTCTCATTTTCTTCTTCACTAGAACCTTTGCTTTTATGGGAGAAGGCAAAGGCTATGAAGTTAGCCATGAGCTCTTCATCAGTCGAAGACTCATCTCCTTCATTGGAGTCATCACTTCCACTCCATGTAGCGGTCATCACTTTCTCATTTTTCTTGTTAACATGATTAGCACATTCGGGGGCAAAGTGGCCTATGCCACCACACTCATCGCATCGAACCCCTTTCCTTTCGGTCTTTTCTTGCCTAGGCTCAAACTTCTTGAATGGAGTTTTTTTCTTGAAGTCTTGACCCTTGGATCCGAAACCTTTCTTCTCAGACTTGTAGAATTTCTTAAACCTTCTCATCAATAGAGCCATTTCTTCGTCCGAGTCATCATTCTCCTCCTTCTCAACTTTGGAGGCTTTCAAAGCAATTCCCTTTTGCTTTTTATGAGGTGTGGAGGTAGGACCCTTCCTAGACTCATAAGCTAGAAGCCTCCCTATCACCTCACTTGGCTTCATATCCTTATATGTGCTATTCTCCTCTAAAGTCGTCACCTTTGATTCAAACCTATCGGGAAGAGATCTCATAATCTTTTGCTTGATTCTCCTATCCGAATACAGGTCACCAAGTTGATGACTTTGGTTGACTATGACCATCAACTTGATCTCGAAGTCGTTAAAGCACTCATTCTCCTCCATCTTAAGCATCTCAAATTGAGTTTGGAGGACTTGAAGCTTAGAGTCCTTCACTACTTCGGTTCCCTCATGTGCAATCTCTAGGATGCCCCAAGCCTCCTTAGCTATCCTAGTATTCTGAATCAATTTATATTGATTTTTGTCCATTGCACATAGGATGGCATGCATCACCTTCCTATTCCATTTTGATGCCTCAAACTCTTGCGCGTTCCATTGCGCCTTAGGCTTAAGCACATCCTCCCCTCTACCCGTAGGAATCATCATGGGTGATGTGTAGCCGTCTTCAACCGCCATCCAAGCCCGGTCATGGATTTGTTATATGTACGACTCCATCTTGCCTTTCTAAGAGGCATAATTCAACCCGGTAAGAAGCGGAGGCCTTGTGCTAGAAGCACCTTCGTTGCCACCACCATTTCCACCATTTCCACCATTTTCGCTCATAGTGTTTATGAATGAATGAAATGAATGCAAATGTATGAATGATCAAAATCACAAAAAATGCAAAACACACCAAAAGAAGCAAGGATCACCTAATTATATCTAGGAACCAGCTGTGATACCAATTGAAACAAATATTGCACGCTGTGTAAAATACTATCTAGAGGGGGGTGAATATATTTTAAACGTATTACCCAATTTTTTGTGTGAAGTCAATATTACGAAAATACCCCTAACTAGATAAAACAATAAATCAAGTATAAAATGCGGAAATTAAACAACACTTGATTTTTTAAGTGGAAACCCTCACGGGAAAAACCACAGGCTAATAAGTGAGTCACACCCGAACCTCGAATCCACTAAGTGATGAAAATTACAACCTAATCCCGGAAGTAATCACACACCTACCTAATCCCGGTATAAGTGAACCTAGTCCGATTGCTTGCGAATTAAGCAACCTAATCTCGGTCACAACACAAGACTTAATTCTCTAAGAAGAGATTAACACCCGAAGTGAAAATATGAATATGTTAGGATTATGCTCAATAGCAAGAGTGTAATATTGTTTTTGACAATCTTATCATATTAATAAAGTGATTTCTGATTTAAACAAATCTTATAGCATTTATAGATTGAATATTATAATTGTCAAAAGTAAATAATCATAAGGTCAAAAGACTATGAGAAAAGAAGAATTGTTCGTACATCTGGATATGTATGAGGTAGACACAATTCTTTAGTTAGTCTTGAATAATGTTCACAACTTAAGTTAAAGGTTGGGCACCTTTATCTTGTTAAAGTTGTAGAATTCTTTTGCTAGCCTTTGAGTGGGATCAAATGAGTTATGATGAGTCTGAAATCATCGAAGGGTCTTCGAGTAAAAGAATCTAGTGCACTGGGTGCATTGAATAGGATCATAATGAAATACTTTATCTAGAACCGTCAGTAGATAAAAGTTTTTTCATTATCAAGACAATCGGAGAGTCTATCTTAATCCTGAGATAAATGATGGACTTATGGTTGCAAGTGTTATCATTTGAGTTATCAATGAGTACGATTATATAGCATAGTCTATACTCGATAGTTTGGTGGTATTCATTTGTTAATCGATAGAGGACTTCATTTATATATATAGACATCGTGGCTCTTGTAAGGATTCCTATATCTTGATTAGCTTATTTCGTGGACAAACCACATGTTGGGGTTTTGAATGTAAGGGTAGTCTAAGTGTTTCATGTTGAAGATCAAAGGCCCTTCCATGACCTCAAGATACAAGCACGCCAAAGGTATAATCTTTTGTGCTTGGTTTTCTTTGAAGACAATTAGTAGCACACACACACTTAGCATACCTGCATTTGTGTGCATACTCTTCACATGTCACTTTACACACTAGCACTTTGGTTGATATATCTTGTTGTGTGTATATGTGCTTTATGATTCGTTTCTCGACATTGTTCGGAAACGTCCGCGCTTGCACTAATGAGTGCTTGGTTTCGCGCGAAGACCGCCTATGGAGAATGCCCTTGGCTTCTCCTTGGTTTTCACCATTGTTGGTGATCGGCGGTTATGATCGGCGGCCTGGCCACCGAATTAAACAGCCGTTTCAGTCCAGATTGGTCTGAAGCAATTATGCGGTCCAGATAGGCGGTCACGACCGCCGTTCGAAACCGCCGTTCATACCTGATCGATTTTAATCCCTTGGGTTTGATTCGGCGGTTGGATCGGTGATCACGAAACCGCCGAATGAAACCGCCATTGATGCTCTGTTCTTCACGAGCTCAATTCTGCGGTCGTTATCGGCGGCCTGGCCGCCGATTGAAACCGCCGAACGGTGCGTTTCAGGGGCAAAATTGTCTTTTCACATGCCAAATTCTTGATGTCTATAAATATTTATTTTCTCATTCTCTGATCAAGCTTCTTGAGTTATTAGAACCCTAAACTTTCAAGAGAGATTTTTGAGAAAAAATCAAATCAAGAACTCACCTTTAAACACTCAAATCAAATCCTTTTTGCATCAAATTTCATATTGCATCCTCTATGTCTACATAGAAAGCATCTATGATTGGATTGGCATCATCACAATATGCTTGGTAAGATTTTCATTAGTTTCATCTTATTTTAGTATTTTTACTATCAAGCATATTCTCTTTTAATTTACTTGTATGTTGTTGATCATATGATAAATACAAGAATAGAGAATTAATTGTGATGAATTAATTGAGTGTTGTTTTTGTGATAGCTAATTAGGTTTTTGCTTAATCTTGATTAGCTAAGCTATTTGACATGTCATTTAGCAATTGATATCTAGGGTTGATTAAATTGATTATATCATCATCCTAGATAAGCATCTAAAGTTACCTAGCCTTGTTTGTTATTTGAATATTCATACATATTCACATAGGTTGCATAATCTCTTCTTAGAGAATTAAGTCTTGAGGCTAAGGTTGCTTAGGCCTCAAGCAATTGGACTAGAGCCACTTTTAAAGGCCCGAGTGGTAGAAGTGGGGGGTTATTGACCGGAGTGTTAGACGAGGTCTACATAGGTTGTAAACTCCATTTCGATTAGTGGATTTCGAGGTCTGAGTGTGGCGCACTAAACAGCCCGTGGTTTTTCCCAGTGGTTGGGTTTCCACGTATACATCAAGTGTTATTTAAATTCCGCACTATATTACACTTGCTTGTATTTTTGACTAGTAGGGGCATTTTCGTAAAATTGACTTGCATGCGAAAATTGGGTAATAATTGTTAAAATCTATTCACCCCCCCTCTAGATAACATATTTAGAACACACCGTATTCTTTTCAATTGGTATCAGAGCGGGTTCCTAGACATACATAGGTGATCCTAGCTCATTTTTGGTGTGTTTTGCATTTGTGTGATTCTTTGATCATTCATACATTTTGCATTCATTTCATCCATTCATTATACACTATGAGTGGAATCGGTGGTTCAAATGAGGGTGCTTCGAGTGTAAGGCCACCCCTCCTCACCGGTATAAATTACTCCCAATGGAAAGGGAAGATGGAGGCATATGTGTGTCAAATCCATGATAGGGCATGGATGGCCATTGAAGATGGATATTCGCCTCCTATGATGACTCCCACAGGTGGAGGAGAAGAAGTGCTCAAGCCTAAGGCACAGTGGACACAACCCGAGTTTGAGTTGTCCAAGTGGAATCAAAAGGCGTGGCACGCCCTTATATGTGCAGTGGACGAAAATCAGTACAAACTGATTCAAAACACTAAGATAGCCAAAGAGGTATGGGACATCTTAGAGGTTGCACACGAGGGAACCGAAGTAGTGAATGACTCCGAACTTCAAGTCCTCCAAACTCAATTTGAGACACTTAGGATGGAGGAGAATGAGTGCTTCAACGACTTCGAGATTAGGTTGATGGACATTGTCAACCAAAGTCATCAACTTGGTGACCCTTACTCGGATAGAAGGATCAAGCAAAAGATAATGAGATCGCTTCCCGAGAGGTTTGAGTCTAAGGTGACGGCTTTAGAAGAAAACAGTGATTTTAAGGACATGAAGCCGAGCGAGGTAATAGGTAGACTTCTCGCCTACGAGTCTAGGAAGGGTCCTAGCTCCACTCCTTCAAAGAAGCAAAAAGGGATTGCTTTGAGAGCTTCCAAGGTTGAGAAGGAGGACAAGGATGACTCGGATGAAGACATGGCACTTTTAATGAGAAAATTTAAGAAGTTTGTAAAATTCGAGAAGAAGGGTCATGCATCCAAAAGGCAAGAATTGAAGAAAAGGGTTCCTTTCAAGAAGGTTGAGCATAGGCAAGATAATAGCGAAAGGAAAGGGATCCAATGCTATGAGTGTGGTGGCATAGGTCATATCTCACTAGATTGTGGGAATTTGAAGAACAAGAGAGAAAAAATGATGGCCGCCATTTGGAGTGAAAGTGATGACTCCGAAGAGGGAGATAAGTCATCAAGTGATGATGAGCTTATCAATAACTTCAAGGCATTGGGTGCCACTTGTGAAGAAAATGAAGTTGTTGGTAAGAATTCCGTTACTAGTGATCCCATAGAAGAGAAAGTCGAAGAAGTAGCTAATCTTGATTAGCTAAGCTATTTGACATGTCATTTAGCAATTGATATCTAGGGTTGATTAAATTGATTATATCATCATCCTAGATAAGCATCTAAGGTTACCTAGCCTTGTTCGTTATTTGAATATTCATACATATTCACATAGGTTGCATAATCTCTTCTTAGAGAATTAAGTCTTGAGGCTAAGGTTGCTTAGGCCTCAAGCAATTGGACTAGAGCCACTTTTAAAGGCCCGAGTGGTAGAAGTGGAGGGTTATTGACCGGAGTGTTAGACGAGGTCTACATAGGTTGTAAACTCCATTTCGATTAGTGGATTTCGAGGTCCGAGTGTGGCGCACTAAACAACCCGTGGTTTTTCCCAGTGGTTGGGTTTCCACGTATACATCAAGTGTTATTTAAATTCCGTACTATATTACACTTGCTTGTATTTTTGACTAGTAGGGGCATTTTTGTAAAATTGACTTGCATGCGAAAATTGGGTAATAATAGTTAAAATCTATTCACCCCCCCTCTAGCTTTATATAGAACACGCCTCTAATTTGTTTCAGCTCTATTTATTAAATGAGAGTAGAATATCATCATATGGATGTTTTGAGGTATTGGATATTGAATTTTAACGTTAAGTTTTCGATAGAGTCTTTTGAAACATGGCTTCTGGACAAGTCAAAATATCCAAGTTCAAAATGTGGTCATATGAGTAAATATGGTAACTTGGAGAGCTATAGGCGGTCTATGAGCTCTTGGCGATTACTGATATTCTTCACGAGGATACACCATCTCTAATAAGATTGTCTAGGGTACGAATGAGAAATATTTACTTATTCCATCTTTATTTAAGAGTGCAATTTTAGTTCTTTAGTGGAATGAACTAAAATTAATAGATTGAACCTAAGTGAATCATTTGTTGATTGTAATTGGATTATGTCTATTGGAGCTTAAATTTAGATAGGCCCGCCAAGATCCCCAATCCACACGGACTTGTATGAATCACTTGATATATTCTACCGGACTAATTTATGGGTCCATCTAAAATTGTATTAAGGCATGTGGACTTGTTTCTTTTAGTAAGAATGGGCCTAGTTCACATGTGGGCCTTTTGTTAAGGTCCAAATAAAATAGAAAAACAATATATAGATATATTAATATATATGGCACATGGCTGAGACATATATAATATTATATTGTTTTAATTTTATTAATTGATTAAATGGAAATTAATTAATTAATTGATTGATTAATTATTTAATTAAAAATCAAAAAAAATTTCTGACTAGGAAATATGTTTCTTGGTAGTATACTATTGTGGTAGTATAATAAATATTAAAGACTTTATTTGGTAAGTAGATAAATAAAAGGAATTTATTTATCTAGTCAAATTAGGAAGTCTTTGATATAGTCACAAATACACTAAAGAGTTGGATTAGGGTTTGTAATTCTAAGGAAATTTACCTAGGGTTAGGATTTAAGTGAAAAGACATAAATCCTACATGGTAAAAGATTTCGGCCTCAATATATAGATATATATGAAATATATATGGGCAATTAATTGCCGGAATATATATATATATATATATATATTTATAAAGCATGAAAATATATGTGTGATATACATGTAAGTTGTTTTAAGTGCAGAATTTGGCTAATATAATATTATAATATACATATAAGGAAAGTGCAGAAGTTGGCGCACTGATATATTATTTGGGCCAGGCAAGAATTCGGTGCACTTAAATATATATTTTAATAGGCAAGAATTCGATGCACTTATATATTTGAATAGGTAAGAATTCGGTGCACTATATAAATATGAGGCAAGTGGAATTCAGCCAACCCTAAGGTCTTAGACTTGAGAGTTTTTTCTTTTGCTAGAGAAAAATAGAATCCAACTCTTAGACTAGTGTGATTTTCGGCCAAGAGGAATAGAGAGAAAAATTTGTTCTTATTTCGATAGTGCACTAGTTACTTTTACATCAAAAGGTTTTGTGCACAATTTCGAATAAGGTTCACGCGAGTTTCGATCTAAAGATTGTGAATTCAAAAGTGACCGGAACATTCTTTATTGTCTCTTGGAACTTCTTGTGACTAACGAAAAGGAAAAAGTTTTGTTAATCCATCCTCAGGTACATAATTCAAAGAGAAGGGAGACCACGCACCTAGGTGATTCACGTTCGTGATTGGATTGGAAGATCTTGGGGATTACCATTGACGCAATGTCAATCGGATCACGCGACAAAGGTATGATATCTTTAGTATTATATGTTAATTAATTAAAGGGTTAAGGTTCAAATTATGGAAAAATTTTAAACTATACTAAACTCTATTTTAGTCTCGCTTCCGTTGCGTGCACGTTTTTTTCCATACAGAATATCCAAATGCAACATAGAGCAAGGGAAACCCTATATGCTTATCTAAGATGATGAATTTGCAATTAGAGCAATCCTAGATATTAAAACTAAATGACATGCCAAATAGCTTAGCTAATTCAGATTAAGCAAAAGCCTAATTAACTATCACAAAACAACACTCAATCAAATCAACACAATAATCTCTATCTTGAATATTAGAATTCAATCTAAGAACAATCAAGTAACAAAAGAGATTCCATAATAAATAAAACACTAATTATAGATGATAATAGTGAAAAACTTACCAAGGCAAGTGTGATGATGAAAGACCCATGCAAGCAAGCATCCTAGATATGCTAGAGAATGCTAGATGAACTTTGATGCAAATGAATTTTGGTTTGAGTGTTTAAATGAGCAAACTTGGTTGCTTTCTCTCTTAAAAATCTCTCTTTTAAAAATAGGGTTCTTGATGATTAAATAGTCACATTCAGAACAAGAGAAAGTGATGTATTTATAGGCATGAAAAACAGAGCATGTGAAAAGATAAGTTTGCCCCTGAAAACGCATAATCGGCGGTTTCATTCGGCATCCAGGCCGCCGTTTACAATCGCCGAATGGCTCCCAAGAGAGGCAGGGGAACAACGGCGGTTTCAATCGGCAGTTTCAATTGGCGGTTTTGAAACCACTAAATTAACCGCAGAATCAAACCCGAGAAATAAAATCAATCAGGTATGATCGACGGTTTCGAACAGCGGTCGATGGCCGCCGATCGTAACCGCAGAATCACTCCAGACCTTTCTGGACTGAAACAGCGGTTTCAATTCGGTGGCCAGGCCACCGATCAAACCACCGATTCACTAGTAATGGTGAATCTAAAGGAGAAGCCAAGAGCATTCCCCTTAAGTGGTCTTCGCGCAAAACCAAGCACACATTCGTGCAAGGACGGACGTTTCCGAACATATTCGGGAAATGGATTACACAACACACAAACACAACAAGATACATCAAACAAAGTGTAAAAGTGAAATGTGTCATGTGAAGAGAATACACACAAGTACAAGTATGCTAAGTGTGTGTGTGCTAACTAAATCTCTTCAAAGAAAAACTAAGCACTAGAGATTATACCTTTGCCGTGCTTGTCCCTTGAGGTCTTGAAAGAGACTTTGAGCTTAAACCTCACTCACTTATACTACCCTTACACAATAAACCCCAACATGTGGTTTGTCCAAAAAATAAGCCAATCAACAAATGGGAACCTTACAATCTCCCCCTTTGGCTATTTCGTGACAAAACCACCACTCACTTTGATTACTCACAACAGAATAGAAACTACGGGACAAATAGATCTTCTACATTACACAGAGATGTAGGGAAAAATCACGTGCACGCAGCGGAAGCGACATTAAAATCGAGTTTAGTATGTTTTAAACATTTTTCCATAAGTTAAACCTTAACCCTTTAATTAATTAACATATAATAAAAGATATCGTACCTTTGTCGCGTGATCCGATTGACGTTGAGTCGATGGTAATCCGTAAGATCTTCCAATCCAATCACGAACGTGAATCACCTAGGAGCGTGGTCTCCCTTCTCTTTGAATTGTGTACCTGAGGATTGATTAACAAAACTTTTTCTTTTTCGTTAGTCACATCAAGTTCCAAGAGACAACAAAGAATGTTCCGGTCACTTTTGAATTCACAATTTTTAGATCGAAACTCGCATAAACCTTATTCGAAATTGTGCACAAAACCTTTTGATATAAAAGTAACTAATGCACTATCGAAATAAGAACAAACTTTTCTCTCTATTCCTCTTGGCCGAAAATCACACTAGTCTAAGAGTTGGATTTTATTTTTCTCTAGCAAAAGAAAAAACTCTCAAGTCCAAGACATTAGGGTTAGCCCAATATATTGTATATATCTACCATGATATCCTTGCACAATATATATTATATATATTTACTTGCACAATATATTATATATATATGTATTGCGATATCTTTGCTCAATATACATTATATATATATCTAGTGCATTTACTTGCACAATATACATCACTGCACAAATTCAATTATATATATATCTCTTGTGCATGTATTCATGCATATATATATCTCTCGTGCATGTATTCATGCATATATATATTTCCATTCCGCATACATATATGTATATATATATTTCCGCATGCATTCATGCATATATATATTATCTATATATTCCGCATGCATATATATTATATACAAACCCTAATCCAACTCTTTAGTGTATTTGTGACTATATCAAAGACTTCCTAATTTGACAAGATAAATAAATCCCTTATTTATCTACTTACCAAATAAAGTCTTTTATATTTTTTATACTACCACAATAGTATACTACTAAGAAACATATTTCCTAGTCAGAAAAAGATTTTGATATTTAATTAAATAATTAATTAATTTCCATTTAATCAAATAATAAAAATAAAACAATATAATATCATATATATATCTCGGCCATGTGCCATATATTTTAATTTATGTATATATTGTTTTTCTATTTTATTAAATCCATTGGACCTTAATAAAAGGCCCACATGTGAACTAGGCCCATTCTTACTAAAAGAAACAAGTCCACATGCCTTAATACAATTCTAGATGGACCCATAAATTGGTCCGGTAGAATATATCAAGTGATCTATGTAAGTCCGTGTGGATTGGGGATCTTGGCGGGCTATCTAAATTTAAGCTTCAATAGACATAACCTAATCACAATCAACAAATGATTCACTTAGGTCCGATCTATTAATTTTAACTCATTCCACTAAAGATCTAAAATTGAACTCTTAAATAAAGATAGAATAAGTAAATATTTCTCATTCGTACACTAGACAATCTTATTGGAGATGGTGTATCCTTGTAAAGAATATCAGTAATCGCCAAGAGCTCACAGACCGCCTATAGCTCTCCAAGTTACCATATTTACTCATATGACTACATTTTGAACTTGGATATTTTGACTTGTCTAGAAGCCATGTTTCAATAGACTCTATCGAAAACGTAACGTTAAGATTCAATATCCAATACCTCAAAACATCCATATGATGATATTCTACTCTCATTTAATAAATGGAGCCACGATGTCCATATCTATAAATGAAGTCCGCTATTGATTAACAAATGAATACTACCAAACTATCGAGGATAGACTATGCTATATAATCGTACTCATTGATAACTCAAATGATAACACTTGCAACCATAAGTCCATCATTTATCTCAGGATTAAGATAGACTCTTCAATTGTCCTGATAATGAAAAAACTTTTATCTACTGACGGTTCTAGATAAAGTATTTCATTGTGATCCTATTCAATGCACCCAGTGCACTAGATTCTTTTACTCAAAGTCGCTTCGATGATTTCAGACTCATCATAACTCATTTGATCCCACTTAAATGCTAGCAAAAGAATTCTACAACTTTAACAAGATAAAGGTGTCCAACCTTTAACTTAAGTTGTGAACATTATTCAAGACTAACTAAAGAATTGTGTTTACCTCATACATATCCAGATGTACGAACAACTCTTCTTTTCTCATAGTCTTTTGACCTTGTGATTATTTACTTTTGACAATTATAATATTCAATCTATAAATGCTATAAGATTTGTTTAAATTAGAAATCACTTTATTAATATGAAAAGATTGTCAAAAACAATATTACACTCTTGCTATTAAGCATAATCCTAACATGATATTCTACTCACATTTAATAAATGGAGCCACGATGTCCATATCTATAAATGAAGTCCTCTATCGATTAACAAATGAATATTACCAAACTATAGAGGATAGATTATGCTATATAATCGTACTCATTGATAGCTCAAATGATACCACTTGCAACCATAAGTCCATCGTTTATCTCATGATTAAGATAGACTCTCTGATTGTCCTAATAATGAAAAGACTATTATCTATTGTCGGTTCTAGATAAAGTATTTCATTGTGATCCAGTTCAATGCACCCAGTGCACTAGATTCTTTTACTCAAAGACCCTCGATGATTTTAGACTCATCATAACACATTTGATCCCACTCAAATGCTAGTTTAGAATTCTACAACTTTAACAAGATAAAGGTGCCCAACCTTTAACTTAAGTTGTGAACATTATTCAAGACTAACTAAAGAATTATGTCTACCTCATACATATCCAGATGTACAAACAATTCTTCTTTTCTCATAGTCTTTTGACCTTATGATTATTTACTTTTGACAAATATAATATTCAATCTATAAATGCTATAAGATTTGTTTAAATTAGAAATCACTTCATTAATATGAAAAGAATGTCAAAAACAATATTATACTCTTGCTATTGAGCATAATCCTAAGAATCTTGAAAGTAATACAATAAACGCTCAGTGTGTATGATAAATATATCTAGAAGGGAGGTGAATAGATTTTAACTATTATTACCCAATTTTCGCATGCAAGTCAATTTTACAAAAATGCCCCTACTAGTCAAAAATACAATCAAGTGTAATATAGTGCGGAATTTAAATAACACTTGATGTATATGTGGAAACCCAACCACTGGGAAAAACCACAGGTTGTTTAGTGCGCCACACTCGGACCTCGAAATCCACTAATCGAAATGGAGTTTACAACCTATGTAGACCTCGTCTAACACTCCGGTCAATAACCCCCCACTTCTACCACTCGGGCCTTTAAAAGTGGCTCTAGTCCAATTGCTTGAGGCCTAAGCAATCTTAGCCTCAAGACTTAATTCTCAATGAAGAGATTATACAACCTATGTGAATATATATGAATATTCAAATAACAAACAAGGCTAGGTAACCTTAGATGCTTATCTAGGATGATGATATAATCAATTAAATCAACCCTAGATATCAATTGCTAAATGACATGTCAAATAGCTTAGCTAATCAAGATTAATCAAAAACCTAATTAGCTATCACAAAACAACACTCAATCAATTCATCACAATTAATTATCTATTCTTGTATTTATCATATGATCAAAAACATACAAGTAAATTAAAAGAGAATATGCCTGATAGTAAAATACTAAAATAAGATGAAATTAATCAAAATCTTACCAAGCATGTTGTGATGATGCAAACCCAATCATGGATGCATTCTATATAGACATAGAAGATGCAATATGAAATTTGATGCAAAAAGGATTTGATTTGAGTGTTTAAAGGTGAGTTCTTGATTTGATTTTTTCTCAAAAATCTCTCTTTGAAGTTTAGGGTTCTAAAGACTCAAAGAACTTTATCAGAGAATGAGAAAGTAAGATATTTATAGACATCAAGAATTGGGCATGTGAAAAGATAAGTTTGTCCTTGAAACGCAATGATCGGCGGTTTCGATCGGCGGCCAGGCCGCCGATCATAACCGCCGAATTGAACACGAGAAGAACAGGGGAACAGCGGCAGTTTCATTCGGCGGTTTCGTGACCGCCGATACAACCGCTGAATCAAACATGAGAGATTAAATCGATCTAGTATGAATTACGGTTTCGAACGGCGGTCGTGACCGCCGATCGTGACGGTAGAATTGCTCCAGACACTTCTGGATGCAAACAGCGGTTTCATTCCGTGGCCAACCCGCCGATCATAGCCGTCGATCACCAACATAGGTGAAAACCAAAGAGAAGCCAAGGGCATTCTCCGTGGGTGATCTTCGCGCAAAACCAAGCACATTCTAGTGCATGCGCGGACATTTCCGAACACTATCGGGAAATTAATTACTAAGCACATATACACACAACAAGATATAACAATCAAAGTGCTAGTGTGTAAAGTAACATGTGAAGAGTATGCACACATGATCAAGTATGCTAAGTGTGTGTGTGCTAACTAAATCTCTTCAAAGAAAACCAAGCACAACAAATTATACCTTTGGCGTGCTTGTCCCTTGAGGTCTTGGAAGGGCCTTCGAGCTTGAAGTTCAAACACCTAAACTACCCTTACATTATCAACCCCAACAAGTGGTTTGTCCACAAAATGAGCCAATCAATATATGGGAATCCTTACAAATCTCCCACTTGCGCTACAGCAAATGTGTTATATCTCTCATTCCCATGTTCTCTAGGTGCCCATCAAAACTCGTCTGTGGTAGAGCCTTTGTGAAGGGATCCGCTAGATTTTCTGCTGACGTGATTTTGGTAATCGTCACGTCACCCTTATGCACAATCTCCCTAAAAAGATGATACTTCCTTTCAATTTGTTTTCCTCTCTTATGACTTCTTGGTTCTCTCAAATTAGCCACTGCTCCACTGTATCCAGTAGATAGTGATCTACTTATTCACACTGGGAACCACTTCCAAGTCAATCAGGAATTGGTAGAGCCAAACAGCCTCTTTGGCAGCTTCATATGCAGCAACATACTCAACTTCTATGGTAGAATCAGCAATACAAGATTGCTTGATACTCCTCCATATGACTGCTCCTCCTCCAATAGTAAACACAAATCCTGATATGGATTTTCTAGAGTCAGAATCCGACTTGAAATCAGAATCTGTATACCCAACGGGAATTAAATCCCCTCATGAGTATACAAGCATATTATCTCTCGTTCTCTTTAGATACTTGAAAATATGCTTGACTGCCGTCCAGTGATCAAGATTAGGTTTCGATTGAAACCTGCTAACTATGCCCACAGCAAAACAATTATCTAGTCTAGTGCAGAGCATTGCATACATGAGACTTCCAACTGCCGAGGCATTTGGAATCCTACTCATGAATTGCTCTTCATGCTCATTCTTAGGAACTTGTTCCTTAGAAAGTTCGATTCCATGTCTGAAAAGTAACATACCTTTCTTGGAATCTTGCATGAAAAATATAGACAAGATTTTATCTATGTATGAAGCTTGGGATAGTGCAATCGTTCTATTCTTTCTATCCCTTATTACTTGGATACCAAGAATATAACTTGCTTCTCCTAAGTCCTTCATATCAAATTGTTTTGCTAACCATTCTTTTACTGATGTCAATACACCTACATCGTTTCCGATGAGTAGTATATCATCAACATAAAGAATTTAGGAAAACCAACTTGTCGCCATTAATCCTTTTGCGTACACAAGGTTCATCACAGCTTGATCGAACCTTATGTTCCAGGATCAGGATGCTTGATTTAATCCATATTTGGATTTTTGCAACTTGCATTGACTTTTGCCAATGGCGACCATCAACATGCTCCATTGCTTCCTTATATATGTAGGGATTTTCGTCATCCGAGAGATTCTCCATTGATTCTCCTAGACCGATGTATCTCTCGGGTTTTCTACTAACCCTCCCACTACGACGAGGAATGGTAGGTTGTTGATTTTGTGATGGTGCGGAACTTACAATTAGGCTAGGTTGTGTAACCTCTTATGGAATTGTATCTCGTGACATCTCATTCAGGACAATTCTACTTTTGGGTACAAAATCATTCATATAGTCCTTTTCCAGAAATTTAGCATTTGTTGAAACAAATACTTTAAGATCTGAAGGACTATAGAAATAATATCCCATAGTTTCTTTTGGATACCTCACAAATATGCATGTTTCCGAATGAGACTCCATCTTTTCTGTCTTTCCTTTTAACACATGCGTAGGACAACCAAATATCCTTAAGTGTTGTAAACTAGGCTTTCGCCCAGTCCACAACTCATGCGGTGTTTGAGGAACCGACTTAGATGGTACATCGTTTAGAATGTATATTGCAGTTTGTAAAGCATATCCCCAAAAATAAATAGGAAGTGTTGAATAACTCAACATAGACCTAACCATATTCAAAAGAGTTCTATTTCTCCTTTCTGCCACCCCATTCTGTTGAGGTGTACCTGGTGTAGAAAACTGAGAAATAATTCCATTATCAACAAGATATTGCTGAAACTCACCAGATAGATATTCTCCACCACGATCAGATCTCAAGATTTTTATATGTTTATCTAGCTGATTTTCCACTTCAGTTTTTAAATGCTTTGAACATGTCAAAAGCATCAGACTTATGTCTCATGAGACATACATAGCCAAATCTCGAATAATCATCTGTGAAAGTGATGAAGTACTCATATCCACCTCTAGCTCGAATGCTCATAGGACCACATACATCAATATGCATTAATCCTAAACATTCAGTGGCTCTTGTGCCTTTGGTCCTGAACGACCTTTTGGTCATTTTACCTTCCAAACAGGATTCACAAGTTGGTAGATCATCAACCTTTAAGTCATTTAAAAGTCCATCACTAACCAATTTTTTAATCCTATTAAGGTTAATATGACCTAGGCGCAAATGGCATAGGTAGTGTAAGGATTCCCGTTGTTTTTAATTGGCTTATTTCGTGATCAAACCATATGTGGGGGTTCTTTGTAAGGGTAGCCTAAGTATCGGTCTTCTTGTTCGAAGCCCTTTGAAGACCTCGTGTTGATAAGCACCGAAGGTAAATTTCTATGTGCTTACTTTTCTTTGAAGAGATTAGTTGCACACACACACTAAACATTCATTGCATATGTGTGCATTCTCTTCGTTTGTCACAATTCACACTTGCACTTATTTATTATATTTTGTTGTGTGTTATTGTGTCTTGTTGTTGTGTTAATTCGTTTCCCGATAACTTTCGGAAACGTCCGCGCATGCACGAGAATGTGCTTGGTTTAGCGCGAGGACCGCCTATGGAGAATGCCCTTGGCTTCTCCTTGGTTTTCACCTATCTAGGTGATCGGCGGTTATTATCGGTGGCCTGGCCGCCGAATGAAACCGCCGTTTCAGTCCAGATTGGTCTGAAGCATTTCTGCGGTTAAGATCGGCGGTCACGACCGCCGTTCGAAACCGCCGATTCAAGACCTGATTGATTTATCTCTCAGTCTAATTCGGCGGTTTAAACGGCGGGCATGATTCGAAACCGCCGTTCATACCTGGTTGATTTTGATCTCTCTGTTCTGTTTCGGCGGTTGGAATCGGCGGTCACTAAACCGCCGAATGAACCGCCGTTTATGCTCTGTTCTTCACGAGCTCAATTCGGCGGTCATTAACGGCGGCCTGGCCGCCGAACCTTGGCGCGTTTCTTTGAACCTTAAACGACCACACTTTGAATATATATGCCACTTTGACTTTAGGTCAATTAAGAGAGTTCATATTCAGAATTCATACTTAGGATATTTTTCGTTCCAAGAACTCCATTCTTGATTCTCAAACACTTTTCATGCATCAATCATCATCTAGCATCATCTTAGATCATCTAGATGTCATCTAGCATGGAATCTTCATCATACTTTGCTTGGTAAGCTTTTCACTAATATCTTACATGTTTTGTGTTTCTCTTATGTTTGTTAATCCGAGATAGTAGATCTTGCCTTAATATTGATTAGCTAAACTAATTGACATGTCATTTAGATATCGGATTGTTCTTAATTGCATATTAATCATCTTAGATAAGCATATAGGGTTTCCCTTGCTCTATGTTGCATTTTGGATATTTACATATATTCACCTCTTCATAGAGAAAGTAAGTCTTGTGTGTAGCATCCGGGATTAGGTTGCTTAGAACGCAAGCAAATTGGACTAGGTTCACTCATACCGGGATTAGGTAGGTGTGTGATTACTTCCGGGATTAGGTTGTAATCGTTTGCACATTTAGTGGATTCGAGGTTCGAGTGTGGCTTACTTACATAGCCCGTGGTTTTTCCCGTGAGGGTTTCCACGTAAAAACCAAGTGTTGTTTTAATTTCCGCACCATATTACAATTGCTTGGTTATATTATCTTGAGGGCATTTTCGTAATTTTGACTAACACGAAAAATTGGGTAAAAAGCGTAAAATCTATTCACCCCCCCTCTAGATAGCTTTATACACACCGTGCTATTATTTGTTTCAGGTAGGTTTCATCTTACGATAATTTTACTCTTTTATTGTTAGGTTGTGTTAATTCTGTGTCTAACAAGTGAGAGATATTTCTATGTAAATAGTGTAGGGAAAAAACGATTGCACGCAGCGGAAGCGAGACTATAATAGGTTTAGTATATTTCAAAAATTTTCCTTTTTAAAGATGAACCTTAACCCTTTAATTAATTAACATATAATAAAGATATCGTACCTTTGTCGCATGATCCGATTGACGTTGCGTCGATGGTAATCCGTAAGATCTTCCAATCCAATCACGAACGTGAATCACCTAAGAGCGTGGTCTCCCTTCTCTTTGAATTGTGTACCTGAGGATGGATAACAAAACTTTTTCTTTTTCGTTAGTCATAATAAATTCCAAGAGGCTACAAAGAATGTTCCGGTCACTTTTGAATTCACAATTGTTAGATCGAAACTCGCATGAACCTTATTCGAAATTGTGCACAAAACCTTTTGATATAAAAGTTACTAGTGCACTATCGAAATAAGAACAAACTTTTCTCTCTTTTCCTCTTAGCCGAATTCTCACACTAGTCTAAGAGTTGGATTCTATTTTTCTCAAGCAAAAGAAAAATAACTCTCAAGCCTTGCATCAGGGTTTCCAAATTCTCTTTGCACAAAAATATATAAATCTTGGTCGCAAATCTTCCTTACCCAAAATAATATATCTATATGTCTATTTTATAAAAACTGCACGCCTCTTGAAAAATATATCTCTCTTGCGCATTCTGATTGCTTTATAAATATATACGGCGAGGGCAGGGAGCCTTAAACTGTAAACATGTGTCCAAAGTTTTTCCCCAAAAGCACCTATCCGTCGGCTGGACAGGGTACTTCGCAGAGGAACACCATGAAAACAGATAAGGACCTTAAGCCAATGGAACCAAAATCCTTTTCTGATGTGCAGGATCCTTTAATTAAAGGCAAGCACAGAGCATACTTGGATCATTACAGTCTATGATTCTCAGATCATTTAGAAAAGAAAAGAAGATTTAGCAAGCCATAGAAAGGAAACACACTGGGAAATATTTATATATCGGATGATGATTTTTACAAGAAGGGGAGGGTCTCTTTTATAGGCAGGAGAGACCGAAAACAGACAAACAACAAATAGTGCCATGCGAAACAGGTGGCAGGCAGCATGATTACAAAGTCGGTTGAAGTGCCGATTCACTATTACAATACCCAAAGTAAAAGCATAAGTAAAACACACCGAAAAACTTTACATAATTAAAGCATAAGTCATGAGTTACGGGGTGTCTAGATTGCATGTAGCATGGTTGTCATCATCAGAATCTTGGGCTCCACATATCAGGCAGGGCCATGTGCTGAAAATGAAAGGGTCTTGGGAGTCAATCATGTGGCTCTGGACCGAGAGAGGGTCTTCTGGATCACCGGATTGTCTAGGGACATCAGGAATGATGTAATGGTCATCAGTGAAGTCATTATTGGTGTTGCAGAGGAAATTCAGCAGGGGAATTTGAATGGTCTTCGGATACCATTTTGGATAGTCATAAGTGGTGTGCCATTCATAGCTGATATTCGTGGTCCATAACAACATTTTATGAGGATTGTACCTGTATGGACGGTGTAAGATCCAAATGCATTGAACGGTTTCGGCCTCATGTTTGGTGAGTTTCCACAAATTGTAGTTACCCATAAGGTGGAGGAGGTCTCGATTCTAAGTGGCAAGGGGGTTGAACCATTGGAGGAAAGTCCATAGGAGGGAAAAGTGTAGGTTGGGATCATTGAGATATGTTGACATAGCCTGTAAAGGGAAAACAAAAGCAAAGTGATGTAGAACAGACAAGCACCATAAATACCAAAGAAGGTCTTGGGAGAAATAGAAATATGGCGGCATGATGAAAGGGTCAAGAAAGGGTTTGGTGGGGTTGGTGACGTCACATTGGACACCTTGGGACCGGATCCTGGAATGATAGATTGGGAGATAGTGTCTGGCGAAATCAATGATCTGGTCAAGAGAAGGTGCACGACCATGAGTGGCAGTAATTTGTAACTCTGGAGGGAAATCCCCGACAGGTGGGTTCGATGGTGGTGGTGCGGTAGAGGATGAGGCTGAGGTGGCCATGAAGACAAGGGGGATTTTTTTCACGGAAGAGAGTAAATGGATATTGGATGGTCGTGAAAGCATATCGGCTATTATATTATGATGACCTTTCACGTGCCTAACAGTGAAGTCATAGCGGGCAAACCAATCTTTCAATCTGAGGAGTTATGGATTAGGAGGAATCTTATTTCGGAATTCAAGAACTTTAGGAAAAGAGGAGTTGTCCATTTCTACAGTAAAGTTCTGTGTCCTCAAGTAGAAGTCAAATTTTTGGATGCCGTGCTTGACAGCAATGATTTCTTTATAGATTGTGTGGTAATGTGCTTGGGAAGGTTTGAATTGTCCACTAGCATGTCCACAATAGGACCGGATACCTTGTCGTTCTTCAAGGAGGATAGCACCCCAGTGAGAATCACTGGCATCTGTTTGGAGGATAAGGTGACCGTCAGAGGGAATAGTAAGGGATGGAGGAGATTGGGATAGTTTCTTTAGCTCAGAGACGGCATGGGTATGAGCTTGTGACCATGGTGGAGGTGACTTTTTTAGCATTTGGGAAAGGACTGAGGTGTGTCGGCTGACCTGGGGGAGGAAGTCCCTGATAAAATTGATTATACCGAGGAACTGTTGGAATTGTTTGGTGGTCAGGTTCGAATCTGGGAAGTCAAGCAGTTGTGAGGCAATATGAGGACCTGGGCAGTACTGGCCTTGAGAAATTTTCATGCCAAGGAATTCAATTTGAGTTTGGCCAAGTGAACTTTTGTTGTTGGATAACATGATACCATGGCGGTTTATGAGAGCGAGGAACTGTGTAAGGAGCTGGGAATGAGAGGTTTCAGTGGAAGAAAACAGGAGAATGTCATCCACGTATATGAGAGCAGTGTAAAGGATAGGGTGGAAGATTCTGGTAACGGCCTTTTGGAAAAGAGATGGAGTCGTTTTGAGACCGAAGGGTAAAACTCTCCACTGGTATTGGGCATTGGGAAGACAGAAAGCCGTTTTGTATCTGTCACTAGGGTGTATACCGAGTTGCCAGACAGCACCTTTGAGGTCAAATTTAGAGAAGATAGTTGCTTTGGAGAGTTGGGCAAATAATGTATTCGTCCTGGGAACTGGGAATTTGTCATCTCGTAAGAAGAGATTCAACGGTTTGTAGTCAATGACAAGCCTCTTTTTTCCCCGACGTAATTTAGACCTTTTTTCGACATAAAAGGCTTGGCAGGCCCATGGAGAGGAAGTGGAATCAATGAGGCCTTGTTGGAGTAATGTATCACATTCGTCTTGGGCCAATCGTAAGTCAGAGGGAGACATCCCGGAGTGGGTGGCTTTGGTAGGATTGACGTCTTCATTAAGTTTGAAAGGAAGATGGATGAAAAAGTCAGGATTTTTCCATAAAGGGGAGGGATGATGGAAGTCGGAGTGGCTGTCTACGCAAAACCGTAGCAGTTTCCGTTGGATGTGCTGGAAAGTCAGGTGTATTTCAGAAAGCGGGAATATCTTTGGGATAAGGGCAAAAGGTTTAAAATCTCTTTTGTATCGGATTCCGTTAGGGAGGATCCTGAGGGCTCCACATTTGCTGTAGACATCCTAACCAATGAGGATATCTTTGTCTGGGAGAGGAGTGCCAAGGATTCGGGTCCAATAGGTGAAAGATGGGAACAGTTTGATACCAATTTTGGTCTTTGAGATCAGATGAGTAGAAAAATCTGGCCATCGGCAGCTCTGAAATGTCGGACGAGTGGGGTCCATGCATGGGCTGGAAGGACTTTAGGGTTCATCATGGAGGTGTGAGCACCAGTGTGGAAGTAGGCAATAACATTGATAGGTTTAGAGTATTTGGTTTCAAGAATTTGGACGTGGGCTTGTGGTCTAGTCGGTTCAATAGAGGGAAGTGGCTTGGCCACTTGAGCTTGGAAGACATCTGGGGTGCCTTCAACACCTGAGGAATAGTAATGGTCAGTATCAAGTTCTGAATTCAGGGCACCAGTGTCATGAATGACGAAGACTATGTCGTCAGTAACTTCTTCTTGTTCTGAGAAGACGGATTCAACATCAGCATCGGAAGGGATAGAATCTGCAAGTTGAGATATCTGCTGGACAAGCTTAGCAGACTTGATATTCTTGTTCGGACAACGTCTCGCATTGTGGCCTGGTTGGCCACAAATGTAACATCTGGTGGATTTGTTCTTTCCACGTCTGACTTTTCGTCTGAAGGATCTGAAGCGGTTGGAATGCGTTTTGTCCTTAAAATGCCGGGGTTTAAAGTGGCGTTTCTTTTTTGTCTTGCAGGTGCACTGGTCTGTAGATTTGCATTTAATCTGGAGAGATGGTTGCCGGCATTGGACTCATATTTCTTTCCTTCTTTGATCATTTTGGAGAAGACTTTCTGAGTTGCACAGAGCTTTTCGATTGAGGTGAGCGTGAACATGTGGATTTCACCAAGAGTAATGTCTGGTATAGTTCTGCCGGAAGATTCTATTTTTCTGTGGAGCTCATCTTGAAGCTCTGAAGGAAGGGAATTGAGGTAGACGTGTTTAAGGCTGGGATCATTGATACCACCAAGGACATGATATCGTTCTGACATACGAGAGTAGTGGTGCTGGATGTCTTTCTTCTTTAAAGAACAACATTTCATCTCAAAAAATTCTTGTTTTGTCTAAGTATGAAAATGCGTAGGATCACCAAGGAATTCTCTGAAAATAAGACCCATAGCTTGGGATGCCGAGTCAGTACGGACAAATTGAAGTTGTCTGTATTCACCGAGAGCTTGGTACCAGTCTCTAAGAGAACCAGTGAGTCGTGAGACAAACTCACGGAGAGCTGATTCAAGATCATGTTCAGGTTTTGAAAGTTGGAGATCAAGCCAGGCGCTCATTTCCGAAATCTTTTTTCTCCATGTGTCTGGATAGGCATTGTCAAGAGTAAACCAGGGGCCATGAGTAGGTCTTACAGGGGTAGAATGGGTTGGAAGAGGATGATCAGCAGGCTCTTCGATATATGGAATATTAGAAGCTTCATCAGGAGAGTCATATGTACGAGTGGAAGGCTGAGGATCAGTCCTGGAAGCCATGAGAGTTTGGCGGAATTCTTCTGTCAGTTCAGGGTCTGGTTCTGGGGATAGTACTGTGTCGTCGGAGAACTGTGTCGACTGAAGGGAATGAACATCGGAATCTTCGTCAGAGTGAAAATGACTATGTATTGAAGCATGTAGGACAGGGTCAAATGGGTCTAATACAGGTTGTTTCTCCGTCTTGGAGGAAGATGGAGTGAGATCTTTTTTGGACCGGGCTGGTTGTGACCGCAAGGGAGGATATCGTTTGAATAATTCTCCAGTGGATTTGAAGAATTGTGAGTCATCTGGGGGAGGAGGAGAATATGGTTGAGATGTGGAAAAGAGTGAACGAGTATAAGGCTTGTGGTAAGAGGAGATAGAAGCAGAGTGCCTATAAAAGAGACCCTCCCCTTCTTGTAAAAATCATCATCCGATATATAAATATTTCTCCCAAGACCTTCTTTGGTATTTATGGTGCTTGTCTATTCTACATCACTTTGCTTTTGAGCTTCTGCATTTTGAGTGTGCCAATTGAGGACTTGTTCTGCTTGGGACGGTTTTTTGAATGTACCATCAGGTTGGACTTCAGAAGTTTGGATATAAGGTTTGGAGTGAAGATTCTTGTCTGAAATAGACCTGGGTTCTAGTGGTGGGAAGTCAGCATCATATTTGGAGGCCATGAAACAAGGGATTGGTGAGGGGATAGGAGTCTGATGCTGGACATCAGGTAGGAGGCCTTCAAATCGAAGGATTTGTAGCGCTCGGTCATAGATGGGTAAAGGCGGATGTTTGACGGGTTGAAGACCTATCCAAGGCTTGGATGACCGGTCAGGTCTATGTGGTTTGATGGCTGGTTTGCAAGGGATGGAAAAAGCCGAAAGGCATTCTCTGCAATCACAGTTAGGATCACACATAGAAGGGTCATCATCCCAAATGAAGTGGCCATTGATTTTGTCAGTGAAGATAGGAGTTCCGTCAGCTTCAAAGCTGTGTATGGGGTTATCATCTTCAGTGGTGATTGGTTTGATCATAAGAGCTTGGAAGATGGAAGGAGCTGTCGGGGGAATGCTAGAAGAGGTATTGGAGACACGTTTGAAAGTTGTCAAAATGGAGCCATCCTCACGTCTTTTGTGAGAGGACTTAGATGCGATGACCGGAGTGGTGTTTTAGAAGGCTTTTTCGTAGTTGGATATCCATTCCAAAGGCATAATTTCAAGAAGTTTTTTTTAGGAAGCTGCTTTGGGATCTAAATTATAGTGGGGATATCGTTTTCTCTTTCTGCCTTGATAAAGAGGGTATCACCGGTATGACCAGGGATGGGAAGATCAAGGGCATGATCCTGGAGGCGGTAAGCGATCTGGTGGTGCAGGGTAGCCATGAAGGAATCTGGTTGCATATCAGCACCATTGATCTGGATCTGAACTTTAAGGCAGGTGTGCAGATTTGGATCCCGAAGGGGGATGTTGAAATTCGGGTAGTAAGTCAGGGAGATACTACCAGCATGAAGGGTGGATAAGCAAGTACCAATGACTGCTTGCTCATAGCTTTTGTAGATGGTGTTGAGTAAAGCTATCTTTGTAGTGACTGGAATACCTTTGCGCCCATGGAGAGTGAGAATAAGGCGCACAGCACCAATATGAAGGTGAGAGTAGCCTTCATTGATCCAGTGGTCGATCATAGGTTGACCAATCTCAAGATCAACATATTGTTTAGCAGGTGAAGAAGGGATAAGACAGTTATCAAGACCTGTGGACTGAACGTATTCTTTAACTGGAAGAGGCCTGTGGGCAACAAGTCGAGTCATGCGAGAGACCATGGATTTGTGTCTTTTCAAAATATTGTAGGGGTTGAGCAAAGGGACAGAAGTGTCTGTGATTTGGGTATGTTGAGGAATATGAGAATATTCCACCAAATTTTCTATCCTACTAGAAAGAGTACGACGTATGGAAGGGGTAGGGGTGATAGATAAGGAAGAGGATAATCTGGGAGGAGCAAGGTTGGTATTGTTAGCCATAGTGTAGGAAGGATCTTTTCTAAATGAAGCAGAAGAATCAAGATAGACTAACTCATTCTCTCTGGACTCCAGGGAACGAGGCTCTGATACCACGGCGAGGGCACGGAGCCTTAAACTGTAAACATGTGTCCAAAGTTTTTCCCCAAAAGCGCCTATCCGTCGGCTGGACAGGGTACTTCGCAGAGGAACACCATGAAAACAGATAAGGACCTTAAGCCAATGGAACCAAAATCCTTTTCTGATGTGCAGGATCCTTTAATTAAAGGCAAGCACAGAGCATACTTGGATCAATACAGTCTATGATTCTCAGATCATTTAGAAAAGAAAAGAAGATTTAGCAAGCCATAGAAAGGAAACACACTGGGAAATATTTATATATCGGATGATGATTTTTACAAGAAGGGGAGGGTCTCTTTTATAGGCAGGAGAGACCGAAAACAGACAAACAACAAACAGTGCCATGCGAAACAGGTGGCAGGCAGCATGATTACAAAGTCGGTTGAAGTGCCGATTCACTATTACAATACCCAAAGTAAAAGCATAAGTAAAACACACCGAAAAACTTTACATAATTAAAGCATAAGTCATGAGTTACGGGGTGTCTAGATTGCATGTAGCATGGTTGTCATCATCAGAATCTTGGGCTCCACATATCAGGCAGGGCCATGTGCTGAAAATGAAAGGGTCTTGGGAGTCAATCATGTGGCTCTGGACCGAGAGAGGGTCTTCTGGATCACCGGATTATCTAGGGACATCAGGAATGATGTAATGGTCATCAGTGAAGTCATTATTGGTGTTGTAGAGGAAATTCAGCAGGGGAATTTGAATGGTCTTCGGATACCATTTTGGGTAGTCATAAGTGGTGTGCCATTCATAGCTGATATTCGTGGTCCATAACAACGTTTTATGAGGATTGTACCTGTATGGACGGTGTAAGATCCAAATGCATTGAACGGCTTCGGCCTCATGTTTGGTGAGTTTCCATAAATTGTAGTTACCCATAAGGTGGAGGAGGTCTCGATTCCAAGTGGTAAGGGGATTGAACCATTGGAGGAAAGTCCATAGGAGGGAACAGTGTAGGTTGGGATCATTGAGATATGTTGACATAGCCTGTAAAGGGAAAACAAAAGCAAAGTGATGTAGAACAGACAAGCACCATAAATACCAAAGAAGGTCTTGGGAGAAATAGAAATATGGCGGCATGATGAAAGGGTCAAGAAAGGGTTTGGTGGGGTTGGTGACGTCACATTGGACACCTTGGGACCGGATCCTGGAACGATAGATTGGGAGATAGTGTCTGACGAAATCAATGATCTGGTCAAGAGAAGGTGCACGACCATGAGTGGCAGTAATTTGTAACTCTGGAGGGAAATCCCCGACAGGTGGGTTCGATGGTGGTGGTGGTGGTGGTGCGGTAGAGGATGAGGCTGAGGTGGCCATGAAGACAAGGGGGATTTTTTTCACGGACGAGAGTAAATGGATATTGGATGGTCGTGAAAGCATATCGGCTATTATATTATGATGACCTTTCACGTGCCTAACAGTGAAGTCATAGCGGGCAAACCAATCTTTCAATCTGAGGAGTTATGGATTAGGAGGAATCTTATTTCGGAATTCAAGAACTTTAGGAAAAGATGAGTTGTCCATTTCTACAGTAAAGTTCTGTGTCCTCAAGTAGAAGTCAAATTTTTTGATGCCGTGCTTGACAGCAATGATTTCTTTGTAGACTGTGTGGTAATGTGCTTGGGAAGGTTTGAATTGTCCACTAGCATGTCCGTAATAGGACCGGATACCTTTTCGTTCTTCAAGGAGGATAGCACCCCAGTGAGAATCACTGGCATCTGTCTGGAGGATAAGGTGACCGTCAGAGGGAATAGTAAGGGCTGGAGGAGATTGGGATAGTTTCTTTAGCTCAGAGACGGCATGGGTATGAGTTTGTGACCATGGTGGAGGAGACTTTTTTAGTATTTGGGAAAGGACTGAGGTGTGTCGGCTGACCTGGGGGAGGAAGTCCCTGATAAAATTGATTATACCGAGGAACTGTTGGACTTGTTTGGTGGTCAGGTTCGAATCTGGGAAGTCAAGGAGTTGTGAGGCAATATGAGGACCTGGGCAGTACTGGCCTTGAGAAATTTTCATGCCAAGGAATTCAATTTGAGTTTGGCCAAGTGAACTTTTGTTGTTGGATAACATGATACCATGGCGGTTTATGAGAGCGAGGAACTGTGTAAGGAGCTGGGAATGAGAGGTTTCAGTGGAAGAAAACAGGAGAATGACATCCACGTATATGAGAGCGGAGTAAAGGATAGGGTGGAAGATTCTGGTAACGGCCTTTTGGAAAAGAGATGGAGCCGTTTTGAGACCGAAGGGTAAAACTCTCCACTGGTATTGGGCATTGGGAAGACAGAAAGCCGTTTTGTATCTGTCACTAGGGTGTATACCGAGTTGCCAGAAAGCACTTTTGAGGTCAAATTTAGAGAAGATAGTTGCTTTGGAGAGTTGGGCAAATAATGTATTCGTCCTGGGAACTGGGAATTTGTCATCTCGTAAGAAGAGATTCAACGGTTTGTAGTCAATGACAAGCCTCTTTTTTCCCCGACGTAATTCAGACCTTTTTTCGACATAAAAGGCTTGGCAGGCCCATGGAGAGGAAGTGGGTTCAATGAGGCCTTGTTGGAGTAATGTATCACATTCATCTTGGGCCAATCGTAAGTCAGAGGGAGACATCCCGGAGTGGGTGGCTTTGGTAGGATTGACGTCTTCATTAAGTTTGAAAGGAAGATGGATGAAGAAGTCAGGATTTTTCCATAAAGGGGAGGGATGATGGAAGTCGGAGTGGCTGTCTACGCAAAACCGTAGCAGTTTCCGTTGGATGTGCTGGAAAGTCGGGTGTATTTCGGAAAGCGGGAATATCTTTGGGAGAAGGGCAAAAGGTTTGAAATCTCTTTTGTATCGGATTCTGTTAGGGAGGATCCTGAGGGCTCCACATTTGCTATAGACATCCCAACCAATAAGGATATCTTTGTCTGGGAGAGGAGTGCCAAGGATTCGGGTCCAATAGGTGAAAGATGGGAACAGTTTGATACCAATTTTGGTCTTTGAGATCAGATGAGTAGCAAAAATCTGGCCATCGGCAGCTCTGAAATGTCGGACGAGTGGGGTCCATGCATGGGCTGGAAGGACTTTGGGGTTCATCATGGAGGTGTGAGCACCAGTGTCGAAGTAGGCAATAACATTGATAGGTTTAGAGTATTTGGTTTCAAGAATTTGGACGTGGGCTTGTGGTCCAGTCGGTTCAATAGAGGGTGAAAGTCCTAGAGGCGTGTATAATATTTAAAGCTAGAGGGGGGGTGAATATAGTTTAACGATTATTACCCAATTTTCGCGTGCATGTCAATTTTACAAAAATACCCCTAGCAAGTCAACAATACATACAAGTGTAATAAGATGCGGAAATAATAAATGACACTTGATGTTTACGTGGAAAACCCAACCACTAGGAAAAACCACGGGTTGTATGGTGCGCCACACTCGGAACTCGAAATCACTAATTGAAATGAAGTTTACAACCTATGTAGACCTGGTCTAACACTCCGGTCTATAACCCCTCACTTCTACCCAGCGGGCCTTTATTAGCAACCCTATTCCAATTTGCTTGATCCTCGAAGTCACTACTTGTAATGATGTTTACAGCCTAATCCCGGTCTGTAACCCACCACTACTACCCAGCGGGCCTGTAATTGTAGGGAAAAATCGCAGTACACGCAGCGGAAGCAAGACTAAAAATAGATTTAGTAACTTTTAAAATTTTTCTTTTTTATGAACCTTAAACCCTTTAATCAATTAAACATATATATTATCTAACAAAAGAAGAATACCTTTTGTCGCGTGATCCGATTGACTTACGTCGATGGTAATCCGCAAGATCTTCAATCCTAGCACGAACGTGGATCACCTAGGAGCGTGGTCTCCCTTTTCTTTGAATTGCAAACCTGAGAATGGACAAACAAACTTTTCTTTTTCTTTGTTAGTCACAAAAACAATCAAAAGAAGACTAAGATTATTCCGGTCACTTTTGAGTTCTCAATCTTATGATCGAAACTCGCGTGAACCTCAATCGATGTTGTACACACAAGCTTATTGATGAACAAGCAATTAGTGTACCATCAAAGAATAATCTATTCACTCTTTTATGTTTTAGTAGAATAAAAACCTTTCTATGAATTGAAAAGAAGAAGAAAATTGTATCAATCACCACAAAACCCTAGAGTGGCCGAATTCTATAAGTCCACATATATATGTGGCCAAATTTTCTTTCTCTCTTTTTATTAGGGTGGCCGAAATCTCTACACTAAAAGGGACTAGGGTTGCCGCAATACCTAAGCCAAAAAGGAGTTTGTATTGCACCCTAATTCCTATCTAGTTTAAGACTTCAAACCCTAATCCAACTCATAGATCTTTTATTCTTTTATTTGACTAAATAAAAAGATTTCTTATTTGATTAAATAAATAAAATTATTTATTTATTTTCTTACCAAACAAGTCTTTTAGTTTTAGTATACTACTACCAATAGTATAACTCTAGGAATCATATTTCCTAATCAGAAAAGATTTGTTTCTTAATTAAACAATTAATTAATAAATTAATTAATTCTTATTTAATTAAACAATGAAACAAAATAATATATAGGCTAATATATTAACCCTTGCCGCCCCACTTGTCTAAAATAGGGCCTTATATTATTTTCTCATTTCATTTAATCCATTGGACTTTAAATAAAAAGCCCACATGTGAACCAGACCTATTATTACTAAAATAAACAAGCCCACATGCCATTCATTAATATATAAATATAATTGAGCAGCCCATTACATAAATAATGTGCAAATTATATTCTTAATATATTAAATGCAATTCTAGATGGACCCTTAAATTGGTCCGGTAGAATATATCAAGTGATCCATGCATGTCCGTGTGGATTGGGGATCTTGGCGGACTATCTAAATTTAAGCTTCAATAGACATAACCTAATCACAATCAACAAATGATTCACTTAGGTCCGATCCATTAATTTTAACTCATTCCACTAAAGAGCTAAAATTGAACTCTTAAATAAAGATAAAAAAGGAAGATGTTCCTCATTCATACCCTAGACAATCAAGTTGGAGATAGTGTATCCTCGTGATTAATATCAGTAATCGCCAAGAGTTCATAGACCGCCTATAACTCTCCAAGTTACCATATTTACTCATATGACCACGTTTTGAACTTGGATATTTTGACTTGTCCAGAAGCCATGTTTTCAATAGACACTATCGAAAACTCAACGTTGAGATTTAATATCCAATTACCTCAAAACATCCATATGATGATATTATACTCTCATTTAATAAATGGAGCCATGATGTCCATATCTATAAATGAAGTCCTCTATCGATTAACAAATGAATATCACCAAACTATCGAGGATAGACTATGCGATATAATCGTACTCATTGATAACTCAAATGATACCACTTGCAACCATAAGTCCATCATTTATCTCAGGATTAAGATAGACTCTCCGATTGTCCTGATAATGAAAAGACTTTTATCTACTGACGGTTATAGATAAAGTATTTCATTGTGATCCAGTTCAATGCACCCAGTGCACTATATTCTTTTGCTCGAAGACACTCCGATGATTTTAGACTCATCATATCTCATTTGATCCCACTCAAATGCTAGCAAAAGAATTCTACAACTTTAACAAGATAAAGGTGCCCAACCTTTAACTTAAGTTGTGAACAATATTCAAGACTAACTAAAGAATTGTGTCTACCACATACATATCCAGATGTACGAACAATTCTTCTTTTCTCATAGTCTTTAGACCTTATGATTATTTACTTTGACAATTATAATATTAAACTATAAATGCTATATGATTTGTTAAACCAGAAATCACTTTATTAATATGAAAAAGATTGTTAATTACAACATTATACTCTTGCTATTGAGCATAATCCTAACAATCTCCCACTTGCACTATAGCAAATGTGTCATATCTCTTAAGCCCATATTCTCTAGATGCCCATCGAAACTCTTCTGAGGTAGAGCCTTTGTGAAGGGATCCGCTAGATTTTCTGTTGACGCGATTTTGGTACTATCTCCGACGTGTTGCAACAGCAGCATGAAGGAATGGAGTCCGCTGCTGATATAATGATGTCTCTAGAGGAGATGTTTGCTATGAAGTCTAGGACGACTAAGAGAGAGGCAGTGACTGCTTTTATGAATCTTAGGATGAAACCTGGACAGGCTGTGAAGGATCACATGATGAAAGTCATAGCACATCTCAACATTACTGAACTGCATGGCGCTGAGATAGATGGTGAGACAAAGATTGATATGGTTGTGAATTCATTGTCAGATTCTTTTGATCAGTTCAAATTGGACTACACTTTGAACAAAAAGGAATACACCTTACAAGGCCTGATGCAAGATGTTCAAAGTGCTGAAAAGATCCTTGTGAAAGGCAAAGGTCAAGAGATTCATATGGTTGGTAAAGTTGCTACTGTTAAGGCCCGTCAAAAGGTCAAGAAACAACAGAAGAAAAAGCAACTTGGGCCTATCAAGAAGGAGACCAAGAAAGTAACCAAGATCAAAGGGAAATGCTTCCTTTATGGTGAAAAGGGACATTGGAAGAGAAATTGCCCAAAGTCCCAGAATAAGAAGGAAGAAGGTAATGTAAATTATCTTGAAACATGTTTTTTGGCTGATTCTACAGATTCTTGGATCATAGACTCAGGAGCCACTAATCATGTTTGTTATTCCTTGCAGGGGTTCCAAGAAAGGAGAAAGCTGAGTAAGAATGAAATCAATTTGCGCTTGGGCAACGGAACGTTAGTGTCTGCAAGTGCAGTGGGAGATATTAGAGTTTTTTTGGATTCTAGAAGGCATTTAGATTTGATAGACGTTTATTATGTACCTCAATTCAAGAGGAATTTAATTTCAGTTTCTTGTTTGAATAAATTTGGATATTCGGTTACTTTTAATAAAGTTTTTATTATTAGTAAGAATGACAAAATTATTTGCCAAGGTACATTGGAAAACGGTCTATACTTTTTGCATAGAAATATCTCTCACTCGTTAGACACAGAATTAATGGAACCTAATCATAAAAGAGTAAAATTATCAACAGATGAAACCTACCTTTGGCATTTACGCTTAGGTCATATTAACCTTAATAGGATTAAAAGATTGGTATGTGACGGACCTTTGAGTGACTTAAAGGTTGATGATCTACCAACTTGTGAATCTTGTTTGGAAGGTAAAATGACCAAAAGGACGTTCTCTGCCAAAGGTGCAAGAGCCACTGAATGTTTAGGATTGATACACACTGATGTATGTGGACCTATGAGCATTCAAGCTAGAGGTGGATATGAGTACTTCATCACCTTCACGGATGATTACTCGAGATTTGGTTATGTGTATCTCATGAGACATAAGTCGGATGCTTTTGACATGTTCAAAGCATTCAAAGCTAAAGTGGAAAATCAGCTTGAGAAACACATAAAAATCTTGAGATCTGATCGTGGTGGAGAATATCTATCTGGTGAGTTTCAGCAATATCTTATTGATAATGGGATAGTTTCTCAGTTTTCTGCACCAGGTACACCTCAACAGAATGGGGTAGCAGAAAGGAGAAATAGAACTCTTTTGGATATGGTTAGGTCTATGTTGAGTTATTCAACACTTCCTATTTCTTTTTGGGGATATGCTTTACAAACTGCTATATACATTCTAAACGATGTACCATCTAAGTCTGTTCCTAAAACACCGCATGAGTTGTGGACTGGGCGCAAGCCTAGTTTACAACACTTAAGGATATTTGGTTGTCCTGCGCATGTGTTAAAAGGAAAGACAGAAAAGATGGAGTCCCGTTCGGAAACATGTATATTTGTAGGGTATCCAAAAGAAACTAAAAGATATTATTTCTATAGTCCTTCAGATCTTAAAGTATTTGTTTCGACAAATGCTAAATTTCTGGAAAAGGACTATATGAGTGATTTTGTGCGTAGAAGTAGAATTGTCCTGAATAAGATGTCAGGAGATACAATTCCACGAGAGGTTACACAACTTAACCCAATTGTAAGTTCCGATCCAACACAAGATCAACAACCTACCATTCCTCGTCGTAGTGGGAGGGTTAGAACACAACCCGAAAGATACATCGGTCTGGGAGAATCAGTGGAGAATCTCCCGGACGACGATGATCCCTATACGTACAAGGAAGCTTTGGAGGATGTTGATAGTCGCCATTGGCAAAAGGCAATGCAATCTGAGATTGAATCTATGTTCGATAACAAAGTCTAGTCCCTTGTAGACTTGCATAAGGGGATAAAACCCATTGGGTGCAAGTGGGTATACAAGAGGAAAAGAGGTATGGATGGAAAGGTGGAAACCTTTAAAGCTAGATTGGTAGCTAAAGGGTATACACAGAAAGAAGGTATCGATTACGAGAAAACCTTCTCTCCAGTGGCCATGCTTAAATCCATTAGGATACTCTTATCCATTGCAGCATCTTTAGATCTAGAGATTTGGCAAATGGACGTCAACACAGCTTTCCTTAATGGAAGTCTTGACGAAAGCAGCTACATGAACAATCTCCCTTAAAAGATGATACTTTCTTTCAACACATAATCTCAATCTTATATGTAGAAATTAATCTAAACACATATAAGTAAAATATGAGATAAAATTGATAAGTAGAAACACTAATTATGTAAGATAAAAGTGTTCAACAAATCATACCATGTGTGTTGAAGAAGACCCATGCATTAGCATATTCTAGATGAACCTAGATGATGCCTAGATGATGATTTGTGCATGTGGGAATGGGTTTAGAGAATTAAAGATGTGATCTTTAAGCTTTTTCTCTCAAGTCTCTCTAAATATCTCTCTAGGGTTCTTGGGATGCAAGACTTTTATTCTGAACCAGAGATAAGGATGTATTTATAGAGACCAAAAACAGGGCAGGTGAAAATACAATTTTGCCCTTGAAACGCACCGATCGGCGGTTTCAATCGGCGCCCAGGCCGCCGAATTGAACCGCTGAATGGCTCCCGAGCGGAACAGGGGAACTTCGGCAACTTCGTTTGGCGGTTTATAAACCGCCCATCCCAACCGCCGTTTTGGACCGGAGAGATATATTTCAATCAGGTCTCATTCGGCGGTTTTGAACGGCGGCCAGGCCGCCGAACGTAACCGCCGTTTCACTAAAAATGGTGAAACTGAAACAAATAATAGCACGGTGTGTATAAAACTATCTAGAGGGGGGGTGAATACATTTTAAACTTTTTACCCAATTTTTCGTATAAGTCAAAATTACGAATTTACCCCTAAATAGATAAAGCAATAAATCAAGTATAAAATGCGGAAATTAAATAACACTTGATTTTTACGTGGAAACCCTCACGGGAAAAACCACGGGCTAGTAAGTAAGCCACACTCGAACCTCGAATCCACTAAATGTGTAAAACGATTACAACCTAATCCCGGAAGTAATCACACACCTACCTAATCCCGGTATGAGTGAACCTAGTCCAATTTGCTTGCGATCTAAGCAACCTAATCCCGGATGCTACACACAAGGTTTACTTTCTCTATGAAGAGAATAACAACCCTAAGTGAATATATGAATATTCAAAATGCAACATAGAGCAAGGGAAACCCTATATGCTTATCTAAGATGATTAATATGCAATTAGAGCAATCCTAGATATCAAAACTAAATGACATGTCAAATCAAATAGTTTAGCTAATCAAGATTAAGCACAAAACCTAATTAGCTATCACAATACAACTTCTCAAACATATATCATACTAATCTCAAACTTGTATTCAAAGTATAAAAAATAACATACAAGTAATTAAATGAGATTGCTTGTTAAGAGAAACACAAAATATGTAAGATATTAGTGAAAAACTTACCAAGCCAAGTATGATGAAGAATCCATGCAAGATGTCATCTAGATGATCAAGGATGATGCTAGATGATGATTGATGATCATGAAAAAGTGTTTGAGTAATCTAAAAATGAGTTCTTTGGAATTTTTCTTCTCTTTGAAAAATCTCCTAAGTATGGAATCTGAATATGAACTCTTGTAATTGACCTAAAGTCAAAGTGGCATATATATAGGAGGCCAAAACAAAGTGTGGTCGTTTTGATAAGTTTGCCTTAAAATTGCCTTGGGCGCTGTACGTAGAGCGCCTCTTGTACAGCGCTTGTACAGCGCCCCAACTCTGTTCTCACGGGAAAACAGAGTGGCGCTGTACGTAGAGCGCTTTGTACAGCGCTTTGTACAGCGCCTGTACAGCGACCCAACAGCGACCGAATTAAATCGATCAGGTCTGAACAGTGCTCAATGGGCGCTGTTCGTACAGCGCTTCTGTAGAGCGCTTTTGGGAGCGCCCAATGCAAAAATGCAATCCTAAGTCTAAGCATGACAATGCAATAGGATATGCAAGATGCAATCAAACTAACATGCAAGAAGAGATGTTAATGAACATTAATGCACAAAAATAAGACACACAACATACAAGTATTAAACATATGCATGAGTTGTGAGTGTGTGCAACTATCTCTTCAAGACAAGTAAGCACAAAGAAATATACCTTCGGTGCTTATCAACACGAGGTCTTCAAAGGGCTTCGAACAATAAACCCGATACCTAGGCTACCCTTACAAAGAACCCCAATATGTGGTTTATCCACGAAATGAGCCAATTAACAAATGGGAACCTTACAATCTCCCCCTTTGGCTATTTTGTGACAAAACCACCACTCACATTGATTCCTCACAAAGAAATAGAAACTACGGGACTACAATGATATTCTACATTACAAAGAGATAAGAAAATGAAACTTGAAGTCTTCAACCTCTTGTAGAATAACCAATCCCTGAAAATAAGTTTCTAACATTTCCAATACAAGTAAAGTGTGAGATTAATCAAGTGAGAACAATAACAAGCATTTGCATTTTAAAAGATTAAGGCACAACA
This sequence comes from Acer yangbiense, assembly GCA_008009225.1. NCBI lineage: Eukaryota > Viridiplantae > Streptophyta > Magnoliopsida > Sapindales > Sapindaceae > Acer > Acer yangbiense. Next base: position 32,529,542 of record CM017764.1, read on the forward strand.
TTATGAAATGTATGTGTATGCAATGCTCCCCCTCAAAGGGTTACTCCTCCTCAACTAATGTTCTCCCCAATATGCACAATTGCCTCTATTTTGTAACTCCCCTTACCATATCCTACTCCCCCTTTTTGTCATGATATAGGCAAAGGAGTAGTCCCCAACCGGGTCACTCATAGCAACGAGAGATAGAAGCATGCAAGATATTTGCATATATATATAAGTGTAGGGAAAAATACCGTAGTACACGCAGCGGAAGCGAGACTAAAAATAGTTTTAGTATAGTTTTAAAAATTTTTCCTTTTTATGAACCTTAACCCTTTAATTAATTAAACATACATATAATCAACAAAAGAAGAATACCTTTTGTCGCGTGATCCGATTGACTTACGTCGATGATAATCTGCAAGATCTTCAATCCTAGCACGAACGTGAATCACCTAGGAGCGTGGTCTCCCTTTTCTTTGAATTGCAAACCTGAGAATGGACAAACAAACTTTCTTTTCTTTGTTAGTCACAAAAACAATCAAAAGAATGACTGAGATTATTCCGGTCACTTTTGAGTTCTCAATCTAATGATCGAAACTCGCGTGAACCTAGATCGATATCGTATACACAAGCTTATTGATGATTAAGCAAATAGTATACTATCAAAGAATAATCTAACACTCCTATTTGTTTTAGTAGAATAAAAGCTTTCTATGAATGAGAAGAAGAAGAAAAATTGTCTCTAGAACCACTTGTGGTAGGCCGAAATCTATAAGAGCACTTATATAGGTGGCCAAATTTCTTCTCTTCTTTCACTTAGGGTGGCCGAAAATCACAACCTAAAAGGGACTAGGGTTGCCGCAATTCTCAAGCCCAAAAGAGTTTGTATTGCACCCTATTTCCTATTTAGTTTAAGACTTTAAACCCTAATTGAATTCATAAATCTTTTATTCCTTTATTTGACTAAATATAAAAGACTTCTTATTTGATTAAATAAGTAAAATTAATTATTTATTTTCTTACCAAATAAGTCTTTTACTTTTAGTATACTACCAACAATAGTATAACACTAGGAATCATATTTCCTAATCAGAAAAGATTTGTTTCTTAATTAAACAATTAATTAATAATTAATTAATTCTTATTTAATTAAAACAAATGAAACAAAATAATATATTAGGTTAAAACTTAACCTTGCCGCCCCACTTGAATAAATGGGCCAAAATATTATTTTCTTATTTCATTTAATCCATTGGACTTTAAATAAAAAGCCCACATGTGAACCATACCCATTCTTACTAAAAGAAACAAGCCCATATGTCTTTCATTAATATATAAATATAATTGAGCAGCCCATTACTTAAATAATGTGCAAATTATATTCTTAATATATTAAATGCAATTCTAGATGGACCCTTAAATTGGTCCGGTAGAATATTATCAAGTGATCCATGCAAGTCCGTGTGGATTGGGATCTTGGCGGGCCATCTAAATTTAAGCTTCAATAGACATAACCTAATCACAATCAACAAATGATTCACTTAGGTCCGATCCATTAATTTTAACTCATTCCACTAAAGAGCTAAAATTGAACTCTTAAATAAAGATAGAAAAGGAAGATGCTCCTCATTCATACCCTAGACAATCATATAGGAGATAGTGTATCCTCGTGATTAATATCAGTAATCGCCAAGAGTTCATAGACCGCCTATAACTCTCCAAGTTACCATATTTACTCATATGACCACGTTTTGAACTTGGATATTTTGACTTGTCCAGAAGCCATGTTTTCAATAGACACTATCGAAAACTCAACGTTGAGATTTAATATCCAATTACCTCAAAACATCCATATGATGATATTATACTCTCATTTAATTAAATGGAGCCACGATGTCCATATCTATAAATGAAGTCCTCTATCGATTAACAAATGAATATCACCAAACTATCGAGGATAGACTATGCGATATAATCGTACTCATTGATAACTCAAATGATATCACTTGCAACCATAAGTCCATCATTTATCTCAGGATTAAGATAAACTCTCCGATTGTCCTGATAATGAAAAGACTATTATCTATTGACGGTTCTAGATAAAGCTTTTCATTGTGATCCTGTTCAATGCACCCAGTGCACTAGATCCTTTTGCTCGAAGACACTCCGATGATTTAGACTCATCATATCTCATTTGATCCCACTCAAATGCTAGCAAAAGATTCTACAACTTTAACAAGATAAAGGTGCCCAACCTTTAACTTAAGTTGTGAACATTATTCAAGACTAACTAAAGAATTGTGTCTACCACATACATATCCAGATGTACGAACAATTCTTCTTTTCTCATAGTCTTTAGACCTTATGATTATTTACTTTGACAATTATAATATTAACTATAAATGCTATACGATTTGTTAAACCAGAAATCACTTTATTAATATGAAAAAGATTGTTAATTACAACATTACACTCTTGCTATTGAGCATAATCCTAACAATCTCCCACTTGCACTATAGCAAATGTGTCATATCTCTCAAGCCCATGTTCTCTAGATGCCCATCGAAACTCTTCTGAGGTAGGCTTTGTGAAGGGATCCGCTAGATTTTCTGCTGACGTGATTTTGGTAATCGTCACGTCACCTCTTTGAACAATCTCCCTTAAAAGATGATACTTTCTTTCAATGTGTTTACCTCTTTGTGACTTCTTGGTTCTTTCGAATTAGCCACTGCTCCACTGTTGTCACAGTAGATAGTGATCTGCTTATTCGCACTAGGAACCACTTCCAAGTCAATCAAGAATTGGCGGAGCCAAACAGCCTCTTTGGCAGCCTCGCATGCAGCAACATACTCAGCTTCCATGGTGGAATCAGCAATACAAGATTGCTTGATACTCCTCCATATAACTGCTCCTCCTCCAATAGTAAACACAGCCCCTGATGTGGATTTTCTGGAGTCAGAATCTGATTGGAAATCAGAATCTGTATACCCAACGGGAATCAAATCCCCTCCAGAGTATACAAGCATATTATCTCTCGTTCTCTTAAGATACTTGAAAATATGCTTGACTGCCGTCCAGTGATCAGGACCAGGTTTCGATTGAAACCTGCTAACTATGCCAACAGCAAAACAAATATCTGGTCTAGTAACAGAGCATTGCATACATGAGACTTCCAACTGCCGAGGCATATGGAACTCTACTCATGAATTGCTCTTCATGCTCATTCTTAGGAACTTGTTCCTTAGAAAGCTTGATTCCATGTCTGAAAGGTAACATACCTTTCTTGGAATCCTGCATGGAAAACCTAGACAAGATCTTGTCTATGTATGAAGCTTGGGATAATGCAATCGTTCTATTCTTTCTATCCCTTATTACTTGGATACCTAGAATAAAACTTGCTTCTCCTAAGTCCTTCATATCAAATTGTTTTGCTAACCATTCTTTTACTGATGTCAATACACCTACATCGTTTCCAATGAGTAGTATATCATCAACATAAAGAATCAGGAAAACCAACTTGTCGCCCTTAATCCTTTTGTATACACAAGGTTCGTCAGGATTCTGAATAAATCACAAAAACCTTTGACAGCTTGATCAAACCTTATGTTCCAGGATCTGGATGCTTGCTTCAATCCATATATGGATTTCTGCAACTTGCATACCTTTTCCATTTGGCCCTTTTAATGAATCCCTCTGGTTGCATCATGTAGATGCTTTCGTCAAGACTTCCATTAAGGAAAGCTGTCTTGACGTCCATTTGCCAAATCTCTAGATCTAAAGATGCTGCAATGGATAAGAGTATCCTAATGGATTTAAGCATGGCCACAGGAGAGAAGGTTTCCTCGTAATCGATACCTTCTTTCTGTGTATACCCTTTAGCTACCAATCTAGCTTTAAAGGTTTCCACCTTACCATCCATACCTCTTTTCCTCTTGTATACCCACTTGCACCCAATGGGTTTTATCCCTTTAGGCAAGTCTACAAGGGACCAGACTTTGTTATCGAACATAGATTCAATCTCAGATTGCATTGCCTTTTGCCAATGGCGACTATCAACATCCTCCATAGCTTCCTTGTACGTGTAGGGATCATCGTCGTCCGGGAGATTCTCCACTGATTCTCCCAGACCGATGTATCTTTCGGTTGTGTTCTAACCCTCCCACTACGACGAGGAATGGTAGGTTGTTGATCTTGTGTTGGATCGGAACTTACAATTGGGTTAGGTTGGTGTAACCTCTCGTGGAATTGTATCTCCTGACATCTCATTCAGGACAATTCTACTTCTAGGCACAAAATCATTCATATAGTCCTTTTCCAGAAATTTAGCATTTGTCGAAACAAATACTTTAAGATCTGAAGGACTATAGAAATAATATCCTTTAGTTTCTTTTGGATACCCTACAAATATACATGTTTCTGAACGGGACTCCATCTTTTCTGTCTTTCCTTTTAACACATGCGCAGGACAACCAAATATCCTTAAGTGTTGTAAACTAGGCTTGCGCCCAGTCCACAACTCATGCGGTGTTTTAGGAACAGACCTTAGATGGTACATCGTTTAGAATGTATATAGCAGTTTGTAAAGCATATCCCCAAAAAGAAATAGGAAAGTGTTGAATAACTCAACATAGACCTAACCATATCCAAAAGAGTTCTATTTCTCCTTTCTGCTACCCCATTCTGTTGAGGTGTACCTGGTGCAGAAAACTGAGAAACAATCCCATTATCAATAAGATATTGCTGAAACTCACCAGATAGATATTCTCCACCACGATCAGATCTCAAGATTTTTATGTGTTTCTCAAGCTGATTTTCCACTTCAGCTTTGAATGCTTTGAACATGTCAAAAGCATCCGACTTATGTCGCATGAGATACACATAACCAAATCTCGAGTAATCATCTGTGAAGGTGATGAAGTACTCATATCCACCTCTAGCTTGAATGCTCATAGGTCACATACATCAGTGTGTATCAATCCTAAACATTCAGTGGCTCTTACCCTTTGGCAGAGAACGTCCTTTTGGTCATTTTACCTTCCAAACAAGATTCACAAGTTGGTAGATCATCAACCTTTAAGTCACTCAAAGGTCCGTCACATACCAATCTTTTAATCCTATTAAGGTTAATATGACCTAAGCGTAAGTGCCAAAGGTAGGTTTCATCTGTTGATAATTTTACTCTTTTATGATTAGGTTCCGTTATTTCTGTGTCTAACGAGTGAGAGATATTTCTATGCAAAAAGTATAGACCGTTTTCCAATGTACCTTGGCAAATAATTTTGTCATTCTTACTAATAATAAAAACTTTATTAAAAGTAACCGAATATCCAAATTTATTTAAACAAGAAACTGAAATTAAATTCCTCTTGAATTGAGGTACATAATAAACGTCTATCAAATCTAAATGCCTTCTAGAATCCAAATAAACTCTAATATCTCCCACTGCACTTGCAGACACTAACGTTCCGTTGCCCAAGCGCAAATTGATTTCATTCTTACTCAGCTTTCTCCTTTCTTGGAACCCCTGCAAGGAATAACAAACATGATTAGTGGCTCCTGAGTCTATGATCCAAGAATCTGTAGAATCAGCCAAAAAACATGTTTCAAGATAATTCACATTACCTTCTTCCTTCTTATTCTGGGACTTTGGGCAATTTCTCTTCCAATGTCCCTTTTCACCCACAAAGGAAGCATTTCCCTTTGATCTTGGTTACTTTCTTGGGGTCCTTCTTGATAGGCCCAAGTTGCTTTTTCTTCTGTTGTTTCTTGACCTTTTGACGGGCCTTAACAGTAGCAACTTTACCAACCATATGAATCTCTTGACCTTTGCCTTTCACAAGGATCTTTTCAGCACTTTGAACATCTTGCATCAGGCCTTGTAAGGTGTATTCCTTTTTGTTCAAAGTGTAGTCCAATTTGAACTGATCAAAGGAATCTGACAATGAATTGACAACCATATCAATCTTTGTCTCACCATCTATCTCAGCGCCATGCAGTTCAGCAATGTTGAGATGTGCTATGACTTTCATCATGTGATCTTTCACAGCCTGTCCAGGTTTCATCCTAAGATTCATAAAAGCAGTCACTGCCTCTCTCTTAGTCGTCCTAGACTTCATAGCAAACATCTCCTCTAGAGACATCATAATATCAGCAGCGGACTCCATTCCTTCATGCTGCTGTTGCAACACGTCGGAGATAGTGGCCATAATGTAACATTTTGCCATATCATCTGAAGTCCTTCCACTGCTCATACTCATCTCTATACATTATGCTTGATTCATTATTAGGAGCAGGTGGTTTAGGAGTAGTTAGAACAAACTTATGTTTTTCACTTTGCAGCAACAACCCAATTTTCCTTTTCCATGTGACATAATTATCTCCAGTTAAAGTGTTATCTTTCAGGATGTTCATAGTGATGGGGTCATGATTTCTGAATAAAACAAAACATATATAAGTAAATAATTCATGATAAAGCACTTTTAAATATTTATCTTGAATTAAATAAATAACTCAATCATAAAATTCAACGGTGATCCAACACCCATAAATGTTACGCCTCCTTTGGGAGTTCGCACCATTTACTAGTTAGACTAGGTCCCACCTAATTGTTAACATAACAACCAGCGTTTTCAATTTTAGCCTTGCAATTTTACTGACAAGAACTCTTGGGAGGATATCAATAAAATTACATTGAGTGTGTTACCAAGATATCGACCCTCAGTTTCTCTCACGAATATCCCTCCTTGGGGAGTAGAATCTCGTTTGAGTCCATTGTCTAGTCTATCCTTGTAAGGAAGTATGTTGCTAAATTCCATTCATGGACGCCCCTTGGGGGATTACCATAAATAATAAAGCTCAACCAACCTTGGAGGCCATAGGTGTTACAAAAACACCTTCTCCCACTCAATTATTTAAGGCGTGTGATTAAATCCCATAGAATGATTTACCAAGTTATCTAGATGCCAATTTAGATACCTAAATCATTCAATGCATGTTCATACCAAAAGAGATATATGAGTGGCACTCCTATTCTATATGTCATGTTATCATACAATAACAAATATTGTAATATTTAAAGCATAAATTAAATAGCAACAATTTTGGCCCATCCTAGAAAAACAAGTAAATTACAATTTGTTTTAGGAATACAAGATCTTCAGGTGGCCCATCAACTAAGCTCATCCTTCGACCTTCTCCTATGGGCGGCACACACCACACCCCACAAAGGGGCTGCCATGCGCAGCCCATAAGTCCTCCAAGGCTGCCGTGCGCAGCCCACCTTGAAGCTTGAATGGCTTGCCATGCGCAGCCCAATCCACTCCTAGGGTGCGCACGGTGCTCGTTCTCGGTTCCGGTTGCTTCGTTTTTCTTCGTGTCTTCGAATCTTCAAGACCTAAATATATTACGGCAGTATAAATAATATAAATACTGCAGTATTAATTTTTTTTTTTTTATTCACTGCAGTACTTTTTACAAATAAAAAACTGCACTAAAACTTAATAAAAAAAACTGCTGCAGTAATAATAAAAAAAATACTGCACATATAAAAAAATAAAATAAAACCTAGCAACTACCAAGAAGGAATTATGGCGATGATAGACCACCCTTCTTGTTACAACTCCGAAACAATAATACATTGAAAATCTAGGACCAAAATCGAGCAACAACAATCCACATAAAACATATATAAATCCATACATCACATGTAATTATATATGCGAATACCTAGAGTGCCATCTCTTTCTAAACATGCATAATCACAATAAAAAGAAATAGATCCACGTATATATACGTTAATTAATTAAAAGGGTTCAACCTAGGCTCTGATACCAATTGTAGGGAAAAATACCGTAGTACACGCAGCGGAAGCGAGACTAAAAATAGTTTTAGTATAGTTTTAAAATTTTTCCTTTTTATGAACCTTAACCCTTTAATTAATTAAACATACATATAATCAACAAAAGTATAATACCTTTTGTCGCGTGATCCGATTGACTTACGTCGATGGTAATCCGCAAGATCTTCAATCCTAGCACGAACGTGAATCACCTAGGAGCGTGGTCTCCCTTTTCTTTGAATTGCAAACCTGTGAATGGACAAACAAACTTTCTTTTCTTGTTAGTCACAAAAACAATCAAAAGAATGACTGAGATTATTCCGGTCACTTTTGAGTTCTCAATCTAATGATCGAAACTCGCGTGAACCTAGATCGATATCGTATACACAAGCTTATTGATGATTAAGCAAATAGTATACTATCAAAGAATAATCTAACACTCCTATTTGTTTTAGTAGAATAAAAGCTTTCTATGAATTGAGAAGAAGAAGAAAATTGTCTCTAGAACCACCTTGTGGTGGCCGAAATCTATAAGAGCACTTATATAGGTGGCCAAATTTTCTTCTCTTCTTTCACTTAGGGTGGCCGAAAATCACACACCTAAAAGGGACTAGGGTTGCCGCAATTCCTCAAGCCCAAAGAGTTTGTATTGCACCCTATTTCCTATTTAGTTTAAGACTTTAAACCCTAATTGAATTCATAATCTTTTATTCTTTATTTGACTAAATATAAAAGACTTCTTATTTGATTAAATAAATAAAATTAATTATTTATTTTCTTACCAAATAAGTCTTTTAACTTTTAGTATACTACCAACAATAGTATAACACTAGGAATCATATTTCCTAATCAGAAAAAGATTTGTTTCTTAATTAAACAATTAATTAATAATTAATTAATTCTTATTTAATTAAAACAAATGAAACAAAATAATATATTAGGTTAAAACTTAACCTTGCCGCCCCACTTGAATAAATGGGCCAAAATATATATTTTCCTTATTTCATTTAATCCATTGGACTTTAAATAAAAAGCCCACATGTGAACCAGACCCATTCTTACTAAAAGAAACAAGCCCACATGTCTTTCATTAATATATAAATATAATTGAGCAGCCCATTACTTAAATAATGTGCAAATTATATTCTTAATATATTAAATGCAATTCTAAGATGGACCCTTAAATTGGTCCGGTAGAATATATCAAGTGATCCATGCAAGTCCGTGTGGATTGGGATCTTGGCGGGCCATCTAAATTTAAGCTTCAATAGACATAACCTAATCACAATCAACAATGATTCACTTAGGTCCGATCCATAATTTTAACTCATTCCACTAAAGCTAAAATTGAACTCTTAAATAAAGATAGAAAAGGAAGATGCTCCTCATTCATACCCTAGACAATCATATAGGAGATAGTGTATCCTCGTGATTAATATCAGTAATCGCCAAGAGTTCATAGACCGCCTATAACTCTCCAAGTTACCATATTTACTCATATGACCACGTTTTGAACTTGGATATTTTGACTTGTCCAGAAGCCATGTTTTCAATAGACACTATCGAAAACTCAACGTTGAGATTTAATATCCAATTACCTCAAAACATCCATATGATGATATTATACTCTCATTTAATTAAATGGAGCCACGATGTCCATATCTATAAATGAAGTCCTCTTATCGATTAACAAATGAATATCACCAAACTATCGAGGATAGACTATGCGATATAATCGTACTCATTGATAACTCAAATGATATCACTTGCAACCATAAGTCCATCATTTATCTCAGGATTAAGATAGACTCTCCGATTGTCCTGATAATGAAAAGACTATTATCTATTGACGGTTTCTAGATAAAGCTTTTCATTGTGATCCTGTTCAATGCACCCAGTGCACTAGATCCTTTTGCTCGAAGACACTCCGATGATTTAGACTCATCATATCTCATTTGATCCCACTCAAATGCTAGCAAAAGAATTCTACAACTTTAACAAGATAAAGGTGCCCAACCTTTAACTTAAGTTGTGAACATTATTCAAGACTAACTAAAGAATTGTGTCTACCACATACATATCCAGATGTACGAACAATTCTTCTTTTCTCATAGTCTTTAGACCTTATGATTATTTACTTTGACAATTATATATTAAACTATAAATGCTATACGATTTGTTAAACCAGAAATCACTTTATTAATATGAAAAAGATTGTTATTACAACATTACACTCTTGCTATTGAGCATAATCCTAACAATAAGCACTTTATACACCTATTTAATTTGAATAACAAGAGATTATTTGACTAAAATGGTGTGATCAAACATGCTTTGGCATACAGACATGTAGCATTCAAGTCCAAATCAATAGGTATTTGGCAAAGCAAAATGACAAAGGTTTAATAAGAATTCAAACAACTTCACCAGTATGAGTAAAGCAAGATATAGAATATATTGATTTCAATTTAAGAACACTATATCCCAACTTATAAGCGAAACATGGCAGAGCGACTTTGCACCCTTTTTGATTTTCCGGATAAGATATCTGTATATAGTAGCCATGTTCAACCCAATAGAAAGAGAGAATTTAGAATGTGAATTCCTTTGAACGGATACAAGATCCTTTATTCATTTTGAGTCTCATAAGCTTTCGCACAAGGTTTTGCATGTTTAAGAATATGCAATCATCAATTCTGCTTTTCATGTGACATGTGATATGAATTTCATGCTTTTTCATTGGCATAAGCATTTATTGAAAGAATCATCATGTCATGGAGATAATCATAGGTCATTCAACTCATTCTTCCTATACATCTCCTAGTCCAAATGCATTTTGAACATAAATATGACATGGATTGTAAACAAGCAGGTTCACACTTATTGAAATGAAAACATATATACATATGTGCAACAAGCTTACTCAAACAATTAAAGAAGAGGCATAAGTTATTTAGAATTTTTGCAAGAAACAGAATGCAAATAGCTCTCTTTGCTTGAGTTCCCCATATGGGGTCATCATAGAACTCACTCCACAAGACATATCCCAATAATCTACTAAGAGTTTTTATCGAGTAGCATCTAAGGGTTTAGTAAATAAGTCCGCAAGTTGATCATTAGTACCTACATGTTCAAGTACTATGCATTTATTTTCAACAAGCTCTCTAATGAAGTGATGGCGGATGTCAATATGCTTAGTTCTAGAATGTTGTACCGGATTCTTGGAAATATTAATAGCACTCATGTTATCACAAAGAGAGTGAGAGTACCTTGGTTGAATCCGTAGTCCTACTAGCATTTGCTTCATCCATAGAGTTTGTGTGCATCCACATCCCCGCGGCTATGTATTCGGCCTCGGCCATAGACAAGGAAATCGAGTTTTGCTTCTGTACGGAATTTGGCTTAGTGGTCAAGACCACCCAAGTGTTGGGGTTTTGACACCAAGTTATAAATCTCTTGTTGCTTTGAAGAGATTTAGTAGCACACACCACTCACTTAGCATTCTTGCTATAATTGCAATTGCATACTTGTGCTTATTTTTATGTCATCTCTTCCATGTCACTTTACACACTAGCACATTGGTTGATATCTTGTTGTGTGTATATGCCTTATAATTCGTTTCTGACATTGTTCGGAAACGTCCGCGCTTGTACTAATTAGTGCTTGGTTTCGCGCGAAAACCGCCTATGAGAATGCCCTTGGCTTCTCCTTGTTTTCACCATTGTTGGTGATCGGCGGTTATGATCGACGGCCTGGCCGCCGCATGAAACCGCCGTTTCAGTCCAGATTGGTCTGAAGCAATTCGGTCAAGATCGGTATACGACCGCCGTTCGACGACCGCCGTTCGACGCCGTTCATACCTGATCGATTTTATCTCTCGTGTTTGACGGCGGTTGTATCGGCGGTCACGAAAACCAATGAAACCGCCGTTAATGCTCTCCTCAATTCTGCGGTCGTCATCGCATTTAAACCGCCAAACGGTGCGTTTCAGGGGCATTGTCTTTTCACTTGCCCTGTTCGTGATGTCTATAAATATCACACTTTCTCATTATCTGAATCATTCTTTGACTCTTAGCCTCAAGATAGATTTTGAGAGAAAATCAAATCAAGAACTCATCTTTAACCACTCAAATCAACAACCCCTTTTGCATCAAATTTCATATTGCATCTCCTATGTCATTAGTGGGTTTGCTCATCACAACTGGGTTTGCATCATCACAACTTGCTTGGTAGTATTAATTTCATCTTAAATATTTTAAATACCAGCCATCTCTTTTAAATACTTGTATGGATCATTGTAGAAAAGAGATTATTTTGATGAATTAATTGAGTGTTGTTTTGATAGATATCTAGGTTTTTATAATCTATGATCATCTATGCTATTTGACATGTCAATTGATATCTAGGGTTGATTTAAATTGAATATATCATCATCCTAGATAAGCATTTAGGACCCTAGCTCTTATTGCATTTTGTGATATTCATATATATTCACATAGGTTGTATTCTCTTCAAAGAGAAAGTAAGTCTTGTGTGTAGCATCCGGGATCTTAGAACGCAAGCAAATTGGACTAGAGCCGCTGTACCCGCGTGGTAATTAGAGGGTGCTCACGCCAAGAGTAGTGTATCAGGGGATATCACTAGGGATTGAACCAAGAGTGGCGATTGGTAGTGTCCATAGCCTGAGGTTATCTAGGGTGAGAGTCCGAGAATCACTTGAGGGTGTAACCGTCTTTTCATATAGTGGATTTCGAGGTCTAAGTGTGGCGCACTTAACAGCCCGTGGTTTTTCCCAGTGGTTGGGTTTTCCACGTATACATCAAGTGTTATTTAAATTCCGCACTATATTACACTTGTATGTATTTTTGACTAGTAGGGGCATTTTCGTAAAATTGACTTGTATGCGAAAATTGGGTAATATTAGTTAAAATCGCTTTATAAAGAACACGCCTCGAGTATTTTGAGAACTTTCAGCTTCTTACAAAACCAAGACACCAAGTTGTTGCCTAGAAAGATGCAACCGCCCGATGTGCTCTTTCTATCATCACAATTTCCTGCCCAATCCGCATCACTAAAGCCTACAAGACTAGCATTAGTGTCAAAAGAGTACCAAATCCCATAGTTGGATGTCCCATTCACATAGCGAATGATTCTCTTTACGGAAGAGAGATGGGACTCCTTAGGATCCGCTTGGTACCTAGCACACACACCCACACTAAAGGAGATATCGGGCCTACTTGCGGTCAAATAGAGCAAGCTACCTATCATGCCACGATATAACGTTTGTTCCACACTTTTACCACTAGCATCCTTGCTTAGCTTGAAAGTGGTACTCATGGGTGTATTACAATGTTTGGCATTCTCTAAACCAAACTTCTTCACTAGGTTTTTAGCATATTTGGCTTGGGTTATGAAAATCCCATCATCTAATTGCCTAATTTGCAAACTTAGGAAGTAACTAAGCTCACCAACAAGACTCATCTCAAATTCATGAGACATGACATCAACAAATTGTTGGACCTTGGTGTTGTTGGTGGAGCCAAATACAATGTCATCAACATAGATTTGAGCTATGAATAACTCATCTTTGTTTCTCTTGATGAACAAGGTCTTGTTAACACTACCTCTTGTGTAGTCATTGTCAACAAGAAATTGAGTGAGGCGCTCATACCAAGCCCTCGGTGCTTGTTTCAACCCATATAGTGCCTTCTTGAGGCGATAGACATGGTTGGGGTGGTATGCATCCACAAACCCCTTGGGTTGTTCAACAAACACTTCCTCTTGCAAGAAGCTATTGAGGAAGGCACTCTTGACATCCATTTGGTGCAATTTGAACTTGTGCACACAAGAAATGGACAAGAGAAGCCTAATGGACTCTAAACGGGCAACGGGAGCAAATGTCTCCTCAAAGTCGATACCCTCAATTTCAGAGTACCCTTGTGCTACAAGTCTAGCCTTGTTCCGCACTATGTTGCCATCCTCATCGGATTTGTTCCTAAATATCCATTTAGTGCCTATGACATTAGTGGTCTTAGGCCTAGGAACTAGAGTCCAAACCTCATTCCTTTCGAATTGGTTTAGCTCTTCTTGCATGGCAAGAACCCAAAATTCATCATTTAAGGCTTCTTCAACCTTTTTGGGTTCAATTTGAGAGGTGTAGCATGTGTAGCTAATAAGATTAGCAAGTTGACGTCTAGTCCTAACACCCTCATTAACATCTCCAATAACATCCTCTTTGTTATGGAGTCTTCTAACCCATGGAGCGGGTTCATTAGAGTCCAAGAGAGGGACTCTAGTAGTGGGTTGTGTGACTTCATAATTTTCATTAGATGTCCCAACATTGGGAGTCACCACAACCCTCTCCAAAGGAGAAACATCACTAAAAACAACCTCCTCCTCATGATCATTAGACTTGAGCCTAGTATCATCAAATACGACATTGGATGATTCCATAACACTTAGAGTTTTTAAATTGAAAACTCTATAGGCTCTACTATTCAAGGCATAGCCAATAAAAATACCCTCATCACTCTTAGCATCGAATTTGCCAAGTTGATCACGGTCATTTAAAATGTAGCATTTGCTTCCAAAAGTGTGGAAGTAGCTAACATTTGGCCTCTTGCCTTTCCATAACTCATAGGATGTATTTCTAGTACCGGGCCTTAGGATAACACGATTCCCTATATAGCAAGCCGTATTGACGGCTTCGGCCCATAGGTTCCTAGGGACATTGTTGCTAAGCAACATCACACAGGCCATCTCTTGAAGGACCCTATTCTTCCTCTCAACAACTCCATTTTGTTGAGGTGTCCTAGGAGCCGAGAACTCATGGGAGATGCCTAAGCTATTGCAATAGCTTTCAAATGAGGCATTCTCAAATTCCCTCCCATGGTCACTTCTAATCCGTTTTATGCTTTTAATATTAGAGTTTATCTCATTTTGTATTTTATTACAAAACATTTTAAACTTATCAAAAGTTTCGGATTTTTCTCTAAGAAAATATGTCCATGTGAACCTAGAGAAATCATCAACACAAACAAAAATGTATCTTTTTCCACCCAAACTTTCGGTTTGCATGGGACCCATAAGGTCCATGTGGAGAAGCTCAAGAGGCTCCTTGGTAGTGAGATACTTACCCTTTTTGTGCATGCTTTTAGTTTGCTTTCCTTGTTGGCAAGGTCCACAAACACCATTGGCTTTCTTCCCAAGCTTAGGGAGGCCACGCACACAATTGAACTTTCCAAGGGTCCGTAGATCCCTAAAGTTCATGTGGCCAAGTCTTTCATGCCACAACTCAATTTGCTCATCCATGGACACATGATTAGATACAATACTGGCTTCAAGACAATAACAATTGTCGCTAGATCTCATGCCCTTCAACAAGGTTTGTCCATCGGGTTTTAGGATAGAGCAATAATCTTTAGAAAACAAGACGGAATATCCTTCATCACTAAGATGTGAAATGCTTATTAAATTGGCTTTCAAGCCATCAACAAATAAAGCATTGGATAAGGAGGGTAGTCCAGGAACGGAAATGGTTCCTTTCCCTACAACATTTCTTTTGGATCCATCACCAAAAGTGACATTTCCACCTTCCTCCATAACAAGAGTCTCGAAGAAACTCTTGTTTCCCGTCATGTGCCTAGAGCACCCACTATCCAAATACCAAAAATTAGAAGAATTTGCCTTCAAGGCTATTTGTGCAACATGGCAAACATTTTTATTCTTTCTAATCCACTTAGCAACAATTTTAGATTTCTTAGTGGTCTTTGGTACATGTGCTCTACTATTCCTAGGATCATGCAAATCAATATTGTTATTCCTAGGAACATGCATCTTGGCTCTATTCTTTCTCTTTTCTATCATGCTTTGTGTTCTACACATTTTAATATATTGAAAGCAATTTGGTCTAATATGACCATCACAACCACAATAGTGACAAATAGGGATGAAAAAAGGAATCATACCTCGTCTTTGTGCATGTCTTTGTGGATAAGTGGGTTCAATCCATCTTCGTTGTTGAACCGGTCTAGGTTGCTTCCAAGCTTGAGGTTGCATGATAGGTCTCTTTCCTTTGTGAGCCATTTGTGGAGGAATGTTGGCTTGAGGGACCCTAGGGGGTTGAGCTTGAGGTTGCCTTTTTGGCCCCATCTTTACTTGTGCATTAGAGCATTGTCCTACTTCTAATTTCTTCCTAGGAGCTTGCACCAATGAAGCTTCTTTACTCCCCAAACTCTTAACAAAAATGGTCTTCTTGGAAGTGGAAGTCTCCATATCATCTTCAAACCCGAGACCTCTCTTATCACTTGGACTCTTTACAACACCAAGTAAATGATCAAGCTTCTTGGTGCTAGAACCTATCCTAACCAAGGACCCTTTAACTTCTACAAGTTCCCTCTTCAAGCCTTCTTCACTTCTCTTGGATAAGTCTAATTCCTCAATTAACTTATCCTCTCTCCTCTTCAACCTTTCCACTTGTTCACTTAAGTGGTCATTGTGAGCCGAAAGTTCAAGGTTCTCTTCTCTCAACCTCTCAATCTTTCTTGTGCTTTTAATTGCTAAATCATTGAACTCGGCATGGTATTTAGCAAGCACCTTTTGCTCCACAAATTTCTTTATGGAAATAGAAGAGGAGTCACTTTCTACTTCACTTGAGTCATTTTCCTCTTGACTCATTTCCTCTTTCTCACTACCATTTTTGCTCTTATGTGAGGAGGCAAAAGCTAGGAGATTAGCCATGAGCTCTTCTTCACTTGAAGACTCATCTTCCTCATTGGAGTCATCACTACTCCCACTCCAAGTGGCGGCCATCACTTTGCTCTTCTTCTTTTCATTGTGATTAGCATATTCGGGGGCAAAGTGACCAATCCCACCACATTCAAAGCATCGGACCCCTTTCCTTTCGGTCCTCTCTTGTCTAGGCTCAAACTTCTTGAAGGAACCTTTTTTCTTCAAGTCTTGTCCTCTTGACCCAAATCCCTTCTTCTTCTTGAACCCCATTACCTTATTAAACCTTTTCACGAATAAGGCAAGGTCTTCATCCGAGTCATGCTTTGCCTCCTTTGCATCCTTAGATGCTTTCAAAGCTATTCCTTTAGACTTTTTAGAAGGAGTAGTGGTGCTAGGAGCCTTCCTAGACTCATATGCAAGGAGACGTCCAATCACCTCACTGGGCTTCATATTCATGTAGCCACTATTTTCTTCTATGGCCGTCACCTTTGATTCAAACCTATCGGGGAGAGATCTCATAATATTTTGCTTGACTCTCCTATCCGAATACGGGTCTCCGAGTTGATGGCTTTGATTTACAATGTCCATCAATTTGATTTCGAAGTCATTGAAGCATTCATCCTCTCCCATCCTAAGTAGCTCAAATTGAGTTTGGAGGACTTGAAGCTTGGACTCCTTCACCACCTCAGTTCCCTCATGTGCAACTTGAAGGATATCCCATGCCACTTTTGCAATCTGAGTATTCTGAATAAGCTTGTATTGATTCTCATCCATTACACAGATGATGGCATGCATAGCCTTCCTATTCCACTTGGAAGCCTCAAACTCTTGCGCGTTCCATTGCGCCTTAGGCTTCAAAACTTCTTCTCCTCTACCACCGGGAGTCATCATGGGTAGATCATATCCGTCTTCCACCGCCATCCATGCACGGTCATGAATTTGGCATATGTAGGATTCCATCTTTCCTTTCCATTGGGAATAATTTAAACCGGTAAGAAGTGGAGGCCTTGTGCTAGAAGCACCTTCGTGGCCACCACCATTTCCACCGTTTCCACTCATAATGTTTATGAATGAATGAAATGAATGCAATGTATGAATGATCAAAAATCACACAAAATGCAAAACACACCAAAAAAGCAAGGATCACCTAAGTATGTCTAGAAACCCGCTCTGATACGAATTGAAACAAATAATAGCACGGTGTGTATAAAACTATCTAGAGGGGGGGTGAATAGATTTTAAGCTTTTTACCCAATTTTTCGTATAAGTCAAAATTATGAATTTACCCCTAAATAGATAAAGCAATAAATCAAGTATAAAATACGGAAATTAAATAACACTTGATTTTTACGTGGAAACCCTCACGGGAAAAACCACGGGCTAGTAAGTAAGCCACACTCGAACCTCGAATCCACTAAATGTGTAAAACGAATACAACCTAATCCCGATAGTAATCACACACCTACCTAATCCCGGTATGAGTGAACCTAGTCCAATTTGCTTGCGATCTAAGCAACCTAATCCCGGATGCTACACACAAGGCTTACTTTCTCTATGAAGAGAATAACAACCCTAAGTGAATATATGAATATTCAAAATGCATCATAGAGCAAGGGAAACCCTATATGCTTATCTAAGATGATTAATATGCAATTAGAGCAATCCTAGATATCAAAACTAAATGACATGTCAAATCAAATAGTTTAGCTAATCAAGATTAAGCACAAAACCTAATTAGCTATCACAATACAACTTCTCAAACATACATCATACTAATCTTAAACTTGTATTTAAAGTATAAAAAATAACATACAAGTAATTAAATGAGATTGCTTGTTAAGAGAAACACAAAATATGTAAGATATTAGTGAAAAGCTTACCAAGCAAAGTATGATGAAGAATCCATGCAAGATGTCATCTAGATGATCAAGGATGAAGCTAGATGATGATTGATGATCATGAAAAAGTGTTTGAGTAATCTAAAAATGAGTTCTTTGGAATTTTTCTTCTCTTTGAAAAATCTCCTAAGTATGGAATCTGAATATGAACTCTTATAATTGACCTAAAGTCAAAGTGGCATATATACAGGAGGCCAAAACAAAGTGTGGTCGTTTTGATAAGTTTGCCTTAAAATTGCCTTGGGAGCTGTACGTAGAGCGCCTCTTGTACAGCACTTGTACAGCGCCCCAACTCTGTTCTCACGGGAAAACAGAGTGGCGCTGTACGTAGAGCGCTTTGTACAGCGCCTGTACAGCGACCCAACAGCGACCGAATTAAATCGATCAGGTCTGAACAATGCTCAATGGGCGCTGTTCGTACAGCGCTTCTGTAGAGCGCTTTTTGGAGCGCCCAATGCAAAAATGCAATCCTAAGTCTAAGCATGACAATGCAATAGGATATGCAAGATGCAATCAAACTAACATGCAAGAAGAGATGTTAATGAACATTAATGCACAAAAATAAGACACACAACATACAAGTATTAAACATATGCATGAGTTGTGAGTTTGTGCAACTATCTCTTCAAGACAAATAAGCACAAAGAAATATACCTTCGGTGCTTATCAACACAAGGTCTTCAAAGGGCTTCGAACAATAAACCCGATACCTAGGCTACCCTTACAAAGAACCCCAATATGTGGTTTGTCCACGAAATAAGCCAATTAACAAATGGGAACCTTACAGAAACCAAGGAGAAGCCAAAGGCATCTCCACCGGCGATCATCGCGCAAAAGAAAGCACATCAACGTGCACGCGCGGACGTTTCCGAACATCCTTCGGGAAACGAATTACTCCACACTAAAAGCTAACATACATGAAGTGCAAGTGTGGGTATTGAATGCATCCTAATGCCTATCATGTCATGGCATTTCATAAAACAAGATGCAATCAATTTAATGCAAGAAGAGACATTGAATAAACAATAAAGCACAATGCACACAAAACATAAACACAACATTCAAGAATAAGAGTTATGCATGTTGTGTGTGTGTGCAACTATATCTCTTCAAGCCAAGGTAAGCACAAGATATACCTTTGGTGCTTGTCCTCTTGAGGTCTTGGAAAGGGTTTTTGATCTTCAACAAATCACCTAGACTACCCTTACAACCAAACCCCAACATCTGGTTTGACCACGAAATAAGCCAATCAATTAATGGGAATCCTTACAGAGGGAAGTGGCTTGGCCACTTGAGCTTGGAAGACATCTGGGGTGCCCTCAACACCTGAGGAATAGTAATGGTCAGTATCAAGTTCTGAATTCGGGGCACCAGTGTCATGAATGACGAAGACTGTGTCGTCAGTAACTTCTTCTTGTTCTGAGAAGACGGATTCAACATTAGCATCGGAAGGGATAGAATCTGCAAGTTGAGATATCCGCTGGACAAGCTTAGCAGACTTGATATTCTTGTTCGGACAACGTCTCGCATAGTGCCCTGGTTGGCCACAAATGTAACATCTGGTGGATTTGTTCTTTCCACGTCTGACTTTTCGTCTGAAGGATTTGAAGCGGTTGGAATGCGTTTTGTCCTTAAAATGCCAGGGTTTAAAGTGGCATTTCGTTTTTGTCTTATAGGTGCACTGGTCTGTAGATTTGCATTTAATCTGGAGAGATGGTTGCCGGCAATGAGACTCATATTTCTTTCCTTCTTTGATCATTTTGGAGAAGACTTTCTGAGTTGCACAGAGCTTTTCGAGGAAGGTGAGTGTGAACATGTGGATTTCACCAAGAGTAATGTCCGGTACAGTTCTGCCGAAAGATTCTATTTTTCTGTGGAGCTCATCTTGAAGCTCTGAAGGAAGGGAATTTCACCCTATCCTTTACTCCGCTCTCATATACGTGGATGACATTCTCCTGTTTTCTTCCACTGAAACCTCTCATTCCCAGCTCCTTACACAGTTCCTCGCTCTCATAAACCGCCATGGTATCATGTTATCCAACAACAAAAGTTCAATTGGCCAAACTCAAATTGAATTCCTTGGCATGAAAATTTCTCAAGGCCAGTACTGCCCAGGTCCTCATATTGCCTCACAACTCCTTGACTTCCCAGATTCGAACCTGACCACCAAACAAGTCCAACAGCTCCTCGGTATAATCAATTTTATCAGGGACTTCCTCCCCCAGGTCAGCCGACACACCTCAGTCCTTTCCCAAATGCTAAAAAAGTCTCCTCCACCATGGTCACAAGCTCATACCCATGCCGTCTCTGAGCTAAAGAAACTATCCCAATCTCCTCCAGCCCTTACTATTCCCTCTGACGGTCACCTTATCCTCCAGACAGATGCCAGTGATTCTCACTGGGGTGCTATCCTCCTTGAAGAACAACAAGGTATCCGGTCCTATTGTGGACATGCTAGTGGACAATTCAAACCTTCCCAAGCACATTACCACACAGTCTATAAAGAAATCATTGCTGTCAAGCACGGCATCCAAAAATTTGACTTCTACTTGAGGACACAGAACTTTACTGTAGAAATGGACAACTCCTATTTTCCTAAAGTTCTTGAATTCCGAAATAAGATTCCTCCTAATCCATAACTCCTCAGATTGAAAGATTGGTTTGCCCGCTATGACTTCACTGTTAGGCACGTGAAAGGTCATCATAATATAATAGCCGATATGCTTTCACGACCATCCAATATCCATTTACTCTCTTCCGTGAAAAAAATCCCCCTTGTCTTCATGGCCACCTCAGCCTCATCCTCTACCGCACCACCACCATCGAACCCACCTGTCGGGGATTTCCCTCCAGAGTAACAAATTACTGCCACTCATGGTCGTGCACCTTCTCTTGACCAGATCACTGATTTCGCCAGACACTATCTCCCAATCTATCATTCCAGGATCCGGTCCCAAGGTGTCCAATGTGACGTCACCAACCCCACCAAACCCTTTCTTGACCCTTTCATCATGCCGCCATATTTCTATTTCTCCCAAGACCTTCTTTGGTATTTATGGTGCTTGTTTGTTCTACATCACTTTGCTTTTGTTTTCCCTTTACAGGCTATGTCAACATATCTCAATGATCCCAACCTACACTGTTCCCTTCTATGGACTTTCCTCCAATGGTTCAATCCCCTTGCCACTTGGAATCGAGACCTCCTCCACCTTATGGGTAACTATAATTTGTGGAAACTCACCAAACATGAGGCCGAAGCCGTTCAATGCATTTGGATCTTACACCGTCCATACAGGTACAATCCTCATAAAACGTTGTTATGGACCACGAATATCAGCTATGAATGGCACACCACTTATGACTACCCAAAATGGTATCCGAAGACCATTCAAATTCCCCTGCTGAATTTCCTCTGCAACACCAATAATGACTTCACTGATGACCATTACATCATTCCTGATGTCCCTAGACAATCCAGTGATCCAGAAGACCCTCTCTCGGTCCAGAGCCACATGATTGACTCCCAAGACCCTTTCATTTTCAGCATATGGCCCTGCCTGATATGTGGAGCCCAAGATTCTGATGATGACAACCATGCTACATGCAATCTAGACACCCCGTAACTCATGACTTATGCTTTAATTATGTAAAGTTTTTCGGTGTGTTTTACTTATGCTTTTACTTTGGGTATTGTAATAGTGAATCGACACTTCAACCGACTTTGTAATCATGCTGCCTGCCACCTGTTTCGCATGGCACTATTTGTTGTTTGTCTATTTTCGGTCTCTCCTGCCTATAAAAGAGACCCTCCCCTTCTTGTAAAAATCATCATCCGATATATAAATATTTCCCAGTGTGTTTCCTTTCTATGGCTTGCTAAATCTTCTTTTCTTTTCTAAATGATCTGAGAATCATAGACTGTAATGATCCAAGTATGCTCTGTGCTTGCCTTTAATTAAAGGATCCTGCACATCAGAAAAGGATTTTGGTTCCATTGGCTTCAGGTCCTTATCTGTTTTCATGGTGTTCCTCTGCAAAGTACCCTGTCCAGCCGACGGATAGACGCTTTTGGGGAAAAACTTTGGACACATGTTTACAGTTTAAGGCTCCCTGCCCTCGCCGTGGTATCAGAGCCTCGTTCCCTGGAGTCCAGAGCGAATGAGTTAGTCTATCTTGATTCTTCTGCTTCATTTAGAAAAGATCCTTCATACACTATGGCTAACAATACCAACCTTGCTCCTCCTAGATTATCCTCTTCCTTATCTATCACCCCTACCCCTTCCATACGTCGTACTCTTTCTAGTAGGATAGAAAATTTGGTGGAATATTCTCATATTCCTCAACATGCCCAAATCATAGACACTTCTGTCCCTTTGCTCAACCCCTACAATATTTTGAAAAGACACAAATCCATGGTCTCTCGCATGACTCGACTTGTTGCCCACAGGCCTCTTCCAGTTAAAGAATACGTTCAGTCCACAGGTCTTGATAACTGTCTTATCCCTTCTTCACCTACTGAACAATATGTTGATCTTGAGATTGGTCAACCTATGATCGACCACTGGATCAATGAAGGCTACTCTCACCTTCATATTGGTGCTGTGCGCCTTATTCTCACTCTCCATGGGCACAAAGGTATTCCAGTCACTGCAAAGATAGCTTTACTCAACACCATCTACAAAAGCTATGAGCAAGCAGTCATTGGTACTTGCTTATCCACCCTTCATGCTGGTAGTTTCTCCCTGACTTACTACCCGAATTTCAACATCCCCCTTCGGGATCCAAATCTGCACACCTGCCTTAAAGTTCAGATCCAGATCACTGGTGCTGATATGCAACCAGATTCTTTCATGGCTACCCTGCACCACCAGATCGCTTACCGCCTCCAGGATCATGCCCTTGATCTTCCCATCCCCGGTCATACCGGTGATACCCTCTTTATCAAGGCAGAAAGAGAAAATGATATCCCCACTATAATTCAGATCCCAAAGCAGCTTCCTAAAGAAAAACTTCTTGAAATTATGCCTTTGGAATGGATATCCAACTACGAAAAAGCCTTCCAAAACACCACTCCGGTCATCGCATCTGAGTCCTCTCACAAAAGACGTGAGGATGGCTCCATTTTGACAACTTTCAAACCTGTCTCCAATACCTCTTCTAGCTTTCCCCCGACAGCTCCTTCCATCTTCCAAGCTCTTATGATCAAACCAGTCACCACTGAAGATGATATCCCCATACACAGCTTTGAAGCTGACGGAACTCCTATCTTCACTGACAAAATCAACAGCCACTTCATTTGGGATGATGACCCTTCTATGTGTGATCCTAACTGTGATTGCAGAGAATGCCTTTCGGCTTTTTCCATCCCTTGCAAACCAGCCATCAAACCACATAGACTCGACCGGTCATCCAAGCCTTGGATAGGTCTTCAACCCGTCAAACATCTGCCTTTATCCATCTATGACCGAGCGCTACAAATCCTTCGATTTGAAGGCCTCCTACCTGATGTCCAGCATCAGACTCCTATCCCTTCACCAATCCCTTGTTTCATGGCCTCCAAATATGATGCTGACTTCCCACCACTAGAACCCAGGTCTATTTCAGACAAGAATCTTCACTCCAAACCTTATATCCAAACTTCTGAAGTCTAACCTGATGGTACATTCAAAACACCGTCCCAAGCAGAACAAGTCCTTAATTGGCACACTCAAAATGCAGAAGCTCAAAAGCAAAGTGATGTAGAATAGACAAGCACCATAAATACCAAAGAAGGTCTTGGGAGAAATATTTATATATCGGATGTTGATTTTTACAAGAAGGGGAGGGTCTCTTTTATAGGCACTCTGCTTCTATCTCCTCTTACCACAAGCCTTATACTCGTTCACTCTTTTCCACATCTCCACCATATTCTCCTCCTCCCCCAGATGACTCACAATTCTTCAAATCCACTGGAGAATTATTCAAACGATATCCTCCCTTGCGGTCACAACCAGCCCAGTCCAAAAAAGATCTCACTCCATCTTCCTCCAAGACGGAGAAACAACCTGTATTAGACCCATTTGACCCTGTCCTACATGCTTCAATACATCGTCATTTTCACTCTGACGAAGATTCCGATGTTCATTCCCTTCAGTCAACACAGTTCTCCGACGACACAGTACTATCCCCAGAACCAGACCCTGAACTGACAGAAGAATTCCGCCAAACTCTCATGGCTTCCAGGATTGATCCTCAGCCTTCCACTCGTACATATGACTCTCCTGATGAAGCTTCTAATATTCCATATTTTGAAGAGCCTGCTGATCATCCTCTTCCAACCCATTCTACCCCTGTAAGACCTACTCATGGCCCCTGGTTTACTCTTGACAATGCCTCTCCAGACACATGGAGAAAAAAGATTTTGGAAATGAGCGCCTGGCTTGATCTCCAACTTTCAAAACCTGAACATGATCTTGAATCAGCTCTCCACGAGTTTGTCTCACGATTCACTGGTTCTCTCAGAGACTGGTACCAAGCTCTCGGTGAATACAGACAACTTCAATTTGTCCGTACTGACTCGGCATCCCAAGCTATGGGTCTTATTTTCAGAGAATTCCTTGGTGATCCTACGCATTTTCATACTCAGACAAAACAAGAATTTTTTGAGATGAAATGTTGTTCTTTAAAGAAGAAAGACATCCAGCACCACTACTCTCGTATGTCAGAACGATATCATGTCCTTGGTGGTATCAATGATCCCAGCCTTAAACACGTCTACCTCAATTCCCTTCCTTCAGAGCTTCAAGATAAGCTCCACAGAAAAATAGAATCTTCCGGCAGAACTATACTGGACATTACTCTTGGTGAAATCCACATGTTCACACACACCTCCCTCGAAAAGCTCTATACAACTCAGAAAGTCTTCTCCAAAATGATCAAAGAAGGAAAGAAATATGAGTCTCAATGCCGGCAACCATCTCTCCAGATTAAATGCAAATCTACAGACCAGTGCACCTGCAAGACAAAAAAGAAACGCCACTTTAAACCCCGGCATTTTAAGGACAAAACGCATTCCAACCGCTTCAGATCCTTTAGACGAAAAGTCAGACGTGGAAAGAACAAATCCACCAGATGTTACATTTGTGGCCAACCAGGCCACTATGCGAGACATTGTCCGAACAAGAATATCAAGTCTGCTAAGCTTGTCCAGCAGATATCTCAACTTGCAGATTCTATCCCTTCCGATGCTGATGTTAAATCCGTCTTCTCAGAATAAGAAGAAGTTACTGACGACACAGTCTTCGTCATTCATGACACTGGTGCCCCGAATTCAAAACTTGATACTGACCATTACTATTCCTCAGGTGTTGAGGGCACCCCAGATGTCTTCCAAGCTCAAGTGGCCAAGTCACTTCCCTCTATTGAACCGACTGGACCACAAGCCCACGTCCAAATTCTTGAAACCAAATACTCTAAACCTATCAATGTTATTGCCTACTTCGACACTGGTGCTCACACCTCCATGATGAACCCCAAAGTCTTTCCAGCCCATGCATGGACCCCACTCGTCCGACATTTCAGAGCTGCCGATGGCCAGATTTTTGCTACTCATCTGATCTCAAAGACCAAAATTGGTATCAAACTGTTCCCATCTTTCACCTATTGGACCCGAATCCTTGGCACTCCTCTCCCAGACAAAGATATCCTTATTGTAAGGATTCCCATTAAATTGATTGGCTTATTTCGTGGTCAAACCACATGTTGGGGTTTGGTTGTAAGGGTAGTCTAGGTGATTAAGGTTGAAAATCAAAGACCCTTTCCAAGACCTCAAGAGGACAAGCACCAAAGGTATATCTTGTGCTTACTTTGGCTTGAAGAGATATAGTTGCACACACACACAACATGCATAACTCTTATTCTTGAATGTTGTGTTTATATTCTGTGTGCATTATGCTTTATTGTTTATTCAATGTCTCTTCTTGCATTAAATTGATTGCATCTTGTTTTATGAAATGCCATGACATGATAGGCATTAGGATGCATTCAATACCCACACTTGCACTTCATGTATGTTAGCTATTAGTGTGGTGTAATTCGTTTCCCGAAGGATGTTCGGAAACGTCCGCGCGTGCACGTTGATGTGCTTTGTTTTGCGCGATGATCGCCGGTGGAGATGCCTTTGGCTTCTCCTTGGTTTCACCATTTTTGGTGAAACGGCGGTTACGTTCGGCGGCCTGGCCGCCGTTCGAAACCGCCGAATGAGACCTGATTGAAATATATCTCTCGGGTCCAAAACGGCGGTTGGGATCGGCGGTTTAGAAACCGCCGAACGAAGTCGTCGAAGTTCCCATGTTCCGCTCGGGAGCCATTCGGCGGTTCAATTCGGCGGCCTGGCCGCCGATTGAAACCGCCGATCGGTGCGTTTCAAGGGTGGCCGCCGATTGAAACCGCCGATCGGTGCGTTTCAAGGGCAAAATTGTATTTTCACCTGCCCTGTTTTTGGTCTCTATAAATACATCCTTATCTCTGGTTCAGAATACAAGTCTTGCATCCCAAGAACCCTAGAGAGATATTTAGAGAGACTTGAGAGAAAAAGCTTAAAGATTACATCTTTAATTCTCTAAACCCATTCCCACATGCACAAATCATCATCTAGGCATCATCTAGGTTCATCTAGCATATGCTAATGCATGGGTCTTCTTCAACACACATGGTATGATTTGTTAAACACTTTTATCTTACATAATTAGTGTTTCTACTTATCAATTTTATCTCATATTTTACTTATATGTGTTTAGATTAATTTCTACATATAAGATTGAGATTATGTGTTGATTGGGTTATTATTTGTTAGCTAGGCTTTAATGTTCATATGCCATCTAGCTAATTGATCTCATTTGTTGATTGAGATTATTTTTCATAGCTTATTTGATTAGGTCATTATTGCCTAAAAGCTATGCCATGAACATTCTTGTGTGATGTATTGATAACTAGGTTGATAGATTGTTTTTTAATCAACTAGTTAATCCTTTGAATGTTTGTGGGTTTTATATGATAGCTTTGTATCTAGGATTGGTTATCCTTTACTTAGCTAAAGTTATATGCTATGACATATAGCTATATGTGATATCTAGGATTGATTATATTGTCATCTTATAATCCTAGGTAAGCATTTAGAGTACCCTAGCTCTTATTGCATTAATTGAATATTCATACATATTCACATAGGGTTGTGCATCTCTTTTGAGAGATTGAAGTCTTGGTCTAGGGTTGCTATTACAGGCCCGCTGGGTAGTAGTGGTGGGTTACAGACCGGGATTAGGCTGTAAACATCATTACAAGTAGTGACTACGAGGATCAAGCAAATTGGACTAGAGCCACTTTTAAAGGCCCGAGTGGTAGAAGTGGGGGGTTATTGACCGGATTGTTAGACGAGGTCTACATAGGTTGTAAACTCCATTTCAATTAGTGGATTTCGAGGTCCGAGTGTGGCGCACTTAACAACCCGTGGTTTTTCCCAGTGGTTGGTTTTTCCACGTAAACATCAAGTGTCATTTATTATTTCCGCATCTTGTTACACTTGTATGTATTGTTGACTTGCTAGGGGTATTTTCGTAAAATTGACATGCACGCGCAAATTGGGTAATAATTAGATAAAATCTATTCACCCCCCCTCTAGCTTTATATATTATACACACCGAGTATTCTTTTCACTTATTGGTTGGGATGTCTACAGCAAATGTGGAGCCCTCAGATCCTCCCTAACGGAATCCGATACAAAAGAGATTTTAAACCTTTTGCCCTTCTCCCAAAGATATTCCCGCTTTCCGAAATACACCCGACTTTCCAGCACATCCAACGAAAACTGCTACGGTTTTGCGTAGACAGCCACTCCGACTTCCATCATCCCTCCCCTTTATGGAAAAATCCTGACTTCTTCATCCATCTTCCTTTCAAACTTAATGAAGACGTCAATCCTACCAAAGCCACCCACTCCGGGATGTCTCCCTCTGACTTACGATTGGCCCAAGATGAATGTGATACATTACTCCAACAAGGCCTCATTGAACCCACTTCCTCTCCATGGGCCTGCCAAGCCTTTTATGTCGAAAAAAGGTCTGAATTACGTCGGGAAAAAAAGAGGCTTGTCATTGACTACAAACCGTTGAATCTCTTCTTACGAGATGACAAATTCCCAGTTCCCAGGACGAATACATTATTTGCCCAACTCTCCAAAGCAACTATCTTCTCTAAATTTGACCTCAAAGGTGCTTTCTGGCAACTCGGTATACACCCTAGTGACAGATACAAAACGGCTTTCTGTCTTCCCAATGCCCAATACCAGTGGAGGGTTTTACCCTTCGGTCTCAAAACGGCTCCATCTCTTTTCCAAAAGGCCGTTACCAGAATCTTCCACCTTATCCTTTACTCCGCTCTCATATACGTGGATGACATTCTCCTGTTTTCTTCCACTGAAACCTCTCATTCCCAGCTCCTTACACAGTTCCTCGCTCTCATAAACCGCCATGGTATCATGTTATCCAACAACAAAAGTTCACTTGGCCAAACTCAAATTGAATTCCTTGGCATGAAAATTTCTCAAGGCCAGTACTGCCCAGGTCCTCATATTGCCTCACAACTCCTTGACTTCCCAGATTCGAACCTAACCACCAAACAAGTCCAACAGTTCCTCGGTATAATCAATTTTATCAGGGACTTCCTCCCCCAGGTCAGCCGACACACCTCAGTCCTTTCCCAAATGCTAAAAAAGTCTCCTCCACCATGGTCACAAGCTCATACCCATGCCGTCTCTAAGCTAAAGAAACTATCCCAATCTCCTCCAGCCCTTACTATTCCCTCTGACGGTCACCTTATCCTCCAGACAGATGCCAGTGATTCTCACTGGGGTGCTATCCTCCTTGAAGAACGACAAGGTATCCGGTCCTATTGTGGACATGCTAGTGGACAATTCAAACCTTCCCAAGCACATTACCACACAGTCTACAAAGAAATCATTGCTGTCAAGCACGGCATCCAAAAATTTGACTTCTACTTGAGGACACAGAACTTTACTGTAGAAATGGACAACTCCTCTTTTCCTATAGTTCTTGAATTCCGAAATAAGATTCCTCCTAATCCACAACTCCTCAGATTGAAAGATTGGTTTGCCCGCTATGACTTCACTGTTAGGCACGTGAAAGGTCATCATAATATAATAGCCGATATGCTTTCACGACCATCCACTATCCATTTACTCTCTTCCGTGAAAAAAATCCCTCTTGTCTTCATGGCTACCTCAGCCTCATCCTCTACCGTACCACCACCATCGAACCCACCTGTCGGGGATTTCCCTCCAGAGTTACAAATTACTACCACTCATGGTCGTGCACCTTCTCTTGACCAGATCACTGATTTCGCCAGACACTATCCCCCAATCTATCGTTCCAGGATCCGGTCCCAAGGTGTCCAATGTGATATCACCAACCCCACCAAACCCTTTCTTGACCCTTTCATCATGCCGCCATATTTCTATTTCTCCCAAGACCTTCTTTGGTATTTATGGTGCTTGTCTGTTCTACATCACTTTGCTTTTGTTTTCCCTTTACAGGCTATGTCAACATATCTCAATGATCCCAACCTACACTGTTCCCTCCTATGGACTTTCCTCCAATGGTTCAATCCCCTTGCCACTTGGAATCGAGACCTCCTCCACCTTATGGGTAACTATAATTTGTGGCAACTCACCAAACATGAGGCCGAAGCCGTTCAATGCATTTGGATCTTACACCGTCCATACAGGTACAATCCTCATAAAAAGTTGTTATGGACCACGAATATCAGCTATGAATGGCACACCACTTATGACTACCCAAAATGGTATCCGAAGACCATTCAAATTCCCCTGCTGAATTTCCTCTGCAACACCAATAATGACTTCACTGATGACCATTACATCATTCCTGATGTCCCTAGACAATCCGGTGATCCAAAAGACCCTCTCCCGGTCCAGAGCCACATGATTGACTCCCAAGACCCTTTCATTTTCAGCACATGGCCCTGCCTGATATGTGGAGCCCAAGATTCTGATGATGACAACCATGCTACATGCAATCTAGACACCCCGTAACTCATGACTTATGCTTTAATTATGTAAAGTTTTTCGGTGTGTTTTACTTATGCTTTTACTTTGGGTATTGTAATAGTGAATCGGCACTTCAACCGACTTTGTAATCATGCTGCCTCTCACCTGTTTCGCCTGGCACTGTTTGTTGTTTGTCTGTTTTCGGTCTCTCCTGCCTATAAAAGAGACCCTCCCCTTCTTGTAAAAATCATCATCCGATATATAAATATTTCCCAGTGTGTTTCCTTTCTATGGCTTGCTAAATCTTCTTTTCTTTTCTAAATGATTTGAGAATCATAGACTGTAATGATCCAAGTATGTTCTGTGCTTGCCTTTAATTAAAGGATCCTGCACATCAGAAAAGGATTTTGGTTCCATTGGCTTAAGGTCCTTATCTGTTTTCATGGTGTTCCTCTGCGAAGTACCCTGTCCAGCCGATGGATAGGCGCTTTTGGGGAAAAACTTTGGACACATGTTTACAGTTTAAGGCTCACTGCCCTCGCCGTGCTCTGATACCACGTTCAATGCATGTTCATACCAAAAGAGATATATGAGTGGCACTCCTATTCTATATGACATGTCATCAAACAATAACAAATATTGTAATATTTATGCAAAATAAATAACCACAATTTTGATCCATCCTAGAAAAACAAGTAAATTACATTTGTTTGGAATACAAAAAACTCCTTTCTTGGCGAACAAGTTTTCAAGCGGCCACCGATCACTTGTGCATCCCACGGCTGCCCCTATGGGCGTGCGCACTCCACAACCCCAACAAGGGCTGCCGTGTGCAGCCCATGGCACTTCATGGGGCTGCTGTGCACAGCCCACAGTCCAACATGCACAGCTGCGTGCAATCTTGCGCGCATGCATGTTGCTATGGTGCGCACGGTCCCAAATTTGTTCCAGTTGCTTCCAATTCTTCAAGTCTTCGAATCTTCGATGCTTGAACGTATTACAACATTATTTAAACAATAAAATACTGCAGTTTTTTTTTTTTTAATCACTGCAGTATTTAATACAAAAAAAAAAAAAAAAAAAAAAAACTGCACTATATTTTAATACAATAAACAAAACTGCACTTAATTTTAATACAATAAAAAAACTTAGCAACTACCAAGAAGGAAATTGTGACAATAATAGGCCACCCTTCTTGTTACAATTCCGAAACAAAAATACATTGAAATTCTAGGATCAAAATTGAGCAATAACAATTCACTTTATAACAACATATAACATATATAAATCCATACATTCCAATGTAATTATATATGAGAATACCTAGTGTGTCATTTCTTTCTAAACATGCATAATCACAATAAAAAGAAATAGATTCACATATATATACGTTAATTAATTAAAGGGTACAACCAAGGCTCTGATACCAATTGTAGGGAAAAATCACGTGCACGCAGCGGAAGCGACACTAAAATCGAGTTTAGTATGTTTTAAACATTTTTCCATAAGTTGAACCTTAACCCTTTAATTAATTAACATGTAATAAAAGATATCGTACCTTTGTCGCGTGATCCGATTGACGTTGCGTCAATGGTAATCTGCAAGATCTTCCAATCCAATCACGAACGTGAATCACCTAGGAGCGTGGTCTCCCTTCTCTTTGAATTGTGTACCTGAGGATGGATAACAAAAGCTTTTCCTATTTCGTTAGTCACAAAACCTCCAAAAGATAACAAAGAACGTTCCGGTCACTTTTGAATTCACAATCTAATGATCGAAACTCGCGTGAACCTTATTCGAAGTTGTGCACAAAGCCTATTGATGTATAAGCTAGTAGTGCACTATTGAAATAAAACGATCTCTTCTCTTTTTCTCTCTTGGCCGAATTCTCACACTAATGTCTAGAGTTTGATTCTATTTTTCTCTAGCAAAAGAAAAAACTCTCAAGTCCAAGACCTTAGGGTTTGCCGAATTCTATTCACATAATATAATGTTTTTTTCTGAACTCTCTTGCCTCATATGAAAGGAACGAATAAATGCTCGGTGCGTATGATAAATATATCTAGAGGGAGGGTGAATAGATTTTAACTATTATTACCCAATTTTCGTATG
This sequence comes from Acer yangbiense, assembly GCA_008009225.1. Lineage (NCBI taxonomy): Eukaryota > Viridiplantae > Streptophyta > Magnoliopsida > Sapindales > Sapindaceae > Acer > Acer yangbiense. The sequence goes on from CM017764.1 coordinate 32,562,162, forward strand.
CAAGTCAATTTTATGAAAATGCCCCTACTAGTCAAAAATACAAGCAAGTGTAATATAGTGCGGAATTTAAATAACACTTGATGTTTACGTGGAAACCCAACCACTGGGAAAAACAACGGGCTGTTTAGTGCGCCACACTCGAACCTCGAAATCCACTAATTGAAATGGAGTTTACTGTTAGGATTATGCTCAATAGCAAGAGTGTAATATTGTAATTAACAATCTTTTTCATATTAATAAAGTGATTTCTGGTTTAACAAATCTTATAGCATTTATAGTTTAATATTATAATTGTCAAAGTAAATAATCATAAGGTCTAAAGACTATGAGAAAAGAAGAATTGTTCATACATCTGGATATGTATGTGGTAGACACAATTCTTTAGTTAGTCTTGAATATTGTTCATAACTTAAGTTAAAGGTTGGGCACCTTTATCTTGTTAAAGTTGTAGAATTCTTTTGCTAGCATTTGAGTGGGATCAAATGAGATATGATGAGTCTAAAATCATCGGAGTGTCTTCGAGAAAAAGAATCTAGTGCACTGGGTGCATTGAACTGGATCACAATGAAAAGCTTTATCTAGAACCGTCAATAGATAATAGTGTTTTCATTATCAGGACAATCGGAGAGTCTATCTTAATCCTGAGATAAATGATGGACTTATGGTTGCAAGTGATATCATTTGAGTTATCAATGAGTACGATTATATAGCATAGTCTATCCTCGATAGTTTGGTGATATTCATTTGTTAATCGATAGAGGACTTCATTTATAGATATGGACATCGTGGCTCCATTTATTAAATGAGAGTATAATATCATCATATGGATGTTTTGAGGTAATTGGATATTAAATCTCAACGTTGAGTTTTTGATAGTGACTATTGAAAACATGGCTTCTGGACAAGTCAAAATATCCAAGTTCAAAACGTGGTCATATGAGTAAATATGGTAACTTGGAGAGTTATAGGCGGTCTATGAACTCTTGGCGATTACTGATATTAATCACGAGGATACACTATCTCCAATATGATTGTCTAGGGTTATGAAAGAGGAACATCTTCCTTTTCTATCTTTATTTAAGAGTTCAATTTTAGCTCTTTAGTGGAATGAGTTAAAATTAATGGATCGGACCCAAGTGAATCATTTGTTGATTGTGATTAGGTTGTGTCTATTGAAGCTTAAATTTAGATAGCCCGCCAAGATCCCTGATACTCGCTTTTTCCGTCGTTGTAAGAATACGATGATCAAAAGATTTGTTTATATTTAGAATAGGGGTTTCCTACGCAATGTGCTCTAAACTAGCAAAAGACTAGTAAAGCGGCAAGCGAGGGTATCGTTCCTTAGGGAGGTGTGATTCGTCAACCATATCAAGTTCTAGAGTTTATTGTAAGCATGTAAATAGAATGCGGAAAGGTAAGAATGATGTGTGTGAAATGTATGTACAATGTCGTGTGTGTGTGTGTAGAGAATAAAAATAAAAATAAATAAAAACAAAGAGAATATGGAAGGGTGAGAATGGTGTTTAAAGAGATAAATAAAATGGTGGATAAGAGAGATGCAAGAAATTGGTCACACAAGGTTCAACAAGTTCACCATACATAAGTGCACAAATAGTTGGTTGTTAGACATTAAGTACATCCAATTTTAGTTAAGGGTTCGTTCTTGCCTCAATCCGATTTATACCCATTCATAGAGCTAACGGTTGAAGAGTGTGCCGAGAACCTCTCAAACACGAAACCGCAACCAACATATGTGAACCGATTCTACAAACAAAACTACATTGAGCCCCAATAATAGCTTCGTAATGTAAAATGACAACGTGAAAGTCTAATGAATGTGGAAAGAGTGATTGTATCTCCGACCATAACTCACCTAGAGCCCCTAGAGTGAGAAATAGTTAAAGTCCAATTGTTTACAAGAACAATGAACCAAACCCTTCTAATATGACAATTTATAGGTTTACCCACTCTTCCTAGCTAATTAGCCAAAACTATGCCCGGAGAGCCCCTCCAAAAGGCACAATCCTAACTCTAAGTCACTCAAACTCATTCATGACATGCAATTTTGACCTTCCAAAGACATACATACACAAATGGGATATTTGATTACAACTACTCCTACAATTAAGTTAATCTACTCCTAATCCCATCCATGAACACATATCAATTTCCAATCATCCATAAACATGCATTTCAAGATAAGAGATATATTCAATAACAATCAAGAATGAATCAAAACACAAATTGGATATAAAAACAACCATATATTTATTGAGCACAAAATAGGTTTACAAATATTCCCAAGTGAGGATTACACATTCAAGAAAACAAGAAATACATAGAGAGTGAGAAATAGATACAACCCTTGAAGAAAACCTCCTCCAAGAGCTCCTTCCTTTGCTAGCTCGAAATTGACCAAAGCCCACTCCTATCTCTATGTAATCTACTCCTAAATGTGGTGGAAGATGTGTAGAAGGTGAGATGGGGAGCATCCATGGAGGAAAAACCTCCATGGATGCTCTTGGAAGCTTCTCTCTCTCTTATTTGGTGAAGAAAATGAAGAAGAAGAGGAAGTTTGTGGGGAGTGTGTTCTGATGGTTGAGAAGAGAATAAGGTGTTTATATAGTGTTGGGAGGTTAGGGCACGAATTGGGGATGAAAGGACGAAACTGTCCCTGAAATTCTCCCAAAAAATGACTTTCTGGAGTGATTCGGCGGTTTCATTCGGCGTTCTGGCCGCCGTTTTAAGTAGCCGTTTAGACCTGACAGCCTTTCAGCGTTTTCAGCATCGCGCACCATTACGGAAATGGGAATAACTTCCTGTACAAAGCTCGGAATCACAATCCGTAAAATGTTCTGGAAACTAGACCTCCGGGGCTTTCCGAATATATAAAGATATCCATGTGGTTCTATCTGAGAAGGAAGATATGATCTCTGCAAGTTGTACATTCTGCACGCATATATACAATTTCAGCTCTTTTTGCTCCATTTTGCCTCCCAAACTAATCTTTAAGCTCAAAACCTTATTATAAGGAATATGTACCTACACAAGGCTCAAACAAAACATTATATACAAAAATACGCTCGAAAACGAGACAAACGATCGGAAATGGGGGACCTCAAATAGGTATAAAATAGTGCGATCAATCCCCAATCCACACGGACTTGCATGGATCACTTGATATATTCTACCGGACCAATTTATGGGTCCATCTAGAATTGCATTTAATATATTAAGAATATAATTTGCACATTAATTATTTAATAGGCTGCTCAATTATATTTATATATTAATGAAAGGCAAGTGGGCTTGTTTCTTTTAATAAGAATGGGTCTGGTTCACATGTGGGCTTTTTATTTAAAGTCCAATGGATTAAATGAAATAAGAAAATAATATATGGCCCATTTTATACATGTGGGGCAGCAAGGTTAAAATATTAGCCTAACATATTATTTTGTTTCATTGTTTAAATTAAATAAGAATTAATTAATTTATTAATTGATTGTTTAATTAAGAAACAAATCTTTTTCTGATCAGGAAATATATTTCCTAGAGTTATACTAAAAGTAAAAGACTTGTTTGATAAGAAAAATAAATAATTAAGTTTATTTATTTAATCAAATAAGAAGTCTTTTTATTTAGTCAATAAAAGAATAAAAATACTTATGAGTTGGATTAGGGTTAGAAGTCTAAAAGATGATGTGTATTAGGGTGCAAAACAAATCCTTTTTAGGATGTGATTTGCGGCAACCCTAATTGCATATGAGGTAGATTTCGGCAACCCTAATAGGTAAAGGAAGAGAAATTTGGCCACCCTATATATTTCTTATGATAGGGTTCGGCCACCTCTAAGGGATTGATTGATTCAATTTTCTTCTTCTTCTAAACTCATAGACAAGTATTTGATTATTCTACTAAGACATAAAAGAGAGAAGAGATTATTCTTTTGATGGTACACTAATTGCTTGTTCATCAGTAAGCTTGTGTGTACATCATCGAATTAGGTTCACGCGAGTTTCGATCATTAGATTGAGAACTCAAAAGTGACCGGAATAATCTTTGTATTCTTTTGATTGTTTTAAGACTGACAAAGAAAAAGAAAAAAGTTTGTTTGTCCATTCTCAGGTTTGCAATTCAAAGAAAAGGGAGACCACGCTCCTAGGTGATTCACGTTCGTGCTAGGATTGAAGATCTTGCGGATTACCATCGATGTAAGTCAATCGGATTACGGGACAAAAGGTATTCTACTTTTGTTACTTGATATGTATAGTTAATTAATTAAAGGGTTAAGGTTCATAAAAAGGAAAAATTTTGAAACATACTAAATCGATTTTTAGTCTCGTTTCCGCTGCGTGAACTACGGTATTTTTTCCCTACAATTGGTATCAGAGCTTAGGTTGAACCCTTTTAATTAATTAACGTATATATACGTGAATCTATTTCTTTTTATTGTGATTATGCATGTTTAGAAAGAGATGGCACTCTAGGTATTCGCATATATAATTACATGAGGATGTATGGTTTTACATATGTTTTTATGTGGATTGTTATTGCTCGATTTTGGTCCTAAATTTTCAATGTAATTTTTGTTTTGGAATTGTAACAAGAAGGGTGGTCTATCATCACCATAATTCCTTCTTGGTAGTTGCTAGGTTTTCTTTTAATTTTATTTTTTTAAATAGTGCAATATTTTTACTGCAGTTTTTTTAATTTAATTTTATGTGCAGTTTTCTTTTGTAAAAGTACTGCAGTGAAAAAAATAAATAAATAAATACTGCAGTATTTTATTAGTTTAAATACTACTGTAGTATGTTCGAGTAATGAAGATTTGAAGACTTGAAGAAAAATGAAGCAACCGGAACCAAGAACGAGCACCGTGCGCACCCTAGGAGTGGATTGGGCTGCGCATGGCAAGCCCAAATCATGGTGGGCTGTGCACGGCAGCCCCTTTGTGGAGTTGTGGTGTGTGCACGCCTATGGGGGCCAGCCGAAGGATGAGCGTATGGTTGACGGCCACTTGAAGATCTTGTATTCCTAAACAATTGTAATTTACTTGCTTTTCAAGGATGGACCAAAATTGTTGCTATTTATTTTATGCTTAAATATTACAATATTTGTTATTGTATGATAACATGACATATAGAATATGAGTGCCACTCATATATCTCTTTTGGTATGAACATGCATTGAATGATTTAGGTATCTAAATTGGCATCTAGATAACTTGGTAAATCATTCTATGGGATTTAATCACACGCCTTAAATAATTGAGTGGGAGAAGGTGTTTTTGTAACACCTATGGCCTCCAAGGTTAGTTGAGCTTTATTATTTATTGGTAATCCCCCCAAGGGGCGTCCATGAATGGAATTTAGCAACATACTTCCTTACAAGGATAGACTAGACAATGGACTCAAACGAGATCTACTCCCCAAGGAGGGATTTTCGTGAGAGAAAATTGAGGGTCGATATCTTGGTAACACACTCAATGTAATTTTATTGATATCCTCCCAAGAGTTCTTGTCAGTAAAATTGCAAGGCTAAAATTGAAAACGCTGGTTGTTATGTTAACAATTAGGTGGGACCTAGTCTAACTAGTAAATGGTGTGAACTCCCAAAGGAGGCGTAACATTTATGGGTGTTGGATCACCGTTGAATTTTTATGATTGAGTTATTTATTTAATTCAAGATAAATATTTAAAAGTGCTTTATCATGATTATTTACTTATATATGTTTTGTTTTATTCAGAAATCATGACCCCATCACTTATGAACATCCTGAAAGATAACATTTTAACCGGAGATAATTATGTCACACGGAAAAGGAAAATTGGGTTGTTACTGCAAAGTGAAAAACATAAGTTTGTTCTAACTACTCCTAAACCACCTGCTCCTAATAATGAATCTAGCATAATGTATAGAGATGAGTATGAGCAGTGGAAGACTTCAGATGATATGGCCAAATGTTACATTATGGCCACTATCTCCGACATGTTGCAACAGCAGCATGAAGGAATGGAGTCCGCTGCTGATATAATGATGTCTCTAGAGGAGATGTTTGCTATGAAGTCCAGGACGACTAAGAGAGAGGCAGTGACTGCTTTTATGAATCTTAGGATGAAACCTGGACAGGCTGTGAAGGATCACATGATGAAAGTCATAGCACATCTCAACATTGCTGAACTACATGGCGCTGAGATAGATGGTGAGACAAAAATTGATATGGTTGTCAATTCATTGTCAGATTCCTTTGATCAGTTCAAATTGGACTACACTTTGAACAAAAAGGAATACACCTTACAAGGCCTGATGCAAGATATTCAAAGTGCTGAAAAGATCCTTGTGAAAAGCAAAGGTCAAGAGATTCATATGGTTGGTAAAGTTGCTACTGTTAAGACCCGTCAGAAGGTCAAGAAACAACAGAAGAAAAAGTAACTTGGGCCTACCAAGAAGGAGACTAAGAAAGTAACCAAGATCAAAGGGAAATGCTTCATTTGTGGTGAAAAGGGACATTGGAAAAGAAATTGCCTAAAGTCCCAGAATAAGAAGGAAGAAGGTAATGTTAATTATCTTGAAACATGTTTTTTGGCAGATTCTACTGATTCTTGGATCATAGACTCTGGAGCCACTAATCATGTTTGTTATTCCTTGCAGGGGTTCCAAGAAAAGAAGAAGGCTGAGTAAGAATGAAATCAATTTGCGCTTGGGCAACAGAACGTTAGTGTCTGCAAGTGCAGTGGGAGATATTAGAGTATATTTGGATTCTAGAAGGCATTTAGATTTGATAGACGTTTATTATGTACCTCAATTCAAGAGGAATTTAATTTTAGTTTCTTGTTTAAATAAATTTGGATATTCGGTTACTTTTAATAAAGTTTTTATTATTAGTAAGAGTGACAAAATTATTTGCAAAGGTACATTGGAAAATGGTCTATACTTCTTGCATAGAAATATCTCTCACTCATTAGACACATAAATAATGGAACCTAATCATAAAAGAGTAAAATTATCAATAGATGAAACCTACCTATGGCATTTACGCCTAGGTCATATTAACCTTAATAGGATTAAAAGATTGGTAAGTGACGGACCTTTAAGTGACTTAAAGGTTGATGATCTACCAACTTGTGAATCTTGTTTGGAAGGTAAAATGACCAAAAGGTCGTTCTCGGCCAAAGGTGCAAGAGCCACTGAATGTTTAGGATTGATACACACTGATGTATGTGGACCTATGAGCATTCAAGCTAGAGGTGGATATGAGTACTTCATCACCTTCACAGATGATTACTCGAGATTTGGCTATGTGTATCTCATGCGACATAAGTCGGATGCTTTTGACATGTTCAAAGCATTCAAAGCTGAAGTAGAAAATCAGCTTGAGAAACACATAAAAATCTTGAGATCTGATCGTGGTAGAGAATATCTATCTGGTGAGTTTCAGCAATATCTTATTGATAATGGGATAGTTTCTCAGTTTTCTGCACCAAGAACACCTCAACAGAATGGGGTGGCAGAAAGGAGAAATAGAACTCTTTTGGATATGGTTAGGTCTATGTTGAGTTATTCAACACTTCCTATTTCTTTTTAGGGATATGCTTTACAAACTGCTATATACATTCTAAACGATATACCATCTAAGTCTGTTCCTCAAACACCGCATGAGTTGTGGACTGGGCGCAAGCCTAGTTTACAACACTTAAGGATATTTGGTTGTCCTGCGCATGTGTTAAAAGGAAAGACAGAAAAGATGGAGTCTCGTTCAGAAACATGTATATTTGTAGGGTATCCAAAAGAAACAAAAGGATATTATTTCTATAGTCCTTCAGATCTTAAAGTATTTGTTTCGACAAATGCTAAATTTCTGGAAAATGATTATATGAATGATTTTGTGCCTAGAAGTAGAATTGTCCTGAATGAGATGTCAGGAGATACAATTCCACGAGAGGTTACACAACCTAACCCAATTGTAAGTTCTAATCCAACACAAGATCAATAACCTACCATTCCTCGTCGTAGTGGGAGTGTTAGAACACAACCCGAAAGATACATCGGTCTGGGAGAATCAGTGGAGAATCTCCCGGACGACGATGATCCCTACACATATAAGGAAGCAATGGAGGATATTGATAATCGCCATTGGCAAAAGGCAATGCAATCTGAGATTGAATCCATGTTCGATAACAAAGGCTGGTCCCTTGTAGACTTGCCTAAAGGGATAAAACCCAATGGGTGCAAGTGGGTATATAAGAGGAAAATAGGTATGGATGGAAAGGTGGAAACCTTTAAAGCTAGATTGGTAGCTAAAGGGTATACACAGAAAGAAGGTATCGATTACGAGGAAACCTTCTCTCCTGTGGCCATGCTTAAATCTATTAGGATACTCTTGTCCATTGCAGCATCTTTAGATCTAGAGATTTGGCAAATGGACGCCAAGACAGCTTTCCTTAATGGAAGTCTTGACGAAAGCATTTACATGATGCAACCAGAAGGATTCATTGAAAAGGGCCAAATGGAAAAGGTATGCAAGTTGCAGAAATCCATATATGGATTAAAGCAAGCATCCAGATCCTGGAACATAAGGTTTGATCAAGCTGTGAAAGGTTTTGGATTTATTCAGAATCTTGACGAACCTTGTGTATACAAGAGGATTAAGGGCAACAAGTTGGTTTTCCTGATTCTTTATGTTGATGATATACTACTCATTGGAAACGATGTAGGTGTATTGACATCAATAAAAGAATGGTTAGCAAAACAATTTGATATGAAGGACTTAGGAGAAGCAAGTTTTATTCTAGGTATCCAAGTAATAAGGGATAGAAAGAATAAAACGATTGCATTATCCCAAGCTTCATACATAGACAAGATCTTGTCTAGGTTTTCCATGCAGGATTCCAAGAAAGGTATGTTACCTTTAAGACATGGAATCAAGCTTTCTAAGGAACAAGTTCCTAAGAATGAGCATGAAGAGCAATTCATGAGTAGAGTTTCATATGCCTCGGCAGTTGGAAGTCTCATGTATGCAATGCTCTGCACTAGACCGGATATTTGTTTTGTTGTTGGCATAGTTAGCAGGTTTCAATCGAAACCTGGTCCTGATCATTGGACGGCAGTCAAGCATATTTTCAAGTATCTTAAGAGAACGAGAGATAATATGCTTGTATACTATGGAGGGGATTTAATTCCCGTTGGGTATACAGATTCTGATTTCCAATCAGATTCTGACTCCAGAAAATCCACATCAGGGGCTGTGTTTACTATTGTAGGAGGAGCAGTTATATGGAGGAGTATCAAGCAATCTTGTATTGCTGATTCCACCATGGAAGCTGAGTATGTTGCTGCATGCGAGGCTACCAAAGAGGCTGTTTGGCTCCGCCAATTCTTGATTGACCTGGAAGTGGTTCCTAGTGCGAATAAGCAGATCACTATCTACTGTGACAACAGCGGAGCAGTGGCTAATTCGAAAGAACCAAGAAGTCACAAGAGAGGAAAACACATTGAAAGAAAGTATCATCTTTTAAGAGAGATTGTTCAAAGAGGTGACGTGACGATTACCAAAATCCTGTCAGCAGAAAATCTAGTAGATCCCTTCACAAAGGCTCTACCTCAGAAGAGTTTCGATGGGCATCTAGAGAACATGGGCTTGAGAGATATCACACATTTGCTATAGCGCAAGTGGGAGATTGTTAGGATTATGCTCAATAGCAAGAGTGTAATATTGTAATTAACAATCTTTTTCATATTAATAAAGTGATTTCTGGTTTAACAAATCTTATAGCATTTATAGTTTAATATTATAATTGTCAAAGTAAATAATCATAAGGTCTAAAGACTATGAGAAAAGAAGAATTGTTCATACATCTGGATATGTATGTGGTAGACACAATTCTTTAGTTAGTCTTGAATATTGTTCACAACTTAAGTTAAAGGTTGGGCACCTTTATCTTGTTAAAGTTGTAGAATTCTTTTGCTAGCATTTGAGTGGGATCAAATGAGATATGATGAGTCTAAAATCATCGGAGTGTCTTCGAGCAAAAGAATATAGTGCACTTGGTGCATTGAACTGGATCACAATGAAAAGCTTTATCTAGAACCGTCAATAGATAATAGTGTTTTCATTATCAGGACAATCGGAGAGTCTATCTTAATCCTGAGATAAATGATGGACTTATGGTTGCAAGTGATATCATTTGAGTTATCAATGAGAACGATTATATAGCATAGTCTATCCTCGATAGTTTGGTGATATTCATTTGTTAATCGATAGAGGACTTCATTTATAGATATGGACATCGTGGCTCCATTTATTAAATGAGAGTATAATATCATCATATGGATGTTTTGAGGTAATTGGATATTAAATCTCAACGTTGAGTTTTCGATAGTGACTATTGAAAACATGGCTTCTGGACAAGTCAAAATATCCAAGTTCAAAACGTGGTCATATGAGTAAATATGGTAACTTGGAGAGTTATAGGCGGTCTATGAACTCTTGGCGATTACTGATATTAATCACGAGGATACACTATCTCCAATATGATTGTCTAGGGTTATGAAAGAGGAACATCTTTCTTTTCTATCTTTATTTAAGAGTTCAATTTTAGCTCTTTAGTGGAATGAGTTAAAATTAATGGATCGGACCCAAGTGAATCATTTGTTGATTGTGATTAGGTTGTGTCTACTGAAGCTTAAATTTAGATAGCCCGCCAAGATCCCCAATCCACACGGACTTGCATGGATCACTTGATATATTCTACCGGACCAATTTATGGGTCCATCTAGAATTGCATTTAATATATTAAGAATATAATTTGCACATTAATTATTTAATGGGCTGCTCAATTATATTTATATATTAATGAAAGGCATGTGGGCTTGTTTCTTTTAATAAGAATGGGTCTGGTTCACATATGGGTTTTTTATTTAAAGTCCAATGGATTAAATGAAATAAGAAAATAATATATGGCCCATTTTATACATGTGCGGCGGCAAGGTTAAAATATTAGCCTAACATATTATTTTGTTTCATTGTTTAAATTAAATAAGAATTAATTAATTTATTAATTGATTGTTTAATTAAGAAACAAATCTTTGTTCTGATCAGGAAATATATTTCCTAGAGTTATACTAAAAGTAAAAGACTAGTTTGATAAGAAAAATAAATAATTAAGTTTATTTATTTAATCAAATAAGAAGTCTTTTTATTTAGTCAATGAAAGAATAAAAATACTTATGAGTTGAATTAGGGTTAGAAGTCTAAAAGATGATGTGTATTAGGGTGCAAAACAAATCCTTTTTAGGATGTGATTTGCGGCAACCCTAATTCCATATGAGGTAGATTTCGGCAACCCTAATAGGTAAAGGAAGAGAAATTCAACCACCCTATATATTTATTATGATAGGGTTCTGCCACCTCTAAGGGATTGATTGATTCAATTTTCTTCTTCTTCTAAACTCATAGACAAGTATTTGATTATTCTACTAAGACATAAAAGAGAGAAGAGATTATTCTTTTGATGGTACACTAATTGCTTGTTCATCAATAAGCTTGTGTGTACATCATCGAATTAGGTTCACGCGAGTTTCGATCATTAGATTGAGAACTCAAAAGTGACCGGAATAATCTTTGTATTCTTTTGATTGTTTTAAGGCTGACAAAGAAAAAGAAAAAAGTTTGTTTGTCCATTCTCAGGTTTGCAATTCAAAGAAAAGGAGACCACGCTCCTAGGTGATTCACGTTCGTGCTAGGATTGAAGATCTTGCGGATTACCATCGACGTAAGTCAATCGGATCATGCGACAAAAGGTATTCTACTTTTGTTACTTGATATGTATAGTTAATTAATTAAAGGGTTAAGGTTCATAAAAAGGAAAAATTTTTAAACATACTAAATCGATTTTTAGTCTCGCTTCCGCTGCGTGAAGTACGGTATTTTTTCCCTACATTTACAACCTATGTAGACCTCGTCTAACACTCCGGTTAATAACCCCCCACTTCTACCACTCGGGCCTTTAAAAGTGGCTCTAGTCCAATTGCTTAAGGCCTAAGAAATCTTAGCCTCAAGACTTAATTCTCAATGAAGAGATTTTGCAACCTATGCGAATATGTATAAATATTCAAATAACAAACAAGGCTAGGGAACCTTAGATGCTTATCTAGGATGATGATATAATCAATTAAATCAACCTTAGATATCAATAGCTAAATGATATGTCAAATAGCTTAGCTAATCAAGATTAAACAAAAACCTAATTAGCTATCACAATACAACACTCAATCAATTCATCACAATTAATTCTCTATTCTTGTTTTTATCATATGATCAAAAACATACAAGTAAATTAAAAGAGAATAACTTGATAGTAAAAATACTAAAATAAGATGAACTAAATCAAAATCTTACCAAGCAAGTTGGGATGATGCAAACCCAATCATGGATGCATTCTATATAGTCATAGAAGATGCAATATGAAATTTGATACAAAAAGGATTTGATTTGAGTGTTTAAAGGTGAGTTCTTGATTTGATTTTTTCTCAAAAATCTCTCTTTGAAGTTTAGGGTTCTAAGGAGTAAAAGAACTTTTTCAGATAATGAGAAAGTAAGATATTTATAGACATCAAGAGCAGGGCATGTGAAAAGACAATTTTGCCCCTAAAACGCACCGATCAGCGGTTTCAATCGGTGGCCAGGCCGCAGATCATAACCGCCGAATTGAACCCGAGAAGAACAGGGGAACAACGACGGTTTCATTCGGCGGTTTCGTAACCGCCGATACAACCGCAGAATCAAACCTGAGAAATAAATCAATCAGGTATGATCGGCGATTTCGAACGGCGGTCGGGGGCCACCGATCGTAACCGCAGAATCACTCCAGACCTTTCTGGACTGAAACAGCGGTTTCAATTCGGCGGCCAGGCTACCGATCAAACCACCGATTCACCAGTATTGGTGAATCTAAAGGAGAAGCCAAGAGCATTCCCCTTAAGCGGTCTTCGTGCAAAACCAAGCACATATTCGTGCAAGCGCAGACGTTTCCGAACATATTCGGGAAACGGATTACGCAACACACAAACACAACAAGATACATCAAACAAAGTGCAAGAGTGAAATGTGTCATGTGAAGAGAATACACACAAGTACAAGTATGCTAAGTGTGTGTGTGCTAACTAAATCTCTTCAAAGAAAAAACTAAGCACTAGAGATTATACCTTTGGCGTGCTTGTCCCTTGAGGTCTTGAAAGGGCCTTCGAGCTTGAAGTTCAATCACCTAAACTACCCTTACACAATCAACCCCAACAAGTGGTTCGTCCAAAGAATAAGCCAATCAATATATGAGAATCCTTACATCATATATATATATATAGGCTGAATTCTTTTCTTAACATATATTATATGTTCGGCCACGAGATCCCATATTAATCACACACACACACACACACACACACACACACATATATATATATATATATATATATTAGGCGACTTGCCAAATAAGTAATATATATATATATATATTAGGATTCATCTTGCCTATATATATCGTGCCCAAAAACTTTGCACCATATATTATATATATCTAGTGCATTGACTTTGCACAATATACTATATATATTTTGATGCTTTATAAAATATATATATCTATATATATTCCGGTTATTTGCCATATATATTTTATATATATCTATATATTGAGGCCGAAATCCTTTACCATGTAGGATTTGTGTCTTTCGACTTAAATCCTAACCCTAGGTAGATTTCCTTAGAATTCCAAATCCTAATCCAACTCTTTAGTGTATTTGTGACTATATCAAAGACTTCCTAATTTGACTAGATAAATAAATCCCTTATTTATCTACTTAACAAATAAAGTCTTTTATATTTATTATACTACCACAATAGTATACTACTAAGAAACATATTTCCTAGTCAGAAAAAGATTTTGATTCTTAATTAAATAATTAATCAATCAATTGATTAATTCCCATTTAATCAAATAATAAAATAAAATAATATATTAAGCTATTTTTCAAGCCTTCCCGCCCATACACAAAGATAGGCCCAAATATTATTTTTCATTTTATTAAATCCATTGGACCTTTAATTAAAAGGCCCTCATGTGAACTAGGTCCATTCTTACTAAAAGAAACAAGCCCACATGCCTTAATACAATTCTAGATGGACCCATAATTAGTCCGGTAGAATATATCAAGTGATCCATGCAAGTCCGTGTGGATTCGGGATCTTGGCGGGCCTATCTAAATTTAAGCTCCAATAGACATAACCCAATCACAATCAACAAATGATTCACTTAGGTTCAATCTATCAATTTTAGTTCATTCCACTAAAGAACTAAAATTGCACTCTTAAATAAAGATGGAATAAGTAAATGATTCTCATTCATACCCTAGACAATCTTATAGGAGATAGTGAATCCTCGTGAAGAATATCAGTAATCGCCAAGAGCTCATAGACCGCCTATAGCTCTCCAAGTTACCATATTTACTCATATGACCACACTTAGAACTTGGATATATATTATGACTTGTTCAGAAGTCATCTTTCAATAGTCACTATTGAAAACTCAACGTTAAGATTTAATATCCAAAACCTCAAAACATTCATTTGATGATATTCTACTCACATTTAATAAATGGAGCCACGATGTCCATATCTATAAATGAAGTCCTCTATCGATTAACAAATGAATATCACCAAACTATCGAGGATAGACTATGCTATATAATCGTACTCATTGATAACTCAAATGATACCACTTGCAACCATAAGTCCATCATTTGTCTTAGGATTAAGATAGACTCTCCGATTGTCCAAATAATGAAAAGACTATTATCTATTGACGGTTCTAGATAAAATATTTCATTGTGATCTAGTTCAATGCACCCAGTGCACTAGATTCTTTTACTCGAAGACCCTCCGATGATTTTAGACTCATCATAACACATTTGATCCCACTCAAATGCTAGTAAAAGAATTCTACAACTTTAACAAGATAAAGGTGCCTGATGAGGTCGTTTTGGTACTTAACAAAATACAATATTTGTGTAAAAATGTGATCTTTAGAAAAAAATATTTTTACCACTAGAAAATCCTTTTAGGATGTAAAGATTAGTAAAACGGTAAGTAAGGATTCGTCCACAGGGATTAGGTTAGATTAATCAATTTGTGAAATATTCTAAGTTAGTCTAATCTAGATGCATAAAACATAAATCATATTTTGGGGATTTTAATAGGTTAAGATATAATAGATAATATAATAAACTAGAAAAATAAATAACAATAATATAAAGAGAAATTGAATAGATAGAAGTCCAACATCAACAATACTAGATAAGAGAATGGTCCTAACAATTAATGATAGATATTAGGGATTTAATTACACAAGTTACAATCAAATAAAAAGAAAGTAATACATAAGGAAATCACCCGTAGGCCTCCTTCTTTAATGCTCAATCCTTGCTTTCCTTTGATGTTCCTAGTGCAAAAAGTGGGAGAAGAGGATGTGTCTAGATAGATGAAGTCATATGGAGAGTCACAAAAGACATGGATGGAGAAGATGGGAAGAGAGGAAGGATTTAGGTGAGGTAGTCTAGTTGTTTGTTGATGAGATTGGAGAGGAGAGATGGGTGGATTAGGAATGGTGGAAGAAGGAATTTCTTGCTTCACAAGTTGTGTCAAGAGTGTATTCAAAGGAGAAAATAGGATGAATTTATAGTATTTTCAAAATAGGTCATGAGTGGATAATTACCAAAAGACCCCCTAAGTTTGCACTATTGACATTTTGGCCACTCTAGGGGTGCATTGTGTAATTTTCACACCCAATCAAATGAGCACAGAGGAGAGGTCGCTGTTTGTGTAAATGGCGACGCTTGGGGCGAAGTTGGGGCAAATCCATCAGGTGCCTAAACCAGTTTCCTGTCGCCGTGGCGACATCTTTGGACAAATGGCGACATTAGGGGAGATTAGGCGACCAAAAGGTGAAGGAGGCGTGATAGGGGGCTGAGATTCCAGTGTTTGGAGCATCAGGAAGTGGAACGACGGGGCAGCCGGTGATCTTGCCGTTCTTTTGGAACCGGAATCAACCGGCGGTAGGTCGGTTATGGCCGACTTCCAACTGCGGCGAGAGGCTAGGGTTTTGGCGCCATGGCAGCTGCACGCGTGGGGAAAAAGAAGAAAGGTTGAAGAAGATGGGGGACATTCAGCAAGAGAGTGGAGTGCGCGCAGCAGCTTTGTTTTGTCTTTAATGGGGGTGTGCTTAGCAATGGATTGGGGTGCATTCAGCATGGCACTAGCAGCTGCTTGGGCTTGTGCGTTTGGGCTGCTTGTGGGTGTGTTAAGAATTGTACGTGGGCTCAATAAGAGGCCCAAACCATGCCTAAATGCACCGGATGACTTATCCATGTGGCGCCTTTTGCCTATATGCGTGGCAAATTACAAAACGCCCCCACATCCCTTCCAATAATATGGAATCTTCAATCTTCTCCATAATTTTACACATTTGCCCTCAGTTTCACCAAATTACCACAATGCCCTTAATCTTTATAAATACCTGAAAATACTTAATTAACAATATTAAAACACGGGGAAATACCCAAGAATCAAGCATAAAGAATATGAAATAAGGGTACAAAATCGTACCATATTTTGTCCGATCAGTGCCCAACCTTTAACTTAAGTTGTAAACATTATTCAAGACTAACTAAAGAATTGTGTCTACCTCATACATATCCAGATGTATGAATAATTCTTCTTTTCTCATAGTCTTTTGACCTTATGATTATTTACTTTTGACAAATATAATATTCAATCCATAAATGATATAAGATTTGTTTAAATCAGAAATCACTTCATTAATATGAAAATATTGTCAAAAACAATATTATACTCTTGCTATTGAGCATAATCCTAACAAGAGATATTTAAAGAATAAAATCTTCAAGGCATCAATCTCTTATAGAACAATCAAATCTGCAAGACAAGGTTTCTATATTTTCCAAGTAAAACATGTGAGATTAATCAAGTGAGTACAAAACACAAGCATTTGCATTTTAAGAGATTTGGCACAACATTATGCAATGTATGTGTATGCAATGCTCCCCCTTAATGGGTTACTCCCCCTCAATGAATATTCTCCCCAACATGCACAATTGCTACTACAATTTACAACTCCCCTTACCATATCCTACTCCTCCATTTTGTCATGATATAGGCAAAGGAGTAGTCCCCAACCGGGTCACTCTTAGCAAAGAAAGATAATAGCATGCAAGAAACTTTTAGGATTATGCTCAATAGCAAGAGTGTAATATTGTAATTAACAATCTTTTTCATATTAATAAAGTGATTTCTGGTTTAACAAATCTTATAGCATTTATAGTTTAATATTATAATTGTCAAAGCAAATAATCATAAGGTCTAAAGACTATGAGAAAAGAAGAATTGTTCGTACATCTGGATATGTATGTGGTAAACACAATTCTTTAGTTAGTCTTGAATAATGTTCACAACTTAAGTTAAAGGTTGGGCACCTTTATCTTGTTAAAGTTGTAGAATTCTTATGCTAGCATTAGAGTGGGATCAAATGAGATATGATGAGTCTAAAATCATCGGAGTGTCTTCGAGCAAAAGAATCTAGTGCACTGGGTGCATTGAACTGGATCACAATGAAAAGTTTTATCTAGAACCGTCAATAGATAATAGTCTTTTCATTATCAGAACAATCGGAGAGTCTATCTTAATCCTGAGATAAATGATGGACTTATGGTTGCAAGTGATATCATTTGAGTTATTAATGAGTACGATTATATAGCATAGTCTATCCTCGATAGTTTGGTGATATTCATTTGTTAATCGATAGAGGACTTCATTTATAGATATGGACATCGTGGCTCCATTTATTAAATAAGAGTATAATATCATCATATGGATGTTTTGAGGTAATTGGATATTAAATCTCAACGTTGAGTTTTCGATAGTGACTATTGAAATCATGGCTTCTGGACAAGTCAAAATATCCAAGTTCAAAACGTGGTCATATGAGTAAATATAGTAACTTGGAGAGTTATAGGTGGTCTATGAATTCTTGGCGATTACTGATATTAATCACGAGGATACACTATCTCCAATATGATTGTCTAGGGTTATGAAAGAGGAACATCTTCCTTTTCTATCTTTATTTAAGAGTTCAATTTTAGCTCTTTAGTGGAATGAGTTAAAATTAATGGATCGGACCTAAGTGAATCATTTGTTGATTGTGATTAGGTTGTGTCTATTGAAGCTTAAATTTAGATAGCCCGCCAAGATCCCCAATCCACACGGACTTGCATGGATCACTTGATATATTCTACCGGACCAATTTATGGGTCCATCTAGAATTGCATTTAATATATTAAGAATATAATTTGCACATTATTTATTTAATGGGCTGCTCAATTATATTAATATATTAATATATTAATGAAAGGCATGTGGGCTTGTTTCTTTTAGTAAGCATGGGTATGGTTCACATGTGAGCTTTTTATTTAAAGTCCAATGGATTAAATGAAATAAAAAAATAATATATGACCCATTTTATACATATGGGGCGGCAAGCTTAAAATATTAGCCAAATATATTATTTTGTTTCATTGTTTAATTAAATAAGAATTAATTAAATTATTAATTAATTGTTTAATTAAGAAACAAATCTTTTTCTGATAAGGAAATATATTTCCTAGAGTTATAATATTGGTGATAGTATACTAAAAGTAAAAGATTTGTTTGATAAGAAAATAAATAATTAAGTTTATTTATTTAATCAAATAAGAAGTCCTTTTATTTAGTCAATAAAAGAATAAAAATACTTATGAGTTTAATTAGGGTTAGGAGTCTAAAAAGATTATGGGAATTAGGGTTGAATTTCGGTCACCCTATATAGGTGATGTGATGAAATTCGGCCAACCCTAATACCACACCTTATAGAATTCGGCAACCCTAAAGTAAAAAGAGAAAGAAATTCGGCCACCCTATATAATATACCTTATAGGGTTCGGCCACACTAAGGCTTGGTTGATTCAATTTTCTTCTTCTTCTAAACTCATAGACAAGTATTTGATTATTCTACTAAGACATAAAAGAGAGAAGAGATTATTCTTTTGATGGTACACTAATTGCTTGTTCATCAATAAGCTTGTGTGTACAACATCGAATTAGGTTCACGAGAGTTTCGATCATTAGATTGAGAACTCAAAAGTGACCGGAATAATTTTTGTATTCTTTTGATTGTTTTAAGACTGACAAAGAAAAAGAAAAGTTTGTTTGTCCATTCTCAGGTTTGCAATTCAAAGAAAAGGGAGACCACGCTTCTAGGTGATTCACATTTGTGCTAGGATTGAAGATCTTGCGGATTACCATCGACGTAAGTCAATCGGATCACGCAACAAAAGGTATTATACTTTTGTTACTTTATATATGGTTAATTAATTTAAAGGGTTAAGGTTAATAAAAGGAAAAATTTTAAAACATATTAAATCTATTTCTAGTCTCGCTTCCGCTGCGTGTACTGCGATTTTTCCCTACAGAAATTTGCATAATAATATAAGTCACTTTATGCATCCCAATTAATTGAAGAGAAACAAGGGGATTTATTTGAAGAAAATGTGTGAATCAAACATGCTTTGCATACAAGACATGTAGCATTTAAGTCCAGAATACAATGGTATTTGGCAAAGCAAATGACAAAGGTTTCTAATAAGAATTCAAACCAATTTCACCATTGTCATGAGAAAAGCAAAGATACAGAAATTTCATTGATTTTAATTTAAGAGCAACTATATCCAACTTTTTAAGCCAAACATGGCATGAGCGACTTTGCACCCTATTTGATTTTTCCGGATAAGATATCCGTACGATAGTAGCCATGTTCAACAAATAAAGAAAGAGAGACATTTGAATTGTTTAGATCCTTTGAGCGGATACAAGATCCTTTATTCATTTTGAGTCTCATAAGTCTTTTTCACACAAGTTTTGCATTTAAGAAAGCAATCATCAATTCATGCTTTTTCATTTGAGCATGTTATAAAAGAATCATCATGTCATGGAGATAATTATAGGTCACTCAAAGCATACTTCCTATGTACATCTCCTAGTCCAAAAATACATGTTTGAACATAAATATAACATGGATTTATTGAAATAAAAACATATATACATATGTGCAACCAAGCTTACTTAAGCAATTAAAAGAAGAGGCATAAGTTATTGTAAGGTTCCCAGTTGTTGATTGGCTCATTTCGTGGATAAACCACATGTTGGGGGTTCTTTGTAAGGGTAGCCTAGGTATCGGTTTTATTGTTCGAAGCCCTTTGAAGACCTTGTGTTGATAAGCACCGAAGGAAAATTTCTATGTGCTTACTTGTCTTGAAGAGATAGTTGCACACACTCACAACTCATGCATATGTTTAATCTTTGTATGTTGTGTTTCTTATTGTTGTGCATTAATGCTTATTTTCATCTCTTCTTGCTTGTTAGTTTGTTTGCTTATTGCATTGCCCATTGCCTTGTCTTGCATAGCATTAGAATTCTTGCATTGCAAAGGGCGTTGTTCAAAGCGCTGTTCTGAACAGTGCCCACATGACCTGATGCAAAAATGGTCATTTTAATGCATCAGGTTTGATGCATCTTGTTGAGGCGCTGTACACAAGTGCTATTCATACAGCGCCCGATCAAGACCTGATTGCAATTGTATTTTAAATGCATCAGGTCTAATGCATTTAGGGTAGGCGTTGTACGAGCGCTGTACAGAAGCGCTGTTCATACAGCGCCACTCTGTTTTCCCGAGAGAATAGAATTGGGGCGCTGTACAGGCGCTGTACAGAAGCGCTCTACGTACAGCGCCCAAGGCAAATTTCAGGCCAACTTATCAAAACGACCACACTTTGTTTTGGCCTCCTATATATATGCTGTAGGGAAAAATCGTAGTACACGCAGCGGAAGCGAGACTAAAAATAGTTTTAGTATGTTTTAAAATTTTTCCTTTTTATGAACCTTAACCCTTTAAATTAATTAACCATAAATAAAGTAACAAAAAGTAGAATACCTTTTGTCGCGTGATCCGATTGACTTACGTCGATGGTAATCCGCAAGATCTTCAATCCTAGCACGACGTGAATCACCTAGGAGCGTGGTATCCCTTTTCTTTGAATTGCGTACCAGAGAATGGACAAACAAACTTTCTTTTTCTTTTGTTAGTCACAAAACAATCAAAAGACCACAAAGATTATTCCGGTCACTTTTGAGTTCTCAATCTAATGATCGAAACTCGCGTGAACCTAATTCGATGTTGTACACACAAGCTTATTGATGAACAAGCAATTAGTGTACCATCAAAAGAATAATCTCTTCTCTCTTTTATGTCTTGGTAGAATAATCAAACACTTTTCTATGAGTTGAGAAGAAGAAGAAAATTGATTCAGTGAACCTTTTGGGTGGCCGAATTCTATAGCATGTATTATATAGGGTGGCCGAAATTTCTTCTCTTCTTCTTTTAGGGTTGGCCGAATCCTACTTGTGATACCATTAGGGTTGGCCGAAAATCCTCTACAAAAAAGGATTTGTGCCTTGCCCTAATTCCTATCAACTTTAGAATCCTAACCCTAATTTAACTCATAAGTATTTTTATTCTTTTATTGACTTAATAAAAGACTTTCCTATTTGATTCTTTTACTTTTAATATACTACTACCAATAGCATAATTGTAGGAAACATATTTCCTGATCAGAAAAAGATTTTGTTTCTTAATTAAATAATTAATTAATTCTCATTTAATCAAACAATAAAATAAAATAATATTTTTGACTAAATATTTAGCCTTGCCGCCCAACATTAAATATATTGGCCAAATATTACTTTCTTATTTTATTTAATCCATTGGACTTTAAATAAAAAACCCACATGTGAACCAGACCCATTCTTACTAAAAGAAACAAGCTCACATGTCTTTCATTAATATATAAATATAATTGATCAGCCCATTAAACAAATAATGTGCAAATTATATTCTTTAATATATTAAATGCAATTCTAAATGGACCCATAAAATGGTCCGGTAGAATATATCAAGTGATCCATGCAAGTCCGTGTGGATTGGGGATCTTGGCGGGCTATCTAAATTTAAGCTTCAATAGACATAACCTAATCACAATCAACAAATGATTCATTTAGGTCCGATCCATTAATTTTAACTCATTCTACTAAAGAGCTAAAATTGAACTCTTAAATAAAGATAGAATAAGAAGATGTTCTTCATTCATACCCTATACAATCATGTTGGAGATAGTGTATCCTCGTGATTAATATCAATAATCGCCAAGAGTTCATAGACCGCCTATAACTCTCCAAGTTACTATATTTACTCATATGACCACGTTTTGAACTTGGATATTTTGACTTGTCCAGAAGCCATGTTTTCAATAGTCACTATCGAAAACTCAACGTTGAGATTTAATATCCAATTACCTCAAAACATCCATATGATGATATTATACTCTCATTTAATAAATGGAGCCACGATGTCTATATCTATAAATGAAGTCCTCTATCGATTAACAAATGAATATCACCAAACTATCGACGATAGACTATGCTATATAATCGTACTCATTGATAACTGAAATGATACCACTTGCAACCATAAGTCCATCATTTATCTCAGGATTAAGATAGACTCTTCGATTGTCCTGATAATGAAAAGACTATTATCTATTGACGGTTCTAGATAAAGCTTTTCACTGTGATCCAGTTCAATGCACCAAGTGCACTAGATTCTTTTACTCGTGAAAGTTCATAAAAATACTCGAGGTGTGTTCATCAATATAAAGCTAGAGGGGGGGTGAATAGATTTTATCTAATTATTACCCAATTTTCGTATGCATGTCAATTTTACGAAAATACCCCTAGCAAGTCAACAAAACATACAAGTGTAATAAGATGCGGAAATAGTAAAAGACACTTGATGTATACGTGGAAAACCCAACCACTGGGAAAAACCACGGGCTGTTAAGTGCGCCACACTCGGACCTCGAAATCCACTATATGAAAAGACGGTTACACCCTCAAGTGATTCTCGGACCCTCACCCTAGATAACCTCAGGCTATGGACACTACCAATCGCCACTCTTGGTTCAATCCCTAGTGATATCCCCTGATACACTACTCTTGGCGTGAGCACCCTCTAATCTACCACGCGGGCCTTTTATAGCGGCTCTAGTCCAATTTGCTTGAGGCCTAAGCACACTTAGCCCCAAGACTTCAATCTCTCAAAAGAGATGCACAACCCTATGTGAATATGTATGAATATTCAATTAATGCAATAAGAGCTAGGGTACTCTAAATGCTTACCTAGGATTATAAGATGACAATATAATCAATCCTAGATATCACATATAGCTATATGACATGGCATATAACTTTAGCTAAGTAAAGGATCACCAATCCTAGATACAAAGCTATCATATAAAACCCATAAACATTCAAAGGATTAACTAGTTGATTAAAAAACAATCTATCAACCTAGTTATCAATACATCACACAAGAATGTTCATGGCATAGCTTTTAGGCAATAATGACCTAATCAAATAAGCTATGAAAAATAATCTCAATCAATAAATGAGATCAATTAGCTAGATGGCATATGAACATTAAAGCCTAGCTAACAAATAAAAACCCAATCAACACATAATCTCAATCTTATATGTAGAAATTAATCTAAACACATATAAGTAAAATATGAGATAAAATTGATAAGTAGAAACACTAATTATGTAAGATAAAAGTGTTCAACAAATCATACCATGTGTGTTGAAGAAGTCCCATGCATTAGCATATGCTAGATGATCCTAGATGATGCTTAGATGAAGATTTATGCATGTGGGGATGGGTTTAGAGAGATAAAGATATGATCTTTAAGCTTTCTCTCTCAAGTCTCTCTAAATATCTCTCTAGGGTTCTTATAATCAAAGACTTGTGTTCTGAACCAGAGATAAGGATGTATTTATAGAGACCAAAAACAGGGCAGGTGAAAATACAATTTTGCCCTTGAAACGCACCGATCGGCGGTTTAATTCGGCGGCCAGGCCGCCGAAATGAACCGCCGAATGGCTCCCGTGTGGAACAGGGGAACTTCGGCGACTTCATTCGGCGGTTTGGAAACCGCCGATCCCAACCGCCGTTTTGGACCCGAGAGATATATTTCAATCAGGTCTCATTCGGCGGTTTCGAACGGCGGCAAGGCCGCCGAACGTAACCGCCGATTCACCAAAAATGGTGAAACCAAGGAGAAGCCAAAGGCATCTCCACCGGCGATCATCGCGCAAATCAAAGCACATTACCGTGCACGCGCGGACGTTTCCGAACATCCTTAGGGAAACGAATTACTCCACACTAAAAGCTAACATACATGAAGTGCAAGTGTGGGTATTGAATGCATCCTAATGCCTAACATGTCATGGCATTATCATATAACAAGATGCAATCAATTCAACATGCAAGAAGAGATATTGAATAAATCAATAAAGCACAATGCACACAAAATATAAACACACCATACAAGAATAAGAGTTATGCATGTTGTGTGTGTGTGTGCAACTATATCTCTTCAAGCCAATGTAAGCACTAGATATATACCTTTGGTGCTTGTCCTCTTGAGGTATTGGAAAGGGTCTTTGATCTTCAACAAATCACCTAGACTACCCTTACAACCAAACCCCAACATGTGGTTTGACCACGAAATATGCCAATCAATTGATGGGAATCCTTACAGACCCTCCGATGATTTTAGACTCATCATATCTCATTTGATCCCACTCAAATGCTAGTAAAAGAATTCTACAACTTTAACAAGATAAAGGTGCCCAACCTTTAACTTAAGTTATGAACATTATTCAAGACTAACTAAAGAATTGTGTCTACCTCATACACATCCAGATGTACGAACAATTCTTCTTTTCTCGTAGTCTTTAGACCTTATGATTATTTACTTTGACAATTATAATATTAAACAATAAATGCTATAGGATTTGTTAAACCAAAAATCTTTTTATTAACATGAAAAAGATTGTTAATTACAACATTACACTTATGCTATTGAGCATAATCCTAATAATCTCCCACTTGTGCTATAGCAAATGTGTCATATCTCTCATGCCCATGTTCTCTAGATGCCAATCGAAACTCTTCTGAGGTAGAGCCTTTGTGAAGGGATCTGCTAGATTTTCCGCTGACACGATTTTGGTAATCGTCACGTTACCCCTTTGAACAATCTCCCTTAAAAGATGATACTTTCTTTCAATGTGTTTTCCTCTCTTGTGACTTCTTGGTTCTTTCGAATTAGCCACTGCTCTACTGTTGTCACAGTAGATAGTGATCTGCTTATTCGCACTAGGAACCACTTCCAAGTCTATCAAGAATTGGCAGAGCCAAACAGCCTCTTTGGCATCCTCGCATGCAGCAACATACTCAGCTTCCATGGTGGAATCAGCAATTCAAGATTGCTTGATACTCCTCCATATGACTGCTCCTCCTCCAATAGTAAACACAGCCCCCGATGTGGATTTTCTGGAGTCAGAATCTGATTGGAAATCATAATCTGTATACCCAACGGGAATTAAATCCCTTCCAGAGTATACAAGCATATTATCTCTCGTTTTCTTAAGATACTTGAAAATATGCTTGACTGCCGTCCAGTGATCAGGACCAGGTTTCGATTGAAACTTGCTAACTATGCCAACAACAGAACAAATATCTGGTCTAGTGCAGAGCATTGCATACATGAGACTTCCAACTGCCGAGGCATATGGAACTCTACTCATGAATTGCTCTTCATGCTCATTCTTAGGAACTTGTTCCTTAGAAAGCTTGATTCCATGTCTAAAATGTAACATACCTTTCTTGGAATCCTGCATGGAAAACCTAGACAAGATCTTGTCTATGTATGAAGCTTGGGATAATGCAATCGTTTTATTCTTTCTATCCCTTATTACTTGGATACCTAGAATAAAACTTGCTTCTCCTAAGTCTTTCATATCAAATTGTTTTGCTAACCATTCTTTTACTGATGTCAATACACCTACATCGTTTCCAATGAGTAGTATATCATCAACATAAAGAATCAGGAAAACCAACTTGTCGCCCTTAATCCTTTTGTATACACAAGGTTCGTCAGGATTCTGAATAAATCCAAAACCTTTGACAGCTTGATCGAACCTTATGTTCCAGGATCTGGATGCTTGCTTTAATCCATATATGGATTTCTGCAACTTGCATACCTTTTCCATTTGGCCCTTTTCAATGAATCCTTCTGGTTGCATCATGTAGATGCTTTCGTCAAGACTTCCATTAAGGAAAGCTGTCTTGACGTCCATTTGCAAAATCTCTAGATCTAAAGATGCTGCAATGGACAAGAGTATTCTAATGGATTTAAGCATGGCCACAGGAGAGAAGGTTTCCTCGTAATCGATACCTTCTTTCTGTGTATACCCTTTAGCTACCAATCTAGCTTTAAAGGTTTCCACCTTTCCATCCATACCTCTTTTCCTCTTGTATACCCACTTGCACCCAATGGGTTTTATCCCTTTAGGCAAGTCTACAAGGGACCAGACTTTGTTATCGAACATGGATTCAATCTCATATTGCATTGCCTTTTGCCAATGGCGACTATCAACATCCTCCATTGCTTCCTTATACGTGTAGAGATCATCATCGTCTGGGAGATTCTCTACTGATTCTCCCAGACCGATGTATCTTTCGGGTTGTGTTCTAACCCTCCCACTGCGACGAGGAATGGTAGGTTGTTGATCTTGTATTGGATTGGAACTTACAATTGGGTTAGGTTGTGTAACCTCTCGTGGAATTGTATCTCCTGACATCTCATTCAGGACAATTCTACTTCTTGGCACAAAATCATTCATATAGTCCTTTTCCAGAAATTTAGCATTTGTTGAAACAAATACTTTAAGATCTGAAGGACTATAGAAATAATATCCTTCAGTTTCTTTTGGATACCCTACAAATATACACGTTTCCGAATGGGACTCCATCTTTTCTGTCTTTCCTTTCAACACATGCGCAGGACAACCAAATATCCTTAAGTGTTGTAAAGTAGGCTTGCGCCCAGTCCACAACTCATGCGGTGTTTTAGGAACGGACTTAGATGATACATCGTTTAGAATGGATATAGCAGTTTGTAAAGCATATCCCCAAAAAGAAATAGGAAGTGTTGAATAACTCAACATAGACCTAACCATATCCAAAAGAGTTCTATTTCTCCTTTCTGCCACCCCATTCTGTTGAGGTGTACCTAGTGCAGAAAACTGAGAAACTATCCCATTATCGATAAGATATTGCTGAAACTCACCAGATAGATATTCTCCACCATGATCAGATCTTAAGATTTTTATGTGTTTCTCAAGCTGATTTTCTACTTCAGCTTTGAATGCTTTGAACATGTCAAAAGCATCCGACTTATGTCGCATGAGATACACATAGCCAAATCTCGAGTAATCATCTGTGAAGGTGATGAAGTACTCATATCCACCTCTAGCTTGAATGCTCATAGGTCCACATACATTAGTGTGTATCAATCCTAAACATTCAGTGGCTCTTGCGCCTTTGGCCAAGAACGACCTTTTGGTCATTTTACCTTCCAAACAAGATTCACAAGTTGGTAGATCATCAACCTTTAAGTCACTTAAAGGTCCGTCACATACCAATCTTTTAATCCTATTAAGGTTAATATGACCTAGGCGTAAATGCCATAGGTAGGTTTCATCTATTGATAATTTTACTCTTTTATGATCAGGTTCCGTTAATTCTGTGTCTAATGAGTGAGAGATATTTCTATGCAAGAAGTATAGACCATTTTCCAATGTACCTTGGCAAATAATTTTGTCATTCTTACTAATAATAAAAACTTTATTAAAAGTAGCCGAATATCCAAATTTATTTAAACAAGAAACTGAAATTAAATTCCTCTTGAATTGTGGTACATAATAAACGTCTATCAATTTTAAATGCCTACTAGAATCAATATTAACTCTAATATCTCCCACTGCACTTGCAGACACTAACGTTCCGTTGCCCAAACGCAAGTTGATTTCATTTTTATTCAGTCTTTTCCTTTCCTTTAACCCTTGCAAGGAATAACAAACATGATTAGTGGCTCCAGAGTCTATGATCCAAGAATCTGTAGAATCTGCCAAAAAACATGTTTCAAGATAATTAACATTACCTTGTTCCTTCTTGTTCTGAGACTTTGGGCAATTACTTTTCCAATGTCCCTTTTCACCACAAAGAGAGCACTTCCCTTTGATCTTGGTTACTATCTTGGTAGGCCTAAGTTGCTTTTTCTTCTGTTGTTTCTTGACCTTCTTACGGGTCTTAACAGTAGCAACTTTACCAACCAAATGAATCTCTTGACTTGTGCCATTAGATTCACAAGTATGAGCAAGTGGCTTAGGAATAGATAGAATAAATTTATGTTTTTCAGCTTGCAGCAACAACCCAATTTTCCTTTTCCATGTGACATAATTATTACCAGTTAATGTTTTATCTTTTAGAATGTTCATAGGAGATGGGGTCATGATTTCTGAATAAAACTAAAATTATATGAGTAAATAATCATGATAAAGCACTTTTAAATATTTATCTTGAATTAAATAAATAACTCAATCTTAAAAATTCAAAGGTGATCCAACACCCATAAATGTTACGCCTCCTTTGGGAGTTCACACCATTTACTAGTTAGACTAGGTCCCACCTAATTGTTAACATAACAACCAATGTTTTCAATTTTAGCCTTGCAATTTTACTGACAAGAACTCTTGGGAGGATATCAATAAAATTACATTGAGTGTGTTACCAAGATATCGACCCTCAATTTTCTCTCACGAAAATCCCTCCTTAGGGAGTAGATCTCATTTGAGTCCATTGTCTAGTCTATCCTTGTAAGGAAGTATTTTGCTAAATTCCATTCATGGATGCCCCTTGGGGGGATTACCAATAAATAATAAAGCTCAACCAACCTTGGAGGCCATAGGTGTTACAAAACACCTTCTCCCACTCAATTATTTAAGGCGTGTGATTAAATCCCATAGAATGATTTACCAAGTTATCTAGATGCCAATTTAGAAACCTAAATCATTCAATGCATGTTCATACCAAAAGAGATATATGAGTGGCACTCCTATTCTATAAGTCATGTTAACATACAATAACAAATATTGTAATATTTCTGCAAATAATAAATAGCAACAATCCACATATAAAATAATAACATATATAAATCCATACATTCACATGTAATTATATATGCGAATACCTAGAGTGCCATCTCTTTCTAAACATGCGTAATCACAATAAAAAGAAATAGATTCATGTATATATACGTTAATTAATTAAAAGGGTACAACCAGGCTCTGATACCAATTGTAGGGAAAAATCGTAGTACACGCAGCGGAAGCGAGACTAAAAATAGTTTTAGTATGTTTTAAAATTTTTCCTTTTTATGAACCTTAACCCTTTAAATTAATTAACCATATATAAAGTAACAAAAAGTAGAATACCTTTTGTCGCGTGATCCGATTGACTTACGTCGATGGTAATCCGCAAGATCTTCAATCCTAGCATGAACGTGAATCACCTAGGAGCGTGGTCTCCCTTTTCTTTGAATTGCGTACTTGAGAATGGACAAACAAACTTTCTTTTTCTTTTGTTAGTCACAAAACAATCAAAAGACCACAAAGATTATTCCGGTCACTTTTGAGTTCTCAATCTAATGATCAAAACTCGCGTGAACCTAATTCGATGTTGTACACACAAGCTTATTGATGAACAAACAATTAGTGTACCATCAAAAGAATAATCTCTTCTCTCTTTTATGTCTTGGTAGAATAATCAAACACTTTTCTATGAGTTGAGAAGAAGAAGAAAATTGATTCAGTGAACCTTTTGGGTGGCCGAATTCTATAGCATGTATTATATAGGGTGGCCGAAATTTCTTCTCTTCTTCTTTTAGGGTTGGCCGAATCCTACTTGTGATACCATTAGGGTTGGCCGAAAATCCTCTACAAAAAAAGATTTGTGCCTTGCCCTAATTCCTATCAACTTTAGAATCCTAACCCTCCTTTAACTCATAAGTATTTTTATTTTTTTATTGACTTAATAAAAGACTTTTCTATTTGATTCTTTTACTTTTAATATACTACTACCAATAGTATAATTCTAGGAAACATATTTCCTCATCAGAAAAAGATTTTCTTTCTTAATTAAATAATTAATTCTCATTTAATCAAACAATAAAATAAAATAATATTTTTGACTAAATATTTAGCCTTGCCGCCCAACATTAAATATATGGGCCAAATATTATTTTCTTATTTTATTTAATCCATTGGACTTTAAATAAAAAGTCCACATGTGAACCAGACCCATTCTTACTAAAAGAAACAAGCCCACATGTCTTTTATTAATATATAAATATAATTGATCAGCCCATTAATCAAATAATGTGCAAATTATATTATTTAATATATTAAATGCAATTCTAGATGGACCCATAAATTGGTCCGGTAGAATATATCAAGTGATCCATGCAAGTCCGTGTGAATTGGGGATCTTGGCGGGCTATCTAAATTTAAGCTTTAATAGACATAACCTAATCACAATCAACAAATGATTCACTTAGGTCTGATCCATTAATTTTAACTCATTCCACTAAAGAGTTAAAATTGAACTCTTAGATAAAGATAGAATAAGAAGATGTTCCTCATTCATACCCTTGACAATCATGTTGGAGATAGTGTATCCTCGTGATTAATATCAGTAATCGCCAAGAGTTCATAGACTGCCTATAACTCTCCAAGTTACCATATTTACTCATATGACCACGTTTTGACCTTGGATATTTTGACTTATCCAGAAGCCATGTTTTCAATAGTCACTATCGAAAATTCAACGTTGAGATTTAATATCCAATTACCTTAAAACATCCATATGATGATATTATACTCTCATTTAATAAATGGAGCCACAATGTCCATATCTATAAATGAAGTCCTCTATCGATTAACAAATGAATATCACCAAACTATCGAGGATAGACTATGCTATATAATCGTACTCATTGATAACTCAAATGATACCACTTGCAACCATAAGTCCATCATTTATCTCAGGATTAAGATAGACTCTCCGATTGTCCTGATAATGAAAAGACTATTATCTATTGACGGTTCTAGATAAAGCTTTTCATTGTGATCCTGTTCAATGCACCCAGTGCACTAGATTCTTTTACTCGAAGACACTCTGATGATTTTAGACTCATCATATCTCATTTGATCCCACTCAAATGCCGGTAAAAGAATTCTACAACTTTAACAAGATAAAGGTGCCCAACCTTTAACTTAAGTTGTGAACATTATTCAAGACTAACTAAAGAATTGTGCCTACCTCATACATATCCAGATGTACGAACAATTCTTCTTTTCTCATAGTCTTTAGACTTTATGATTATTTACTTCAACAATTATAATATTAAACTATAAATGCTATAAGATTTGTTAAACCAGAAATCACTTTATTAATATGAAAAAGATTGTTAATTACAACATTACACTCTTGCTATTGAGCATAATCCTAACATATGCCACTTTGACTTTAGGTCAATCAAGAGAGTTCATTTTCAGATTTTATACTTAGGATATTTTTCAAGAGAAGAAAAAATTTCAAGAACTCAAATTTTATTCACTCAAACACTTTTTCATGATCATCAATTATCATCTAGCATCATCCTAGATCATCTATATGTCTCTTTGCATGGATTCTTCATCACACTTTGCTTGATAAGCTTTTCACTAATATCTTACATATTTTGTGTTTTTTCTTAACAAGCAATCTCAATTAATTTCTTGTATGTTATTTATATATCTTTTGATACAAAATTGAGATTAGTGTGTTGTATGTTTGAGAAGTTGTATTGTGATAGCTAATTAGGTTTTGTGCTTAATCTTGATTAGCTAAACTATTTGATTGAACATGTCATTTAATTTTTAATATCTAGGATTGTTCTAATTGTATATTAATCATCTTAGATAAGCATATAGGGTTTCCCTTGCTCTATGTTGCATTTGGATATTCATATATTCACTTAGGGTGTTATTCTCTTCATTGAGAAAGTAAGTCTTGTGTGTAGCTTTCGGGATTAGGTTGCTTAGATCGCAAGCAAATTGGACTAGGTTCACTCATACCAGGATTAGGTAGGTGTGTGATTACTTTCGGGATTAGGTTGTAATCGTTTTACACATTTAGTGGATTCGAGGTTTGAGTGTGGCTTACTTACTAGCCCGTGGTTTTTCCCGTGAGGGTTTCCACGTAAAAATCAAGTGTTATTTAATTTCCGCATTTTATACTTGATTTATTGCTTTATTTTTTTAGGGGTAATTTCATAATTTTGACTAAACACGAAAAATTGGGTAATAAGCTTAAAATCTATTCACCCCCCTCTAGATAGTTTTATACACACTGTGCTATATTTTGTTTCAATTGGTATCAGAGCGGGTTCCTAGACATACATAGGCGATCCTTGCTTATTTTGGTATGTTTTGCATTTTGTGTGATTTTTGATTATTCATACATTTGCATTCATTTCATTCATTCATAAACACTATGAGTGGAAACAGTGGAAATGGTGGTGGCAACGAAGGTGCTTCTAGCACAAGGCCTCCACTTCTTACCGGATTGAACTATTTCCAATGGAAAGGGACGATGGAATTCTACATATGCCAAATTCATGACCGTGCATGGATGGCGGTGGAAGACGGATATGATCTACCCAAGATGACTCCCGGTGGTGGAGGAGATGAAGTATTGAAGCCTAAGGCGCAATGGAACGCGCAAGAGTTTGAGGCTTAAAAGTGGAATAGGAAGGCGATGCATGCCATCTTATGTGCTATGGACGAACATCAATACAAATTGATTCAAAATACTAGGATAGCTAAGGAGGCTTGGGACATCCTAGAGATTGCACATGAGGGAACCGAAGTGGTGAAGGACTCTAAGCTTCAAGTCCTCCAAACTCAATTCAAGATGCTTAAGATGGAGGAGAATGAGTGCTTCAACGACTTTGAGATCAAGTTGATGGATATAGTCAACCAAAGTCATCAACTTGGTGATCCATATTCGGATAGGAGAATCAAGCAAAAGATTATGAGATCTTTTCCGGATAGGTTTGGATCAAAAGTAACGGCTTTAGAAGAAAATAGTGGATATAAGGATATGAAGCCGAGTGAGGTGATTGGGAGACTTCTAGCTTATGAGTCTAGGAAGGGTCTTATCTCCACACCTCCTAAAAAGCAAAAAGGAATTGCTTTGAAAACCTCCAAGGATGAAAATGAGGCAAAGAAGAATGACTCGGACGAAGACCTTGCATTATTTGTGAAGAGATTCAAGAGGGTTATGAAGTTCGGGAAAAAGGACTTTGGTTCCAAAGGTCAAAACTACAAGAAAAAAGGTTCCTACAACAAGTTTGAGCCTAGGAAAGAGAAGACCGAAAGGAAAGGGGTCTGATGCTTCGAGTGTGGTGGCATAGGTCACTTTGCCCCCGAATGTGCTAATCACAATGACAAGAAGAAAGGTAAAGTGATGGCCGCCACATGGAGTAGTAGTAGTGATGACTCCATTGAGGGAGATGAGTCTTCAAGTGATGAAGAGCTCATGGCTAACCTCCTAGCTTTTGCCTCCTCCTATAAAAGCAAAAGTTCTAGTGAGAGAGAGGAAATGAGTCAAGAGGAAAATGACTCAAGTGGAGAAGAAAGTGATTCCTCTTTTAACTCCATAAATGGTTTTGTGGAGAAAAAGGTGCTTGCTAAATACCATGCCGAGTTTAATGATTTAGCAATCAAGAGCATAAGAAAGATCAAGATGTTGAGAGAAGAAAATCTTAAGCTTTCATCTCAAAATGACCACTTAAGTGAACAAGTGGAAAAATTCAAGAAGACGGAAGATAAGCTAAGAGAGGAGTTAGTCTTATCTAGGAGGAATGAAGAAAGTCTAAATAGGGAGCTTGAACAAGTAAGGGAGTCTATGACTAGGATGGATTCTAGCACCAAGAAGCTTGACCATATGCTTGGTGTTGGAAAGAGTCCATGTGACAAGAGGGGTCTTGGGTATGAAGATGGCAAGAAGATCTCAACCTCTAACAAGACCGTGTTTGTCAAGAGTTTAAGGAACGAAGAAACTTCATTTGTGCAAATTCCTAGGAAGAAGTTAGAAATAGGACAATGTTCTAATGCACAAGTGAAGATGGGGCCAAGAAGGCAACCTCAAGCTCAACCCTCTAGGGTCCCTCAAGCCAACATTCCTCCACAAGTGGCTCACAAAGGAAAGAGACCAATCATGCAACCTCAAGCTAGGAAGCAAGCTAGACCGGTTCAATAACGAAGATGGTTTGAACCCACTCAACCACAAAGACATGGACAAGCTCACATGCATGCTTAAGGACAAGGTATGATTCCTTATTTTATTCCTACATGTCATTTTTGTGGATTTGATGGTCATATTAGACCAAATTGCTTTCGATATATTAAAATGTGTAGAACACATAACATGATTGAAAAGAGAAAGAATAGAGCCAAAATGCATGATCCTAGGAATGATAATATTGATGTGCATAATCCTAGGACATCTAGAACCCATGTACCAAAGACCACTAAGAAAGCTAAGATTGTTTCTAGCTGGATTAGAAAGAATGAAAATGTTTGCCATGTTTCTCAAATAGCCTTAAAGGCAAATTCTTCTAATTTTTGGTATTTAGATAGTAGGTGCTCTAGGCACATGACGGGAAACAAGAGTTTCTTCGAGACTCTTGTTATGGAGGAAGGAGGATATGTCACTTTTGGTGATGGATCAAAAAAGAAAGTTGTAGGGAAAGGAACCATTTCCGTTCCCAGATTACCCTCCTTATTCGATGCCTTATTTGTTGATGGCTTGAAAGCCAATTTAATAAGCATTTCACATCTAAGTGATGAAGGATATTTCGTCTTGTTTAGAAAAGATGATTGCTCGATCCTAAAGCCCGATGGACAAACCTTATTGAAAGGTATGAGATCTAGCGACAATTGCTATTGTCTTGAAGCTAGAATAGTCTCAAACAATGTGTCCATGGATGAGCAAATAGACTTGTGGCATGAAAGACTTGGCCACATGAACTTTAGGGATTTAAGAACCCTTGGAAAGTTCGATTGTGTGCGTGGCCTCCCTAAGCTTGGGAAGAAAGCCAATGGTATTTGTGGACCTTGCCAACAAGGAAAACAAACTAAAAGCATGCACAAAAAGGGCAAGTATCTCTCCACCAATGAGCCCCTAAAGCTTCTCCACATGGATCTCATAGGTCCTATGCAAACCGAGAGTTTAGGTGGAAAGAGATACATTTTTGTTTGTGTTGATGATTTCTCTAGATTTACATGGATATATTTTCTTAGAGAAAAATCCGAAACTTTTGATAAGTTTAAAATGCTTTGTACTAAAATACAAAATGAAATGAATTCTAACATTAAAAGCATTAAACGGATTAGAAGTGACCATGGGAGGGAATTTGAGAATGCCTCTTTTGAAAGCTATTGCAATAGCTTAGGCATCTCTCATGAGTTCTCGGCTCCTAGGACACCTCAACAAAATGGAGTTGTTGAGAGGAAGAATAGGGTCCTTCAAGAGATGGCCTGAGTGATGTTGCTTAGCAACAATGTCCCTAGGATCCTATGGGCCGAAGCCATCAATACGGCTTGCTATATAGGGAATCGTGGTTTCCTAAGGCCCGGATCTAGAAACACCTCCTATGAGTTATGGAAGGGTAGGAAGCCAAATGTTAGCTACTTCCACACATTTGGAAGCAAATGCTACATTTTAAATGACCGTGATCAACTTGGCAAGTTTGATGCTAAGAGTGATGAGGGTATCTTTATTGGCTATGCCTTCAATAGTAGAGCCTATAGAGTTTTCAACTTGAAGACTCGAACTGTCATGGAATCATCAAATGTTGTTATTGATGATACAAGGCTCAAGTCTAATGACCATGAGGAGGAGGAAGTTTTAGAGGATGACTCTTCTTTGGAGAGGGTTGTGGTGACTCCCAATGTTGGGACGTCTAATGACAATAATGAAGTCACACAACCTATTACTAGAGTCCCTCTCTTGGACTCTAATGAACCCGCTCCACGGGTTAGAAGACTTCATAACAAAGAGGATGTTATTGGAGATGTGAATGTGGGTGTCAGGACTAGGCGTCAAATAGCTAATCTCATTAGCTTTACATGTTACACCTCTCAAATTGAACCCAAAAAGGTTGATGAAGCCTTGAATGATGAATTTTGGGTTCGTGTCATGCAAGAAGAGCTAAACCAATTCGAAAGGAATGAGGTTTGGACTCTAGTTTCTAGGCCTAAAAGCACTAATGTGATAGGCACTAAGTGGATTTATAGGAACAAATTCGATGAGGATGGCAACATAGTGAGGAACAAGGCTAGACTTGTAGCACAAGGGTACTCTCAAATTGAGGGTATCGACTTTGAGGAGACATTTGCTCCCGTTGCCCCGTTTAGAGTCCATTAGGCTTCTCTTGTCCATTTCTTGTGTGCACAAGTGCAAATTGCACCAAATGGATGTCGAGAGTGCCTTCCTCAATGGCTTCTTGCAAGAGGAAGTGTTTGTTGAACAACCCAAGGGGTTTGTGGATGCACACCACCCCAACCATGTCTATCGCCTCAAGAAGGCTCTATATAGGTTGAAACAAGCACCGAGGGCTTGGTATGAGCGCCTCACTCAATTTCTTGTTGACAATAACTACACACGAGGTAGTGTTGACAAGACACTATTCATCAAGAAAGATAATGATGAGCTTTTCATAACTCAAATATATGTTGATGATATAGTTTTTGGCTCCACCAACAACACCAAGGTCCAACAATTTGTTGATGTCATGTCTCATGAATTTGGGATGAGTCTTGTTGGTGAGCTTAGTTACTTCCTAGGTTTGCAAATTAGGCAATTAGATGATGGGATTTTCATAACCCAAGCTAAATATGCCAAAAACCTAGTGAAGAAGTTTGGTCTAGAAAATGCCAAACATTGTGATACACCCATGAGTATCACTTTAAAGCTAAGCAAGGATGCTAGTGGTAAAAGTGTGGAACAAATGTTATATCATGGCATGATTGGTAGCTTGCTTTATTTGACCGCGAGTAAGCCCGATATCTCTTTTCGTGTGGATGTGTGTGCTAGGTACCAAGTGGATCCCAAGGAGTCCCATCTCTCTTCCGTAAAGAGAATCATTCGCTATGTGAATGGGACATCCAACTATGGGATTTGGTACTCTTTTGACACTAATGCTAGTCTTGTAGGCTTTAGTGATGCGGATTGGGCAGGAAATTATGATGATAGGAAAAGCACATCGGGCGGTTGCTTCTTCCTAGGCAACAACTTGGTGTCTTGGTTTTGCAAGAAGCAAAACTCAATTTCCTTGTCCGCGGCCGAGGCTGAGTACATAGTCGCGGGGAGTGGATGCACACAACTCCTATGGATGAAGCAAATGCTAGTAGACTACGGAGTCAACCAAGGTACACTCACTCTCTTTTGTGATAATATGAGTGCCATAAATATTTCCAAGAATCCGGTTCAACATTCTAGAACTAAGCATATTGACATCCGCCATCACTTCATTAGAGAGCTTGTTAAAAATAAATGTATAGTACTTAAACATGTAGGTACTAATGATCAACTTGCGGACCGTTTTACTAAACCCTTAGATGCTACTCGATTGAAAACACTAAGTAGATCTATTGGGATATGTCTTGTGGAGTGATGTGTTTTGTATTTGACCCCATATGGGGAACTCAAGCAAAGAGAGCTATTTTGCATTCTTGTCACTTGCAAAAAATTTGAAATATCTTATGCCTCTTCTTTTAATTGCTTGAGTAAGCTTGGTTGCACATATGTATATATGTTTTCAATTCAATAAGTGTGAACCTTGCTTGCTTACAATCCATGTCATATTTATGTTCAAACATGCATTTTTGGATTAGGAGATGTATATATAGGAAGTATGATTTGAATGACTTATGGTTATCTCCATGACATGATGATTCTTTAATAACATGCTAATGTCAAATAAAAAAGCATGAAATTCATATAACATGCTCACATGAAAAGCATGAATTGATGATTGCATATTCTTAAAATGCAAAACTTGTGTGAAAGCTTATGAGACTCAAAATGAATAAAGGATCTAGTATCCGTTCAAAGGAATTTAAATTCCAAATGTCTCTCTTTCTTTATTGGTTGATCATGGCTACTATCATACGGATATCTTATCCGAAAAAATCAAAAAGGGTGCAAAGTCGCTCATGCCATGTTTCGCTTATAAAGTTGGATATAGTTGTTCTTAAATTGAAATCAATATATTCTATGTCCTTGCTTTACTCATGACTTTGGTGAAATTGGTTTGAATTCCTATTAGAAACCTTTGTCATTTGCTTTGCCAAATACCATTGTATTTTGGACTTGAATGCTACATGTCTTGTATGCAAAGCATATTTGATTCACACATTTACTACCAAATAAATCTCCTTGTTTCTCTCCAATTACTTGAGATGCATAAAGTGACTTATCTTAATTATGCAAATCTTGCATGCTACTATCTCTCGTTGCTATGAGTGACCCGGTTGGGGACTACTCCTTTGCCTATATCATGACAAAAAGGGGGAGTAGTATATGGTAAGGGGAGTTGCTAAATATAGAAGCAATTGTGCATATTGGGGAGAACATTCATTGAGGGGGAGTAACCCGTTAAGGGGGAGCATTGCATACACATACATTTCATAATGTTGTGCCTAGACTTTTAAAATGCAAACGCTTGTTTTTGTTCTCACTTGATTAATCTCACATTTCACTTGTATTGGAAAATATATAAATCTTATTTTCAGGGCTTGATTTTTCTACAAGAGATTGAAGACTTGAAGTTTTATTTTCTTACCTCTTTGTGTTGTAGAAAATCATAGTTGTCCCGAAGTTTCTATTTTTTTTTGTGAGGAATCAATGTGAGTGGTGGTTTTGTCACGAAATAGCCAAAGGGGGAGATTGTAAGGTTCCCAGTTGTTAATTGGCTCATTTCGTGGACAAACCACATGTTGGGGGTTCTTTGTAAGGGTAGCCTAGGTATCGGTTTTATTGTTCGAAGCCCTTTGAAGACCATGTGTTGATAAGCACCGAAGGAAAATTTCTATGTGCTTACTTGTCTTGAAGAGATAGTTGCACACACTCACAACTCATGCATATTTTTAATCTTTGTATGTTGTGTTTCTTATTGTTGTGCATTAATGCTTATTTTCATCTCTTCTTGCTTGTTAGTTTGTTTGCTTATTGCATTGCCCATTGCCTTGTCTTGCATAGCATTGGAATTCTTACATTGCAAAGGGTGCTGTTCAAAGCGCTATTCTGAACAGCGCCCACATGACCTGATGCAAAAATGGTCATTTTAATGCATCAAGTCTGATGCATCTTATTGAGGCGCTGTACGAGCGCTGTTCGTACAGCGCCCGATCAAGACCTGATTGCAATTTGAAACAAATTATAGCACGGTATGTATAAAACTATCTAGAGGGGGGGGGGGGGTGAATAGATTTTAAGCTTATTACCCAATTTTTCGTGATTAGTCAAAATTACGAAATTACCCCTAAATAGATAAAGCAATAAATCAAGTATAAAATGCGGAAATTAAATAACACTTGATTTTTACGTGGAAACCCTCACGGGAAAAACCACGGGCTAGTAAGTAAGCCACACTCGAACCTCGAATCCACTAAATGTGTAAAACGATTACAACCTAATCCCGGAAGTAATCACACACCTACCTAATCTCGGTATGAGTGAACCTAGTCCGATTGCTTGCGAATTAAGCAACCTAATCCCGGTCACAACACAAGACTTAATTCTCTAAAAAGAGATCAACACCCTAAGTGAATATATGAATATTCAAATGCAACATAGAGCAAGGGAAACCTTATATGCTTATCTAAGATGATGAATTTGCAATTAAAAACAATCCTAGATATTAAAGCTAAATGACATCTCAATTAGCTTAGATAATCATAGATTATAGAAACCTAGATATCTATCATAAAAACAACACTCAATCAAATCAACACAACAATCTCTATCTTGAATATTAGAATATAATCTAAGAACAATCAAGTAACAAAAGAGATGCTATAATAAATTAAACACTAATTATGTATGATAATAGTGAAAAACTTACCAAAGCAAGTGTGATGATGAAAGACCCATGCAAGCAAGCATCCTAGATATGCTAGAGAATGCTAGATGAACTTTGATGCAAATGGATTTTGGTTTGAGTGTTTAATGAGCAAACTTGATTGCTTTCTCTCTTAAAAATCTCTCTTTTGAAAGTAGGGTTCTTGATGATTAAAGAGTCACATTCAGAACAAGAGAAATTGATGTATTTATAGGCATGAAAAACAGAGCATGTGAAAAGAAAAGTTTGCCCCTGAAACGCACCGATCGGCGATTTCAATCGGCGGCCAGACCGTCGATCATAACTGCCGAATTGGCCCGAGAGGAACAGGGGACCAACGGTGGTTTCATTCGGCGGTTTCATTAGGCGGTTTCGTGACCGCCGATCTAACTGCAGAATCAAACCTGAGATTAAAAAATCAATCAGGTATGAAATGGCGGTTTCATTGGGCGGTTTCGTGACCGCCGATTCAACCGCCGAATTAGGCCGAGAGATAAAATCAATCAGGTCTTGAACGGTGGTTTCGAACGGCGGTCGTGACCACCGATCATAACCGTAAAATTGCTCCATACACTACTGGAAGCAAACGGCGATTTCATTCGGCGGCCAGGCCACCGATCATAACCGCCGATCACCAACAAAGGTGAAAACCAAGGAAAAGCCAAGGGCATTCTCCGTAGGCGGTCCTCGCGCTAAACCAAGCACATTCTAGTGCATGCGCGGACGTTTCCGAAAACTATCGGGAAACGAATTACAAGACAACAAGACACAATTACACACAACAAAATATAACAAATAAGTGCAAGTGTGAAATGTGACAAGTGAAGAGAATGCACACATATGCAATGTATGTTAAGTGTGTGTGTGCAACTAATCTCTTTAAAGAAAAGTAAGCACATAAAAATTTACCTTTGGTGCTTATCAAGATGAGGTCTTCAAAAGGGGTTGAGCAATAACACCAATACCTAGGCTACCCTTACAAAGAAGCCCCAACATGTGGTTTGTCCACGAAAAGAGCCAATCAACAAATGGGAACCTTACAATCTCCCCTTTTGGCTATTTCGTGACAAAACCACCACTCACATTGATTCCTCACAAAAAAAATACAAACTACGGGACTACAATGATATTCTACAATACAAAGAGATAAGAAAATAAAACTTCAAGTCTTCAATCTCTTGTAGAATAATCAAGCCCTGAAAAGAAAGTTTCTAACATTTCCAATACAAGTAAAAAGTGAGATGAATCAAGTGAGAACAAAAACAAGCATTTGCATTTGTAAAAGATTAGGCACAACATTATGAAATGTATGTGTATGCAATGCTCCCCCTCAACGGGTTACTCCCCCACAATGAATGGTCTCCCCAATATGCACAACTGCCTCTATATTTTGCAACTCCCCTTACCATATACTACTCCCCCTTTTTGTCATGATATAGGCAAAGAAGTAGTCCCCAACCGGGTCACTCATAGCAACGAGAGATAGTAGCATGCAAGATTCGCATAATTAATATAAGTCACATTATGCATCTCAATTAATTGGAGAGAAACAAGGAGATTTATTTGAAAAAAAAATGTGTGAATCAAACATGCTTTGCTAACAAGACACATAGCATTCAAGTCTAAAATACAATGGTATTAGGCAAAGCAAATGACAAAGGTTTCTAATAAGAATTCAAACCAATTTCACCAAAGTCATGAGTAAAGCAAGGATATAGAATATATTGATTTCAATTTAAGAACAACTATAGCCAACTTTATAAGCGAAACATGGCATGAGCGACTTTGCACCCTATTTGATTTTTCCGGATAAGATATCCGTATGATAGTAGCCATGTTCAACCAATAAAGAAAGAGAGACATTTAGAATGTAAATTCCTTTGAACGGATACTAGATCTTTTATTCATTTTGAGTCTCATAAGCTTTCACACAAGGTTTTGCATTTTAAGAGTATGCAATCATCAATTCATGCTTTTCACGTGAGCATGTTATATGAATTTCATGCTTTTTCATTTGACATTAGCATGTTATTTAAGAATCATCATGTCATGGAGATAATCATAGGTCATTCAAATCATACTTCCTATATACATCTCCTAGTCCAAAAATGCATGTGTTGAACATAAATATGACATGGATTGTAAACAAGCAAGGTTCACACTTATAGTATTGAAAATATATATACATATGTGCAACCAAGCTTACTCAAACAATTAAGAGAAAAGGCATAAGATATTTCAAATTTTTTGCAAGTGACAAGAATGCAAAATAGCTCTCTTTGCTTGAGTTCCCCATATGGGGTAAAATACAAAACTCATCACTCCACAAGACATATCCCAATAGATCTACTTAGTGTTTTAAATCGAGTAGAATCTAAGGGTTTAGTAAATAGGTCCGCAAGTTGATCATTAGTACCTACATGTTCAAGTACTATGCATTTATTTTCAGCAAGCTCTCTAATGAAGTGATGGTGGATGTCAATATGCTTAGTTCTAGAATGTTGCACTGGATTCTTGGAAATATTAATGGCACTCATGTTATCACAAAAGAGAGTGAGAGTACCTTGGTTGAATCCGTAGTCTACTAGCATTTGCTTCATCCATAGGAGTTGTGTGCATCCACTCCCCGCGGCTATGTACTCGGCCTCGGCCGTGGACAAGGAAATCGAGTTTTGCTTCTTGCAAAACCAAGACACCAAGTTGTTGCCTAGGAAGAAGTAACCGCCCGATGTGCTTTTCCTATCATCATAATTTCCAGCCCAATCTGCATCACTAAAGCCTACAAGACTAGCATTAGTGTCAAAAGAGTACCAAATCAAATAGTTGGAAGTCTC
The DNA here is from genome assembly GCA_008009225.1 of Acer yangbiense. Classification (NCBI taxonomy): domain Eukaryota; kingdom Viridiplantae; phylum Streptophyta; class Magnoliopsida; order Sapindales; family Sapindaceae; genus Acer; species Acer yangbiense. The sequence goes on from CM017764.1 coordinate 32,605,337, forward strand.
ATTCATATAGCGAATGATTCTCTTTACGGAAGAGAGATGGGACTCCTTGGGATCGGCTTGGTACCTAGCACACACACCCACACTAAAAGATATATCGGGCCTACTTGCGGTCAAATAAATCAAGCTACCTATCATGCCCCGATATAGAGTTTGTTCCACACTTTTACCACTAGCATCCTTGCTTAGCTTCAAAGTGGTACTCATGGGTGTATCACAATGTTTGGCATTCTCTAAACCAAACTTCTTCACTAGATTTTTGGCATATTTGGCTTGGGTTATGAAAATCCCATCATCTAATTGCTTAATTTGCAAACCTAGGAAGTAACTAAGCTCACCAACAAGACTCATCTCAAATTCATGAGACATGACATCAACAAATTGTTGAACCTTGGTGTTGTTGGTGGAGCCAAAAACTATATCATCAACATATATTTGAGCTATGAAAAGCTCATCATTTTCTCTCTTGATGAATAGTGTCTTGTCAACTGAGTAGTTATTGTCAACAAGAAATTGAGTGAGGCGCTCATACCAAGCCCTCGGTGCTTGTTTCAACCCATATAGAGCCTTCTTGAGGCGATAGACATGGTTGGGGTGGTGTGCATCCACAAACCCCTTGGGTTGTTCAACAAACACTTCCTCCTGCAAGAAGCCATTGAGGAAGGCACTCTTGACATCCATTTGGTGCAATTTGAACTTGTGCACACAATAAATGGACAAGAGAAGCCTAATGGACTCTAACCGGGCAACGGGAGCAAATGTCTCCTCAAAGTCGATACCCTAAATTTGAGAGTACCCTTGTGCTACAAGTCTAGCCTTGTTCCGCACTATGTTGCCATCCTCATCGGATTTGTTCCTATAAATCCACTTGGTGCCTATCACATTAGTGCTTTTAGGCCTAGGAACTAGAGTCCAAACCTCATTCCTTTCGAATTGGTTTAGCTCTTCTTGCATGGCAAAAATCCAAAATTCATCATTTAAGGCTTCATCAACCTTTTTGGGTTCAATTTGAGAGGTGTAGCATGTAAAGCTAATGAGATTAGCTATTTGACATCATGTCCTAACACCATCATTCACATCTCCAATAACATCCTCTTTGTTATGGAGTTTTCTAACCCATGGAGCGGGTTCATTAGAGTCCAAGAGAGGGACTCTAGTAATAGGTTGTGTGACTTCATTATTGTCATTGGACGTCCCAATATTGGGAGTCACCACAACCCTCTCCAAAGGAGAGTCATCCTCTAAAACTTCCTCCTCCTTATGGTCATTAGACTTGAGCCTTGTATCATCAATAACAACATTCGATGATTCCATGACGGTTCGAGTCTTCAAGTTGAAAACTCTATAGGCTCTACAATTCAAGGCATAGCCAATAAAGATACCCTCATCACTCTTAGCATCAAATTTGCCAAGTTGATCACGGTCATTGAAAATGTAGCATTTGCTTCCAAATGTGTGGAAGTAGCTAACATTTGGCTTCCTACCTTTCCATAACTCATAGGAGGTGTTTCTAGATCCGGGCCTTAGGAAAACACGATTCCCGATATAGCAAGCCGTATTGACGGCTTCGGCCAATAGGTTCCTAGGGACATTGTTGCTAAGCAACATCACTCGGGCCATCTCTTGAAGGACCCTATTCTTCCTCTCAACAACTCTATTTTGTTGAGGTGTCCTAGGAGCCGAGAACTCATGGGAGATGCCTAAGCTATTGCAATAGCTTTCAAATGAGGCATTCTCAAATTCCCTCCCATGGTCACTTCTAATCCGTTTAATGCTTTTAATGTTAGAATTCATTTCATTTTGTATTTTAGTACAAAGCATTTTAAACTTATCAAAAGTTTCAGATTTTTCTCTAAGAAAATATGTCCATGTAAATCTAGAGAAATCATCAACACAAACAAAAATGTATCTCTTTCCACCTAAACTCTCGGTTTGCATAGGACCCATGAGATCCATGTGGAGAAGCTCTAGGGGCTCCTTGGTGGAGAGATACTTGCCCTTTTTGTGCATGCTTTTAGTTTGTTTTCCTTGTTGGCAAGGTCCACAAATACCATTGGCTTTCTTCCCAAGCTTAGGGAGGCCACGCACACAATGGAACTTTCCAAGGGTTCTTAAATCCCTAAAGTTCATGTGGCCAAGTCTTTCATGCCATAACTCTATTTGCTCATACATGGACACATTGTTTGAGACTATTCTAGCTTCAAGACAATAGCAATTGTCGCTAGATCTCATACCTTTCAATAAGGTTTGTCCATCGGGCTTTAGGATTGAGCAATCATCTTTACTAAACAAGACGGAATATCCTTCATCACTTAGATGTGAAATGCTTATTAAATTGGCTTTCAAGCCATCAACAAATAAAGCATCGGATAAGGAGGGTAATCCGGGAACGGAAATGGTTCCTTTCCCTACAACTTTCTTTTTGGATCCATCACCAAAAGTGACATATCCTCCTTCCTCCATAACAAGAGTCTCGAAGAAACTCTTGTTTCCCATCATGTGCCTAGAGCACCCACTATCTAAATACCAAAAATTAGAAGAATTTGCCTTCAAGGCTATTTGAGCAACATGGCAAACATTTTCATTCTTTCTAATCCACCTAGAAACAACCTTAGCTTTCTTAGTGGTCTCTGTTACTTGGGCTCTAGATGTCCTAGGATCATGCATAACAATTTTATAATTCCTAGGAACATACATCTTGGCTCTATTCTTTCTCTTCTCAATCATGCTTCGTGTTCTACACATTTTAATATATCGAAAGCAATGTGGTCTAATATGACCTTCAAATCCACAAAAATGACATATAGGAGTAAAATAAGGAATCATACCTTGTCCTTGTCTTTGTGGATGAATGGGTTCAATCCATCTTGGTTGTTGAATCGGTCTAGATTGCTTCCTAGCTTGAGGTTGCATGATTGGTCACTTTCCTTTGTGAGCCACTTGTGGAGGAATGTTGGTTTGAGAGACCCTAGGGGGTTGAGCTTGAGGTTGCCTTCTTGGCCCCATCTTCACTTGAGCTTTTGAACATTGTCCTATTTCTAACTTCTTCCTAGGAATTTGTACAAATGAAGTTTCTTCGTTCCTCAAACTCTTGACAAACACGGTCTTGTTAGAGGTTGAGATCTTCTTGCCATCTTCATATCCAAGACCCCTCTTGTCACATGGACTCTTTCCAACACCAAGCATATGGTCAAGCTTCTTGGTGCTAGAATCCATCCTAGTCATAGACTCTCTTACTTCTTCAAGCTCCCTCTTTAGGCTTTCTTCATTCCTCCTAGATAAGACTAACTCTTCCATCTTTTTGAATTTTTCCACTTGTTCACTTAAGTGGTCATTTTGAGATGAAAGCTCAAGATTTTCTTCTCTCAACATCTTGATCTTTCTTGTGCTTTTGATTGCTAAATCATTAAACTCGGCATGGCATTTAGCAAGCACCTTTTTCTCCACAAAACTATTTATGGAGTTAGAAGAGGAATCACTTTCTTTTCCACTTGAGTCATTTTCCTCTTGACTCATTTCCTCTCTCTCACTAGCACTTTTGCTTTTATGGGAGGAGGCAAAAGCTAGGAGGTTAGCCATGAGCTCTTCATCACTTGAAGACTCATCTCCCTCAATGGAGTCATCACTACTACTACTCCATGTGGCGGCCATCACTTTACCTTTCTTCTTGACATTGTGATTAGTACATTCAGGGGCAAAGTGACCTATGCCACCACACTCGAAGCATTAGACCCCTTTCCTTTCGGTCTTCTCTTTCCTAGGCTCAAACTTGTTGTAGGAACCCTTTTTCTTGTAGTTTTGACCTTTGGAACCAAAGTCCTTTTTCCCGAACTTCATGACCCTCTTGAATCTCTTCACAAATAATGAAAGGTCTTCGTCCGAGTCATTCTTCTTTGCCTCCTTTTCATCCTTAGAGGTCTTCAAAGCAATACCTTTTTTGCTTTTTAAGAGGTGTGGAGATAGGACCCTTCCTAGACTCATAAGCTAGAAGTCTCCCAATCACCTCACTCAGCTTCATATCCTTATATCCACTATTTTCTTCTAAAGCCGTTACTTTTGATTCAAACCTATCCGGAAGAGATCTCATAATCTTTTGCTTGATTCTCCTATCCGAATATGGATCACCAAGTTGATGACTTTGGTTGACTATGTCCATCAACTTGATCTCGAAGTCGCTGAAGCACTCATTCTCCTCCATCTTAAGCATCTCGAATTGAGTTTGGAGGACTTGAAGCTTAGAGTCCTTCACCACTTCGGTTCCCTCATGTGCAATTTCTAGGATGTTCCAAGCCTCCTTAGCTATCCTAGTATTTTGAATCAATTTGTATTGATTTTCGTCCATAGCACATAAGATGGCATGCATCGCCTTCCTATTCCACTTTGAAGCCTCAAACTCTTGCGCGTTCCATTGCGCCTTAGGCTTCAATACTTCTTCTCCTCCACCATCGGGAGTCATCTTGGGTAGATCATATCCGTCTTCCACCGCCATCCATGCACGGTCATGAATTTGGCATATGTAGGATTCCATCTTCCCTTTCCATTGGGAATAGTTCAATCCGGTAAGAAGTGGAGGCCTTGTGCTAGAAGCACCTTCGTTGCCACCACCATTTCCACCGTTTCCACTCATAGTGTTTATGAATGAATGAAATGAATGCAAATGTATGAATGATCAAAAATCACACAAAATGCAAAACACACCAAAATAAGCAAGGATCACCTATGTATGTCTAGGAACCCGCTCTGATACCAATTGAAACAAATTATAGCACGGTGTGTATAAAACTATCTAGAGGGGGGGTGAATAGATTTTAAGCTTATTACCCAATTTTTCGTGATTAGTCAAAATTACGAAATTACCCCTAAATAGATAAAGCAATAAATCAAGTATAAAATGCGGAAATTAAATAACACTTGATTTTTACGTGGAAACCCTCACGGGAAAAACCACGGGCTAGTAAGTAAGCCACACTCGAACCTCGAATCCACTAAATGTGTAAAACGATTACAACCTAATCCCGGAAGTAATCACACACCTACCTAATCCCGGTATGAGTGAACCTAGTCCGATTGCTTGCGAATTAAGCAACCTAATCCCGGTCACAACACAAGACTTAATTCTCTAAAAAGAGATTAACACCCTAAGTGAATATATGAATATTCAAATGCAACATAGAGCAAGGGAAACCCTATATGCTTATCTAAGATGATGAATTTGCAATTAAAAACAATCCTAGATATTAAAGCTAAATGACATGTCAATTAGCTTAGATAATCATAGATTATAGAAACCTAGATATCTATCATAAAAACAACACTCAATCAAATCAACACAACAATCTCTATCTTGAATATTAGAATATAATCTAAGAACAATCAAGTAACAAAAGAGATGCTATAATAAATTAAACACTAATTATGTATGATAATAGTGAAAAACTTACCAAAGCAAGTGTGATGATGAAAGACCCATGCAAGCAAGCATCCTAGATATTCTAGAGAATGCTAGATGAACTTTGATGCAAATGGATTTTGGTTTGAGTGTTTAATGAGCAAACTTGATTGCTTTCTCTCTTAAAAATCTTTTTTTTGAAAGTAGGGTTCTTGATGATTAAAGAGTCACGATCAGAACAAGAGAAAGTGATGTATTTATAGGCATGAAAAACAGAGCATGTGAAAAGACAAGTTTGCCCCTGAAACGCACCGATCGGCGGTTTCAATCGGCGGCCAGGCAGCTGATCATAACCGCCGAATTGGCCCAAGGGGAACAGGTTTCGTGACTGCCGATCTAACTGCCGAATCAAACCTGAGATTAAAAAATCAATCAGGTATGAAACGGCGGTTTCATTCGGCAGTTTCGTGACCGCCGATTCAACCGCCGAATTAGGCCGAGAAATAAAATCAATCAGGTCTTGAATGGCGGTTTCGAACGGCGGTTGTGACCGTCGATCATAACCGCAGAATTGATCCATACACTACTAGAAGCAAACGGCGGTTTCATTCGGCGGCCAGGCCGCCGATCATAACCGCCGATCACCAACAAAGGTGAAAACCAAGGAGAAGCCAAGGTCATCTATGTAGGCGATCCTCGCATTAAACCAAGCACATTCTAGTGCATGCGCGGACGTTTCCGAAAACTATCGGGAAACGAATTACAAGACAACAAGACACAATTACACATAACAAAATATAACAAATAAGTGCAAGTGTGAAATGTGACAAGTGAAGAGAATGCACATATATGCAATGTATGTTAAGTGTGTGTGTGCAACTAATCTCTTTAAAGAAAAGTAAGCACATAGAAATTTACCTTCGGTGCTTATCAAGACTAGGTCTTCAAAAGGGGTTGAGCAATAACACCGATACCTAGGCTACCCTTACAAAGAACCCCCAACATGTGGTTTGTCCACGAAAAGAGCTAATCAACAAATGGGAACCTTACACAATTGTATTTTAAATGCATCAGATCTGATACATTTTGGGTAGGCGCTGTACGAGTGCTGTACAGAAGCGCTGTTCGTACAGCGCCACTCTGTTTTCCCGAGAGAATAGAGTTGGGGCGCTGTACAGGCACTATACAGAAGCGCTCTACGTACAGCGCCCAAGGCAAATTTTAGGCCAACTTATCAAAATGACCACACTTTGTTTTGGCCTCCTATATATATGCCACTTTGACTTTAGGTCAATCAAGAGAGTTCATATTCAGATTTCATACTTAGGATATTTTTCAAAAGAAGAAAATATTCCAAGAACTCAAATTTTATTCACTCAAACACTTTTTCATGATCATCAATCTTCATCTAGCATCATCCTAGATCATCTAGATGTCTCTTTGCATGGATTCTTCATCACACTCTGCTTGGTAAGCTTTTCACTAATATCTTACATATTTTGTGTTTTTCTTAACAAGCAATCTCAATTAATTTCTTGTATGTTATTTATATATCTTTTGATACAAGATTGAGATTAGTGTGTTGTATGTTTGAGAAGTTGTATTGTGATAGCTAATTAGGTTTTGTGCTTAATCTTGATTAGCTAAACTATTTGATTGAACATGTCATTTAGTTTTTAATATCTAGGATTGTTCTAATTGCATATTAATCATCTTAGATAAGCATATAGGTACATTTGGATATTCATATATTCACGTAGGGTGTTATTCTCTTCATTGAGAAATTAAGTCTTGTGTGTAGCTTCTGGGATTAGGTTGCTTAGATCGCAAGCAAATCAGACTAGGTTCACTCATACCAGGATTAGGTAGGTGTGTGATTACTTTCGGGATTAGGTTGTAATCGTTTTACACATTTAGTGGATTCGAGGTTCGAGTGTGGCTTACTTACTAGCCCGTGGTTTTTCCCGTGAGGGTTTCCACGTAAAAATCAAGTGTTATTTAATTTCCGCATTTTATACTTGATTTATTGCTTTATCTATTTTGGGGTAATTTCGTAATTTTGACTAAACACGAAAAATTGGGTAATAAGCTTAAAATCTATTCACCCCCCCTCTAGATAGTTTTATACACACCGTGCTATATTTTGTTTCAGTTATTTCAAATTTTTTGCAAGTTACAAGAATGCAAAATATCTCTCTTTGCTTGAGTTCCCCATATGGGATCAAATACAAATCACATCACTCCACAAGACTTATCCCAATAGATCTACTTAGTGTTTTAAATCGAGTAGAATCAAAGGGTTTAGTAAATAAGTCCGCAGGTTGATCATTAGTTCTTACATGTTCAAGTACTATGCATTTATTTTCAACAAGCTCTCTAATGAAGTGATGTCGGATGTCAATATGCTTAGTTCTAGAATGTTGTACCGGATTCTTGGAAATATTAATGGCACTCATGTTATCACAAAAGAGAGTGAGTGTACCTTGGTTGAATCCGTAGTCTACTAGCATTTGCTTCATCCATAGGAGTTGTGTGCATCCATTCCCCACGGCTATGTACTCGGCCTCGACCGTGGACAAGGAAATCGAGTTTTGCTTCTTGCATTTCCAAGACACCAAGTTGTTGCCTAGAAAGAAGCAACCACCCGATGTGCTCTTCCTATCATCGCAATTTCCTGCCCAATCCGCATCACTAAAGCCTACAAGACTAGCATTAGTGTCAAAAGAGTACCAAATCCCATAGTTGGAAGTCCCATTCACATAGCGATTGATTCTCTTTACGGAAGACAGATGGGACCTTAGGATCCGCTTGGTACCTAGCACACACACCCACACTAAAAGAGATATCGGGCCTACTTGCGGTCAAATAAAGCAAGCTTCCTATCATGCCACGATATAACGTTTGTGAAAGTATACAAACGTAGTTAAATTGCTTAAGGCATACCTAGAGGGGGGGGGGGGGTGAATAGGTTTTTACACCTTTTTTTCAATCCCTTGAACAAACTTTCGTTTGTCCCTCAAGGTAGCCTTACATACAACAAAATAAACCAAGAAAGACATACATAGACAATATGAGAATATAATCATATGAACAAGGTCTATGTATATCACCTAGTTGTGTGAGGTATAAGAACAAATAAACACATCAACAAATAATACTTGTATTTCAATAGATGTTCAATGAGTTACAAGAGTGATCAAATATCACTATACAAAAATTACAATATACAAAAGAATCATATATACAAAAATGATCAAAAGAATGAATCCACAAATCACACTTTACAAATATTTGCTTCACTATATATCACAAGTAAATAATATGAAACAAGATAATAATATACACAAATAAAATATAAAAGATAGAGATAGGAAGAATTAACACAAGAGATTTTTTAACGTGGTAAACCCTCCAAGGAGGAAACATCCACGGGTTGAAATACAACCATTATGGTACTATATATATTGAATGATAAAAATTGAGAATCCATAAAGTGACCAATCTTTAGCTCACCCAACCTAGTGGAGTCTAAGTCTACCCAACCCTATTGGAAAGTATGAAATCCCTCAATGATGCGGAACCACCATATATTGGACAACACACAAAACCAATATCGATGGAAGATTAGAAATTCCACAAGAGTGCATACACCTCCCATGTACCCCGCTCTTTTGGAGTCTATGTCTAACCATACGCCTAGGCCTACCAATATAATAGCCAACTCCCTATCCAAGGCACTCATGCCTCTAGGGAGCCTCCCATGCATGACTATCCGAGTCCTCCCGACTCTAGCCATGACTTCTTGCTTACCTATCCAAGTCATCCCGACTCTAGGCAAGTCTTCTTGCTTGTCTATCCGAATCATCCCGACTCTAACCAAGACTTCATGCTTACCTATCCGAGTCATCCTGACTCTAGGCAAGTCTTCTTGCTTGGATATCCAAGTCATCCCGACTCTAACCAAGACTTCATACCTTTTACAAGGACTTCCTAGTGTGATCATGTGAATACAAATGATGCAAACAACCAATTCAACATAGAACATGTGATCAATACATTCCATGGTACAAATAGACATAAACATGTGAAATCACAAGTAATAAAAGTCTAGATGCAAAATACAAGAATAAAACCTAAAGCATGTGTAAACACCAAACACATAAGTTCAAAGTCTCATTCACACATACAACACTTGAACAAAATATATTCATGAAGTACAAGTTCAAGATGCTATCAACATACAATAAAATGCTAGATACATGAGATTAAATCAATCAATATTCTAGCCAAAAATATAGAGCAAGGATTTAAGATGTAAATCAATTAAACCCTAGATTGCTCTAAAACACATACAAATACAATAATCCTAGATTTCATCAATCAAAGGATGAAATCAAATCTCATGGTCATTTATCACAAAATTAATTCAATCAAGTCACAAACAACCTAAGATGTCATTCTAATCACAATACAACTCACAAACATGTGAAAAACCTAGAATCATAGAAACTAGTCCACATTTGTCTCTAAATAGACTTTTGATTAGAATGATTATGACGCTATCTTTCTCAATAGCTTTCACCAAACATAAACATACATATAGAAGAAGAAACCCCAAGCAAATTGAAGGTTAAAAAGAAAGAAACCCCAAAGATAAGACCAATACCTTGGATTCACGAGCTGGTTCGGATTTCTGTGTGGAACCACCAGAAAACTAGATCAAACAGCCACCAAACCACTTGGAAAAGGTAGAGGACTCGATTGGACTCGATTACGAATGTTCTCCAACTTGAATCACTCAAATCCGACTTCGTATGAAGAAGTTATGGTGTTTGGAAGATGAGAAAATTTGGGAGAAAAATCTGACGGGATTTTTTGCAATTTGTCTTCTTGAAAACAAATGGAGGGAATGGAGGGAAATAAAAAGAAGGAGAGAGAAGGCAATTTTTGGCCAATCAAAGAGGGCCACCTCAGCCCAACCCCGTGGAGGGCACGTGGGCCACACGGGGGCAGAGAGCCCCTCTGGCCGTGGGGCCCACGGCTCCCACACGGCTTGGGCCACACATGGCCTCTTGGCCACGTTCGCCCTCGCGCGCTCCCTCACGTTCTTCAGCCGTATATTGGGCATCCGAACTCCGATTTTGAATCCGTTTTCGGATTACGAACCGTGACTCCCTTATGCACAATGATGACTATACAACTTTGAAAAATGGTTGAGATATCATCTCAGAAAATGATGATGAATTCAACTCAATGAATGAGAACGAAAAGTAGCGTAGCTACATCGTTTGGACTCGAAACTAAATGAATGAGTAACCGAAACGACCGGAACTCAATAAGGAATCATAATAGAGCATATTCAAGTCCAAATACAAAAATACGGAAATATACAAACACAAAGACACACACATATGCTATTTTCTAGACATAGTCCTAGAACATGCAATAAGCAAAGTTTGTCAAGATAGTATAAATGCATGAACATATATTATCAAGTGTGTGAAAGTGATATGTAAATGATGTTCAACCATGAAGGAAAACACAAGGATGCCATGTGTGTGTGTGTGTGTGCCTAGCCTTGTAAGAGATATGAGGTCTTATATTACCTTTGATGATCAATGATGCACATATCTCTTTAATGCCGGCTACTTGCATGAATTGAGGTCGAGACATTCTTCGTCTTCTTAAATCTTCAATATATGAACCACTAAACATTACAAGAGAAACACGTTTTGATATGGAATTTATGCCAACACAAACTATAAACCTAACAATCTCCCCCTTTGGCAAATTCCATGTCAAAACCCCTAAACGTATAATAAAACAATTACAAAGAAAATTTGGTCACAATGAGTATAATGAGTTACACATATAGACTCAAATTAAAACAACAAGTCTTGAACTTCATCTTGGTCTTCTCTTGATATCACCTAAAATAAACTTGAAAGCAACAAGAAATCCAAGAGACAACACATATGACAATATACAATCTTAGGCAAGAAAATAAAACATTTAGGTTCAAATGGATCATGTACGCTCCCGCTTGATACATACTATCCAACAAAGCATTCTTAGCCAAGATTCAACAAAAAATATACATGCCATAAAGTTCAAACTTGATACCAAATATACTAAAACAAACAAATAAATAAAGTGAGACTAAGCATGCTAGATATCTCCCACATCTCTCATATTTCTCCCCTTTTTGACATGATATGAAGCCAAAGGAAAGAGTAAGAAAATATACCTCAAGGAACTCTCTAGCCACTTGTGCCACCAAGGAAAGTATTACGGTTTGATGATCTCACATAGCGCTTTGTTGTAGTGCTTTTCCTTCCAATTCTTTGATCCTCTCATCTTGTACAACAATTTTGGCACTAAGATCTTCAATCTTCCTTTGTGACGCCTCAATTAATCTTCGTGACTCTTCAACCTCAATCTTCAATTGCATAGCCCAACTTGGAAGTGTAGGTGAACAAGGAATATGGCTAGAATCAAAAGATTCACTAAATAGCCTAAAAGTATCACAAGACTTTCCTTTTTCCTTGTATGACATGCTTGTCACACGTTTCTCACTTAACTTTTCCAAGGGAGAAGTATCACATCATCATCAAGAGTCTTCACTCCTTTAGCTAAGCACAATTGAGTAATAAATCCTGAAAAAGCTAATTTCTTATCCAATCGACTTGAGCAAGCCGCAATCTCAATTTGTTCCACAAGCAATTCACCAATATTTATAGGTTTGTTAGTCACCAAGACATACACAATCTTGATTTTATCTCTATTAAGCTCGGAAGCATTAGTAGAAACAACAAGATTGGAGCAAACGAATAAATGCCAAAAAGCACTCACTTTGGTTAGCTCGCCTTGTCTAATAAAAGCACGTTTCCCCCACATAAAATTAATATCATCATAAAGAGTTTTACCCATTAAATCAAGGTTTTCCAAGACATCAACATCAAAGAAATCTAACTCAATATCATAGGGCAAGTCTAGAAATTCATTCAACTTCCTAGCACAAACTCTAAAAACAACTTTCCTCATGTTCAAAATGGCACTAGTCACGGTAGAACTTTCTTTGTAAACATGATAAAATTCTCTAACCATGGTCTCATTAGAAACTCCTAACATGTCAATCCAAGAACCCCAATTTCTATCCATAAGCACCTTATAAACATAAGAACCATCACAAGAGTTCAAATCTATACCTCTTTCTTGAATGATCTTCTTGCAACCAAATATTCCCAAATCCTTCACATTGGGAACCTTGGAAGAAAGTGAAGGTTTAGACTTGTCAATGGGAATAGAAGAAACATTACCACCAACCTTCTTCGCTTTACCCATGATCTTGTAACACAAAAACACTAAAAGCAAAAAGTGAGAGGAAACATGGAAACAAATTAGTAACCAATAAACATATACAAAGGCAAAACATTATATTCAACAAATCATCATGCATATAAGAATTTATCATAACATCTCCATGATTTATCAAAAATAAGAATAATGCCAACAAACAACAACCTTGAAGAACATATGAACATGTCATAAAAGAGAACAAAAATTTAGCATATTATGCTCCCCTTTGACAAGTGCCTAATCTAAAATCAAGATAGACAAATGTTCACAAAAATCACCACACAATCACATCACAAGCAATTTTATTAGATTTGCAAATAAGCTTCACATATCTAAGAGAGTTACATCAAGATTTTCAATCACTCACATATGTCTTCAAAAATTGCTAAAGTATCAAAATACTAAATAAGCAAAAGTGAGTGTGTGAAGATTTTGCTTCAGGTATATGAAAAGAAGTAGTTTGATAATCAAGCATGCAAACAATTTCAACATCTATTCATCTTAGGCCTTTCCATAAAAAGGTCAAACCGGTTATCATCCGAAATTTTGCTTATAAAGAGAATCGATTTCAACATGTGAGCGTGTGTGTGCATGTGGCTTGTCAACCCATTTCTATTTGTCAACTCGAGCTCATTTGATTATTCAACTATACTCCATAAGCTCCCCCCCCCCCCCCCCCCCCCCCCCCCCCCCCCCCCCCCCTTTTTTTTTATTTAGGCTTGAATCAAAGAATTTTTTATTTTTTTTATTTTATGATTCAATTCAACACTTCTTTGATTTTTCTAACAACAACATATACTCCTCATGGTGGCTTTCACTCATCATAATGGCATAGCCCTTTCCTACATTGGGCGGCTGCACAACCAAGGTGTGTAGCCCTTTCCATGAGGGTGCTCGTTGAGTTCTATGTTGCCGAAGCAAATGGATACCAACCTTTGGTCATTTTTAAATGTACTAGTCCTTAGGACTTCAAGGTGTATCCAAAGCTAACATCAATTAAACTCAACATACTTAACAAGACATACAAGAGAAGCAAAGTGCCTTTTTTGAAACCAAAATTTAAGGCTTAAAAGCACATGATCAAGAAGCAAGTAAAGAAACTTACTTAAGATCTCTACTTCTCAAGAGAGTAGCTATCAAAGAATATGAAGCTCACATTATTCAAAAATTAGCCACTTAACAATCGTACAAATAATTACACACATCATGAATAAGATCAATGTGAACACTTATCACCTAAAGATCTTAAACTAGCAAATGTCAAAGAGGACCATATAAACACTATACTAGTTCTCAATTATGACATGCTTCATGAATGTGGTACAAACAATGAGTTGATAGATGAAAAATCAAGTAAGCAAGCAATATGATATAGAGATACTTTCGCAAGCTATTTTCATCAAATACAATGCCTTCACCCTTTTTATGAGTCCTCTTGGCTTGTAAGTCCTCATGACTACAAATTATAGGTGTGTCGATTCCAAGAGACTAAAGACAATGCAATCCAACTTAAACAACAACAAAAATGACTTTCTCTAAAAGCCTAAACATGATTGTCACCATATAGATTCCAAAAAAAAAAACTTCTCAAAAGTTAATCAACAAATTTTGACTATCATAACAATCAATATGAGATAGCTAAGTTCATGACAAGTTGTAGAGATGCAAAGCAAACAAGCTAAGCTTCCTAACAACAAAACACTAATCTTAAAGCTAACTCACATGTGCAACTTACATTAATGGTAAGAGCACTCACCCTTGACAAATTTTGTCTTGGGTGGACATACCCGAACATCATCAAGATTCTCTTTGACCACATTGTTGAACCTAGAGTAAAGTTCTTCAACAACTTGATTCACAATAATATCATTAATACTCTTTTTCTCAACATTGTTAGCAACACATGCATTGTCAAATTTTGAAGGATATGCATTCTTCACCTTCCGGACATTCTTAACATGCTTTGAGAGGTTATCATGCTTTCCATATTCAAAAGCTTTAACATGCATAGAATGAGGTCCAATCTCTCTATTCCTAGATGCATTTTCTATGTTGCAATATTCAATGAATTTATAGCACTTGGGCTTGATATGGCATATGGTATTGCAAAAATGACATACGGGAACAAAATGAGAGATTTTACCTTCCGGAGTTGGAGAAGCACAAATGGGAGTTTCAAGGGGTACCTTATTCTTCAACTTGTTCTTCTTCTTGGAACGTCTCTTCTTAGGAGCTTTTTCTTCAACAATGACTTCGCTTGTAGGAAGTGATGCTTCTATGAGCTTCTCCTCAACTACCGCGTCACTTGAACTTCCTAAGGACAAATTAGAGATGATCCTATCCTTTTCAAGCACAATACCCTCAACTTCATAAAGCTTCTTGGCAAGAGCATTCTTTTCACCTAAGAGCCTACGTGTTATAGCAACAAACTCATCCACTTGTATCTTGATCAAGTCATCCTTCTCATCAACCTCTCTTAAGGCTATCTTCAACTTCTCCTCAAGAAACTTCACCTTAGCCAAAAGGTCAATGTAGGTTGGATTATCATTTAAACACTCTTGATGACTTGGATCAATCTCCTTATCCAACGAATCTTGATTCACATCCTCTAGAGTAGAGTGAGAAGCCATGAATGCAACAAAGTTGCTCACTAGCTCTTCTTCACTAGAAGACTCGTCACTTGAGCTTTCCTCATCACTATAGTCATCATCTTCACTCCAAGTAGCCGCCATAGCTTTTCCCTTATTGTCCTTCTTGGAATCACCACTAGGACACTCCGAAGCAAAATGTCCAAACTTCTTACACTTGAAGCATTGAACCTTTCTATTGTTTTTAGCATGGCCACTCCTCTCATGAGGTGGAGTAAAGGACTTCTTGACTTCCTTATCCCATGAGTACTTGCCACTTGGCTTGGCACCTTTCCTCATGAACTTCCTAAACTTCCTAAACTTCCTAACCAATAAAGCCATCTCCTTATCATCATCGCTACTACTAGCTTCCTTGACAACCTTGAGAGCTAAACTTTTGTTCTTAGCCTTCGGTTTCATACACGCCTCAAAAGTTTGAAGAGATCCTAGCAACTCATCTAAGCTCATGACATCAACGTCTTTGCTCTCTTCAATGGCGGTAACCTTGGCTTTGAACCTCTTTGGAAGTGATCTAAGAATCTTCCAATTTAGCCTCTCACCAGAGATAGGAATACCAAGTGCTTGGCATTGGTTGGCGATGTCTAGTAACTTATCTTAGAAGTCAACAAACTTGTCTTCCTCACCCATTTGTAAAACCTCAAATTGGGAAGTGAGCAATTGAAGACGAGACTTCTTCACCGCTTTAGTCCCCACATTGGTGACTTGGAGAGCTTCCCATGCCTCCTTTGCGGTTTCTAGGTTTTGAATGTAGGAAAATTGCCTACTATCAACACCTCCGAAAATAGCATTCACCGCCCGATGATGCCATTTTGCTAACTCAAACTCATTAGTAGACCACTCACTCCTAGGCTTGGAAACGGTAACTCCATTCTCAATCTTGTTGGGAGCAAGGTAACCTTCTTCAATGGTTATCCAAGCTCTCTTATCAATAGATCGAATGTAAGCCTTCATCCTCAATTTCCAAAACCCATAGTTGTGACCCTTGAGAAGAGGAGGCCTAGAGTTCGAAGCCCTTTCGGTCATCACATCATCTTGGAAAACCATACTAGCAAAAACCTAAGCAATCCACACGTAAGTATAAACTGGATCTCGTCGAGTGCCATCCGATGACCCGCTCTGATACCAATTGAAAGTATACAAACGTAGTTAAATTGCTTAAGGCATACCTAGAGGGGGTGGGGGGGTGAATAGGTTTTTACACCTTTTTTTCAATCCCTTGAACAAACTTTCGTTTGTCCCTCAAGGTAGCCTTACACACAACAAAATAAACCAAGAAAGACATACATAGACAATATGAGAATATAATCATGTGAACAAGGTCTATGTATATCACCTAGTTGTGTGAGGTATAAGAACAAATAAACACATCAACAAATAATACTTGTATTTCAATAGATGTTCAATGAGTTACAAGAGTGATCAAATATCACTATACAAAAATTACAATATACAAAAGAATCATATATACAAAAATGATCAAAAGAATGAATCCACAAATCACACTTTACAAATACTTGCTTCACTATATATCACAAGTGAATAGTATGAAACAAGATAATAATATACACAAATAAAATAGAAAAGATAGAGATAGGAAGAATTAACACAAGAGATTTTTTAACGTGGTAAAACCTCCAAGGAGGAAACATCCACGGGTTGAAATACAACCATTATGGTACTATATATATTGGATGATAAAAATAGAGAATTCACAAAGTGACCAATCTTTAGCTCACCCAACCTATTGGAGTCTAAGTCTACCCAACCCTATTGGAGTCTAAGTCTACCCAACCCTATTGGAAAGTATGAAATCCCTCAATGATGCGGAACCACCATATATTGGACAACACACAAAACCAACATTGATGGAAGATTAGAAATTCCTCAAGAGTGCATACACCTCCCTTGTACCCCGCTTTTTTGGAGTCTATGTCTAACCATACGCCTAGGCCTACCAATATAATAACCAACTCCCTATCCAAGGCACTCATGCCTCTAGGGAGCCTCCTATGCATGACTATCCGAGTCCTCCCGACTCTAGCCATGACTTCTTGCTTACCTATCCGAGTTATCCCGACTCTAGGCAAGTCTTCTTGCTTGTCTATCCGAGTCATCCCGACTCTAACCAAGACTTCATGCTTACCTATCCGAGTCATCCTGACTCTAGGCAAGTCTTCTTGCTTGGCTATCCAAGTCATCCCGACTCTAACCAAGACTTCATACCTTTTACAAGGACTTCCTAGTGTGATCATGTGAATGCAAATGATGCAAACAACGAATTCAACATAGAACATGTGATCAATACATTCCATGGTACAAATAGACATAAACATGTGAAATCACAAGTAATAAAAGTCTAGATGCAAAATACAAGAATAAAATCTAAAGCATGTGTAAACACCAAACACATAAGCTCAAAGTCTCATTCACACATACAACACTTGAACAAAATATATTCATGAAGTACAAGTTCAAGATGCTATCAACATACAATAAAATGCTAGATACATGAGATTGAATCAATCAATATTCTAGCCAAAAATATAGAGCAAGGATTTAAGATGTAAATCAATTAAACCCTAGATTGCTCTAAAACACATACAAATACAATAATCCTAGATTTCATCAATCAAAGGATCAAATCAAATCTCAAGGTCATTTATCACAAAATTAATTCAATCAAGTCACAAACAACCTAAGATGTCATTCTAATCACAATACAACTCACAAACATGTGAAAAACCTAGAATCATAGAAACTAGTCCACATTTATCTCTAAATAGACTTTTGATTAGAATGATTATGAAGCTATCTTTCTCAATAGCTTTCACCAAACATAAACATACATATAGAAGAAGAAACCCCAAGCAAATTGAAGGTTAAAAAGAAAGAAACCCCAAAGATAAGACCAATACCTTGGATTCACGAGCTGGTTCGGATTTCTGTGTGGAACCACCAGAAAACTAGATCAAACAGCCACCAAACCACTTGGAAAAGGTAGAGGACTCGATTATGAACGTTCTCCAACTTGAATCACTCAAATCTGACTTCATATGAAGAAGTTATGGTGTTTGGAAAATGAGAACATTTGGGAGAAAAATCTGACGGGATTTTTTGCAATTTTTCTTCTTGAAAACAAATGGAGGGAATGGAGGGAAATAAAAAGAAGGAGAGAGAAGGCAATTTTTGGCCAATCAAAGAGGGCCACCTCAGCCCAGCCGCGTGGGGGGCACGTGGGCCACACGGGGGCAGAGAGCTCCTCTGGCCGTGGGGCCCACGGCTCCCACTGGGCTTGGGCCACACGTGGCCTCTTGGCCACTTTCGCCCTCGCGCGCTCCCTCACATTCTTCAGCCGTATCTTGGGCATCCGAACTCCGATTTCAAATCCATTTTCGGATTACAAACTGTGACTCCCTCACGCACAACAAGGATGACACAACTTTGAAAAATGGTTGAGAAATCATCTCGGAAAACGATGATGAAGTCAACTCAACGAATGAGAACGAAAAGTAGCGTAGCTACATCGTTTGGACTCGAAACTAAATGAATGAGTAACCGAAACGATCGGAACTCAATAAGGAATCATAATAGAGCATATTCAAGTCCAAATGTAAAAATACGGAAACATACAAACACAAAGACACACACATATGCTATTTCCTAGACATAGTCCTAGAACATGCAATAAGCAAAGTT
Source organism: Acer yangbiense (assembly GCA_008009225.1). Taxonomy (NCBI): domain Eukaryota; kingdom Viridiplantae; phylum Streptophyta; class Magnoliopsida; order Sapindales; family Sapindaceae; genus Acer; species Acer yangbiense. The sequence goes on from CM017764.1 coordinate 32,624,426, forward strand.
TGTCAAGATAGTATAAATGCATGAGCATATATTATCAAGTGTGTGAAAGTGATATATAAATGATGTTAACTATGAAGGAACACACAAGGATGCCATGTGTGTGTGTGTGTGTGTGTGCCTAGCCTTGTAAGAGATATGAGGTCTTATATTACCTTTGATGATCAATGATGCACATATCTCTTTAATGCCGGCTACTTGCATGAATTGAGGTCGAGACATTCTTCGTCTTCTTAAATCTTCAATATATGAACCACTAAACATTACAAGAGAAACACGTTTTGATATGGAATTTATGCCAACACAAATTATAAACCTAACAGTTTGTTCTACACTTTTGCCACTAGTATCCTTGCTTAGCTTCAAAGTGGTACTCATGGGTGTATCACAATGTTTGGCATTTTCTAAACCAAACTTCTTCACTAGGTTCTTAGCATATTTGGCTTGAGTTATAAAAATCCCATCATTCATTTGCCTAATTTGCAAACCTAGGAAGTGACTAAGCTCACCAACAAGACTCATCTCAAATTCACAAGACATGACATCAACAAATTGTTGGACTTTGATGTTGTTGGTTAAGCCAAATACAATGTCATTAACATAGATTTGAGCTATAAATAACTTATCTTTGTTTCTCTTGATGAACAAGGTCTTGTCAACACTACCTCTTATGTAGTCATTGTCAACAAGAAATTGAGTGAGGCGCTTATACCAAGCCCTCGGTGCTTGTTTCAACCCATATAGTGCCTTTTTGAGGCGATAGACATGGTTGGGGTGGTGTGCATCCACAAACCCCTTGGGTTGTTCAACAAACACTTCTTCTTACAAGAAGCCATTGAGGAAGGCACTCTTGACATCCATTTGATGCAATTTGAACTTGTGCACACAAGAGAAGCCTAATGGACTTTAGACGGGCAACGGGAGCAAAAGTCTCCTCAAAGTCGATACCCTTAATTTGAGAGTACCCTTGTGCTACAAGTCTAGCCTTGTTCCGCACTATGTTGCCATCCTCATCGAATTTGTTCCTATAAATCCATTTAGTGCTTATAACATGTGTGCTTTCAGGCCTAAGAACTAGAGTCCAAACCTCATTCCTTTCGAATTGGTTTAGCTCTTCTTGCATGGCAAGAACCCAAAACTCATCATTTAAGGCTTCATCAACCTTTTTGGGTTTAATTTGAGAGGTGTAGCATGTGTAGCTAATTAGATTAGCTATTTGATGCCTAGTCCTAACACCCTCATTCACATCTCCAATAACATCCTCTTTGTTATGGAGTCTTCTAACCCATGGAGCGCGTTCATTAGAGTCCAAGAGAGGAACTCTAGTAAGAGGTTGTGTGTCCTCATTATTACCATTGGACGTACCAACATTGGGAGTCTCCACAACCCTCTATAAAGGAGAGTCATTATCTAAAATATCCTCCTCCTCATGGTCATTAGACTTGAGCCTAGTATCATCAATGACAACATTGGATGATTCCATGACGGTTCGAGTCTTCAAGTTGAAAACTCTATAGGCTCTACTATTCAAAGCGTAGCCAATAAAGATACCTTCATCACTCTTAGCATCAAATTTGCCAAGTTGATCACGGTCATTTAAAATGTAGCATTTGCTTCCAAATATGTGGAAGTAGCTAACATTTGGCTTCCTACCCTTCCATAACTCATAGGAGGTATTTCTAGATCTGGGCCTTAGGAAAACTCTATTCCTTATATAGCAAGCCGTATTGACTGCTTCGGCCCATAGGTTCCTAGGGACATTGTTGCTAAGCAACATCACACATGCCATCTCTTGAAGGACCCTATTCTTTCTCTCAACAAATCCATTTTTTTGAGGTGTCCTAGGAGCCGAAAACTCATGGGAGATGCCTAAGCTATTGCAATAGCTTTCAAATAAGGCATTCTCAAATTCCCTCCCATGGTCACTTCTAATCCGTTTAATGCTTTTAATGTTAGAATTTATTTCATTTTGTATTTTAGTACAAAGCATTTTAAACATCTCAAAAGTTTCGGATTTTTCTCTAAGAAAATATGTCCATGTAAATCTAGAGAAATCATCAACACAAACAAAAATGTATCTCTTTCCACCTAAACTCTCGATTTGCATCGGACCCATGAGATCCATGTGGAGAAGCTCTAGGGGCTCCTTGGTGGAGAGATACTTGCCCTTTTTGTTCATGCTTTTAGTTTGTTTTTCTTGTTGGTAAGGTCCACAAACACCATTGGCTTTCTTCCCAAGCTTAGGGAGGCCACGCACACAATCCAAGGGTTCTTAAATCCCTAAAGTTCATGTGGCCAAGTCTTTCATGCCATAACTATATTTGCTCATCTATGGACACATTGTTTGAGACTATTCTAGCTTCAAGACAATAGCAATTGTCATTAGATCTCATACTTTTCAACAAGGTTTGTCCATCAGGCTTTAGGATAGAGCAATCAGTTTTACTAAACAAGACGGAATATCCCTCATCACTAAGATGAGAAATGCTTATCAAATTGGCTTTCAAGCCATCAACAAACAAAGCATTAGATAAGGAGGGTAATCTGGGAACGGAGATGGTTCCTTTCCCTACAACTTTCTTTTTGGATCCATCACCAAAAGTGACATATCCTCCTTCCTCCATAACAAGAGTCTCGAAGAAACTCTTGTTTCCCGTCATGTGCCTAGAGCACCCACTATCTAAATACCAAAAATTAGAAGAATTTGCCTTCAAGGCTATTTGAGCAACATGATAAACATTTTCATTCTTTCTAATCCACCTAGAAACAATATTAGCTTTCTTAGTGGTCTTTGGTACAAGGGCTCTAGTTATCCTAGGATCATGCACATCAATTTTATCATTCCTAGGAACATGCATCTTGGCTCTATTCTTTCACTTTTCAATCATGCTATGTGTTCTACACATTTTAATATATCAAAAGCAATTTGGTCTAATATAACCATCAAATCCACAAAAATGACATGTAGGAATAAAATAAGAAATCATACCTTGTCCTTGAGCATGCATGTGAGCTTGTCCATGTCTTTGTGGTTGAGTGGGTTCAATCCATTTTTGTTGTTGAACCGGTCTAGCTTGCTTCCTAGCTTGAGGTTGCATGATTGGTCTCTTTCCTTTGTGAGGCAATTGTTGAGGAATGTTAACTAGAGGGACCCTAGAGGGTTGAGCTCGAGGTTGCCTTCTTGGCACCATCTTCACTTGTGCATTTGAACATTGTCCTGGTTCTAACTTCTTCCTAGGAATTTGCACCAAAGGAGTTTCTTTGTTCCCCAAACTCTTGACAAATACGGTCTTGTTGGTGTTTGAGATCTTCTTACCATCTTCATACCCAAGAACCCTCTTGTCACACGGACTCTTTCCAACACCAAGTATATGGTCAAGCTTCTTGGTGCTAGAATCCATCCTAGCTAATGATTCTTTAGCTTCATCAAGCTCCCTCTTCAAACCTTCTTCATTCCTCTTAGATAAGACTAACTCCTCTCTTAGCTTATCTTCATTCGATTTGGATCTCACTACTTCTTCACTTAATTGGTCTATATGAGATGAGAGCTTTAGGTTTTCTTCCTTCAATCTCATGATCTCTCTCTTGTACTTTAACCTAGAATTCTCAAACTTGACCATGTAGTCTCTAAGATCCATCCTATCCACTTTTCCATTAGTGGAGTGAGATGAATAGCCATCATCGCTTGAGTCAATTTCCTCTTGACTCTCATTTCTTCTTCACTAGAACCTTTGTTTTTATGGGAGGAGGCAAAGGCTATGAAATTAGCCATGAGCTCTTCATCATCCGAAGACTCATCTCCCTCATTGGAGTCATCATTTCCACTCCATGTAGCGGCCATCACTTTCCTCTTTTTCTTGTTAACATGATTAGCACATTCGGGGGCAAAGTGGCCTATGCCACCACACTCATAGCATCGAACCCCTTTCCTTTCGGTCTTCTCTTGCCTAGGCTCAAACTTCTTGAATGGAGTCTTTTGCTTGAAGTCTTGACCCTTGGATCTGAAACCTTTCTTCTCAGACTTGTAGAATTTCTTGAACCTTCTCATCAATAGAGCCATTTCTTCGTCCGAGTCATTATTCTCCTCTTTCTCAACTTTGAAGGCTTTCAAAGCAATTCCCTTTTGCTTTTTAGGAGGTGTGGAGGTAGGACCCTTCCTAGACTCATAAGCTAGAAGCCTCCCTATCCCCTCACTTGGCTTCATATCCTTATATGTGCTATTCTCCTCTAAAGTCGTCACCTTTGATTCAAACCTATCGGGGAGAGATCTCATAATCTTTTGCTTGATTCTCCTATCCGAATACGGGTCACCAAGTTGATGACTTTGGTTGACTATGTCTATCAACTTGATCTCGAAGTCGTTGAAGCACTCATTCTCCTCCATCTTAAGCATCTCAAATTGAGTTTAGAGGACTTGAAGCTTAGAGTCCTTCACTACTTCGGTTCCCTCATGTGCAATCTCTAGGATGTCCCAAGCCTCCTTAGCTATCCTAGTATTATGAATCAATTTATATTGATTTTCGTCCATTGCACATAGGATGGCATGCATCGCCTTCCTATTCCATTTTGATGCCTCAAACTCTTGCGCGTTCCATTGCGCCTTAGGCTTGAGCACATCTTCTCCTCCACCCGTAGGAGTCATCATGGGTGATGTGTAGCCGTCTTCAACCGCCATCCAAGCCCGGTCATGGATTTGACATATGTATGACTCCATCTTGCCTTTCCAAGAGGCATAATTCAACCCGATAAGAAGCGGAGGCCGTGTGCTAGAAGCACCTTGGTTGCCACCACCATTTCCACCATTTCCACTCATAGTGTTTATTAATGAATGAAATGAATGCAAATGTATGAATGATCAAAATCACACAAAATGCAAAACACACCAAAAGAAGCAAGGATCACCTAATTATATCTAGGAACCAGCTCTGATACCAATTGAAACAAATATTGCACGGTGTGTAAAATACTATCTAGAGGGGGGGTGAATAGATTTTAAACGTATTACCCAATTTTTCGTGTGAAGTCAATATTACAAAAATACCCCTAACTAGATAAAACAATAAATCAAGTATAAAATGCGGAAATGAAATAACACTTGATTTTTTAAGTGGAAACCCTCACGGGAAAAACCATAGGCTAATAAGTGAGCCACACCTGAACCTCGAATCCACTAAGTGATGAAAATTACAACCTAATCCCGGAAGTAATCACACACCTACCTAATCCCGGTATAAGTGAACCTAGTCCGATTGCTTGCAAATTAAGCAACCTAATCCCGGTCACAACATAAGACTTAATTCTCTAAGAAGAGATTAACACCCTAAGTGAATATATGAATATCCAAATGCAACATAGAGCAAGGGAAACCCTATATGCTTATCTAAGATGATGAATTTGCAATTAGAACAATCCTAGATAGTAAAACTAAATGACATGTCAAATAGCTTAGCTAATTAAGATTAAGCAATAGCCTAATTAGCTATCACAAAACAACACTCAATCAAATCAACACAACAATCTCTATCTTGAGTATTAGAATTCAATCTAAGAACAATCAAGTAACAAAAGAGATGCCATAATAAATAAAACACTAATTATATATGATAATAGTGAAAAACTTACCAAGGCAAGTGTGATGATGAAAGACCCATGCAAGAAAGCATCCTAGATATGCTAGAGAATGCTAGATGAACTTTGATGCAAATGAATTTTGGTTTGAGTGTTTAAATGAGCAAACTTGGTTGCTTTCTCTCTTAAAAATCTCTATTTTAAAAGTAGGGTTCTTGATGATTAAAGAGTCACATTTAGAACAGGAGAAAGTGATGTATTTATAGGCATGAAAAATAGAGCATGTGAAAAGACAAGTTTACCCCTGAAAACGCACAATCAGCGGTTTCATTTGGCGGCCAAGCCGCCATTTACAACCGCCGAATGGCTCCCGAGAAAGGCAGGGGAACAACGGCGGTTTCAATCGGTGGTTTCGAAACCACCAAACTAACCACAGAATCAAACCCGAGAAATAAAATCAATCAGGTATGATCGGCGGTTTCGAACGGCGGTCGGTGGCCGCCGATCGTAACCGTAGAATCACTCCAGACCTTTCTGGACTAAAACAGATGTTTTAATTCGGCGGCCAGGCCACCGATCAAACCGCCGATTCACCAGTAATGGTGAATCTAAAGGAGAAGCCAAGAGCATTCCCCTTAAGCGGTCTTCGTGCAAAACCAAGCACACATTCGTGCAAGCGCAGACGTTTCCGAACATATTCGGGAAACGGATTACACAACACACAAATACAACAGGATACATCAAACAAAGTGCAAGAGTGAAACGTGTCATGTGAAGAGAATACACACAAGTACAAGTATGCTAAGTGTGTGTGTGCTAACTATATCTCTTCAAAGAAAACCTAAGCACTAGAGATTATACCTTTGGCGTGCTTGTCCCTTGAGGTCTTGAAAGGGCCTTTGAGCTTGAACCTCACTCACCTAAACTACCCTTACATAATAAACCCCAACATGTGGTTTGTCCATGAAATAACCCAATCAACTAATGGGAACCTTACAATACCAATTGAAACAAATTAACGGTGTGTAGTATATTAATCTAGAGGGGGGGTGAATAGATTTTAATGGATTTTACCAAATTTTCGTGTATGGTCAAGATTACGAAAATACCCCTAATAGACAATATAGTATAGCAAGTGTAATATGGTGTGGAAATTAAATAACACTTGATATTTACGTGGAAACCCTCACGGGAAAAACCACGGGCTAATAAGTGAGCCACACTCGAACCTCGAATCCACTAAATGTGTAAATCGATTACAACATAATCCCGATAAGTAATCACACACCTACCTAATCCCAGTATAAGTGAACCTAGTCCAATTGCTTGTGATTTATGCAACCTAATCCCGGAAGCTACACAAGACTTACTTCTTAATGAAGAGATGATACAACCAAAGTGAATATATGAAATACTCAAACATGCAACAAGAGCTAGGTAACCCTATATGCTTATCTAGGATGATGATATATCAAGAAATACAATCCTAGATATCAAGAGCTAAGTGACATGTCAAAAAGCTTAGCAAATCATAGATTATGCAAACCTAGAAAGCTATCATAATACAACTCTCAAACATTCAAAACACTAATCTCAAACTTGTATCTAAGATATATATGATCTTCTATACAGCGCCACAACTCTGTCTTCTTGGGAAAACATAGTGTCGCTGTACGTACAGCGCTTTGTACAGCGACCGATTAAATCGATCAGGTATGTACAGTGCCAATCCCATTTCCTCTAGGTTTCAGATTGGCGTTGTTCGTACAGCACTTCTGTAAAGCGCTTTAAACAGCGCCCTTTGCAAAAATGCACTCCTAAGCCTATGCATGGCATGGCATTTGGAAATACAAGATGCAATCAAAAAGGTATGCAAGAAGAGATGTTAATGAACATTAATGCACATAAATAAGACACACAACATACCAGATTTGAAAAGAATACTCGGTGTGTTCTAAATATTATCTAGAGGGGGGGTGAATAGATTTTAACTATTATTACCCAATTTTCGCATGCAAGTCAATATTACGAAAAAGCCCCTACTAGTCAAAAATACAAGCAAGTGTAATATAGTGCGGAATTTAAATAACACTTGATGTATACGTGGAAACCCAACCACTGGGAAAAACCACGGGCTGTATAGTGCGCCACACTCGGAACTCGAAATCACTAATTGAAATGAAGTTTACAACCTATGCAGACCTCGTCTAACACTCCGGTCTGTAACCCCTCACTTCTACCCAGCGGGCCTTTATTAGCAACCCTATTCCAATTTGCTTGAGGCCTAAGAACTCTTAGCCCGAAGATTTACTTCTCAATGAAGAGAAACAACCTAAGTGAATATGTATGAATATTCAAAATGCAAATTAGAGCTAGGCTACTCTATATGCTTATCTAGGATAATGATTTTGCAATTAAAACAATCCTAGATATAAATGGCTAGATGACATGTCAAATAGCTTAGCTAATCAAGATTAAGCACAAAACCTAATTAGCTATCACAATACAACTTCTCAAACATACATCATACTAATCTCAAACTTGTATTCAAAGTATATAAAATAACATACAAGTAATTAATTGAGATTGCTAGTTAACAGAAACACAAAATATGTAAGATGTTAGTGAAAAGCTTACCAAGCAAAGTATGATGAAGAATCCATGCAAGATGACATCTAGTTGATCAAAGATGATGCTAGATGATGATTGATGATCATGAAAAAGTGTTTGAGTAATTAAAAATGAGTTCTTTGTGTATTTTTCTTCTCTTGAAAAATATCCTAAGTATAGAATATGAATATGAACTCTCTTATCTGACCTAAAGTCAAAGTGGCATATATATAGGGGCCATAAGTGAAGTGTGGTCGTTTTGAAAAACGCACCAGAAATTGCTCTGTGCGCTGGTGGCCTTGCGCTGGACGACAGGCACACGACCAGCGCAAAGGCAAAAATTGCACAGGCGCTTGACGACCAGCGCTCAGACAGGCACACGACCAGCGGCAAACCACTGGGCGTTTTGCGCTGGTGAGCTACGCTGGACTGGACCAGCGCATGACCAGCGACAGATCACTGGGCGATCTGCGCTGGTCTGGCGCTTGACGACCAGCGCACAACCCACTCCTTTGAACCCCACACGAAAACATGCAAGGGGTAAAAAGGTAAAACTAAATGCATCCTAAAGACCTAACATGATATGACATATAATCACAAGTTGCAATCAAAGTAACATGCAAGAAGAGATGAAAATAGGCATTAAAGCACAACAAAAATAAACACAACATACAAAGACAAGACATATGCATGAGTTGTGAGTGTGTGCAACTATCTCTTCAAGACAAGTAAGCACAAAGAAAATTACCTTTGGTGCTTATCAACACGAGGTCTTCAAAGGGCTTCGAACAATAAAACCAATACCTAAGCTACCCTTACAAAGTACCCCAACATGTGGTTTGTCCACGAAATAAGCCAATCAATATATGAGAATCCTTACAAGATTTAAACATATGCATGAGTTGTGAGTGTGTGCAACTATCTCTTCAATGCAAGTAAGCACATAGAAAATACCTTCAGTGCTTATTGAGATGAGGTCTTCAAAGGGCATTGAACAAGAACACCAATACCTAAGCTACCCTTACAATGAACCCCAACATGTGGTTTGTCCATGAAATAAGCCAATCAAGATATGGGAATCCTTACAATGATATCTCCACACCTCCTAAAAAGCAAAAAGGAATTGCTTTGAAAGCCTCCAAGGATGAAAAAGAGGCAAAAAATGACTCGGACGAAGACCTTGCATTATTTGTGAAGAGATTCAAGAAGGTTATGAAGTTTGGGAAAAAGGACTTTGGTTCCAAAGGTCAAAACTTCAAGAAAAAGGGTTCCTACAACAAGTTTGAGCCTAGGCAAGATAAGACCGAAAGGAAAGGGGTCCGATGTTATGATTGTTGTGGTATAGGTCATTTTGCCCCCGAATGTGCTAATCACAATGATAAGAAGAAAGGTAAAGTGATGGCCGCCACATGGAGTGGTAGTAGTGATGACTCCAATGAAGGAGATAAGACTTCGGATGATGAAGTGGCTAATTTCATAGCTTTTGCCTCTTCTCACAAGAGCAAAGGTAGAAGTGAAGAAGAGGAAGAGAGTCAAGAGGAAAATGACTCAAGTGAAGATGACTCCTCAACTCACTCCACAAATGGATATGTGGAGAGAAAGGTTCTCGTTGAACATTACGTGGATTTGAAAAGCTTAGACATGAAAACCACGAAAAAGATCAAGATGTTGAGAGAAGAGAATCTTGAGCTTTTATCTCATATTGACCTCTTAAGTGAGCAAGTGGAAAAATCCAAGAAGGTAGAAGATAAGCTAAGAAAGGATTTAGACTTATCTAGGAGGAATGAAGAAAGTCTGAAGAGGGAGCTTGAAGAAGTAAAAGAGTCTATGACTAGGATGACCTCTAGCACTCAAAAGCTTGATCATTTGCTTAGTGTTGGAAAGAATCCATGTGACAAGAAGGGTCTTGGTTATGAAGATGGCAAGAAGATCTCAACCTCTAACAAGACCGTGTTTGTCAATAGTTTGGGGAACAAAGTAGCTTCATTGGTGCAAACTCCTAGCAAGAAGTTAGAACTATGACAATGTTGAAAGAATGCACAAGTGAAGTTGGTGCCAAGTAGGCAACCTCAAGCTCAACCCACTAGGGTCCCTCAAGCCAACATTCCTCAACAATTGGCTCACAAAGGAAATAGACCAATCATGCAACCTCAAGTAAGGAAGCAAGCTAGACCGGTTCAACAACAAAGATGGATTTAACCCACTCAACCACAAAGACATGGACAAGCTCTGATGCATGCACAAGGACAAGGTATATTTCCTTATTTTATTCCTTCATGTCATTTTTGTGGATTTGATGGTCATATTAAACCAAATTGCTTTCGATATATTAAAATGTGTAGAACGCGAAGCATGATTGAAAAGAGAAAGAATATAGCCAAGATGCATGTTCCTAGGAATGATAAAATTGATGTGCATAATCCTAGGACATCTAGAGCCCATGTACCAAAGACAACTAAGAAAGCAAATATTGTTTATAGGTGGATTAGAAAGAATGAAAATGTTTGCCATGTTGCACAAATTGCCTTAAAGGCTAATTCTTCTAATATTTGGTATTTGGATAGTAGGTGCTCTAGGCACATGATGGGAAACAAGAGTTCTTCGAGACTCTTGTCATAGAGAAAGGAGGATGGATCCAAAAAGAGAGTTGTAGGGAAAGAAACTATTTCCATTCCCAGATTACCCTTCTTGTCCAATGCTTTATGTAACAAATACGGTGTGTTCTAAATATGTTATCTAGAGGGGGGGTGAATAGATTTTAGCTATTATTACCCAATTTTTGCATACAAGTCAATATTACGAAAATGCCCCTACTAGTCAAAAATACAAGCAAGTGTAATATAGTGCGGAATTTAAATAACACTTGATGTATACGTGGAAACCCAACCACTGGGAAAAACCACAGGCTGTTTAGTGCGCCACACTCGGACCTCGAAATCCACTAATCGAAATGGAGTTTACAACCTATGTAGACCTCGTCTAACACTCCGGTCAATAACCCCCCACTTCTACCACTCGGGCCTTTAAAAGTGGCTCTAGTCCAATTGCTTGAAGCCTAAGCAACCTTAGCCTCAATACTTAATTCTCTAAGAAGAGATATGCAACCTATGTGAATATGTATGAATATTCAATTAACAAACAAGGCTAGGGAACCTTAGATGCTTATCTAGGATGATGATATAATCAATTAAATCAATCCTAGATATCAAGAGCTAGATGACATGTCAAATAGCTTAGCTAATCAAGATTAATTAAAAACCTAATTAGCTATCACAAACAACACTCAATCAATTCATTACAATTAATTCTCTAATCTGGTATTTGTCATATGATCAAAACATACAAGTAAATTAAAGAGAATAGCTTGGTAATAAAAATACTCAAATAAGATGAACTTAATCAAAATCTTACCAAGCAAGTTGTGATGATACAAACCCAATCATGGATGCTTTCTATCTAGACATAGAAGATGCAATATGAAATTTGATGCACAAGGGATTTGATTTGAGTGGTTAAAGGTGAGTTCTTTTGAATCTTTCTTTGCTTGAAAAATATTCTAAGTATGAAATCTGATAATCAACTCACTCTATTGACCTAAAGTCAAAGTGGCATATATATAGGGAGTCAAAACAAAGTGTGGTCGTTTTGAATAAGTTACACCTATTTTTGCCTTGGGCGCTGTACGTAGAGCGCCTCTTGTACAACGCCTGTACAGCGCCCCTACTCTGTTCTCACGGGAAAACAGAGGGGCACTGTACGAACAGCGCTTTGTACAGCGCTCGTACAGCGCCTTTCAAAATTGCATCAGACCTGATGCATTTAAAAATGCATTTTCAACCAGGTCAGGATGGGCGCTGTACGAACAGCGCTTTGTACAGCGCCTGTCACTATGTATGAAATCTTAAGAACATGCATGGCATGGCCTTGGTCATACAAGATGCAATCATGTAAAGCATGCAAGAAGAGATGTTAATGAGCATTAATGAGCACAAAATAACAACACATACATAACATACAAGAGAATGAATTATGCATGAGATGTGAATGTGTGTGTGCAACTAATCTCTTCAAAGCAAATTAAGCACATAGAAGTTTACCTTTGGTGATTATCAACCTTGAGGACATGAGAGGGTCTTGAGCTTGAATATCAATCACTTAAGCTACCCTTACATACAATCCCCAACACGTGGTTTGTCCACGAAATAAGCCAATCAAGTTATGGGAATCCTTACAATCTCCCCCTTTGGCTATTTCGTGACAAAATCACCACTCACATTGATTCCTCACAACATAATAGAAACTATAGGTCACAAATGATTATCTACATTACAAAGAGATATTTAAAAAAAAATCTTGAAGACTTCAATCTCTTGTAGAATAATCAGTCCCTGAAAGCAAAGTTTCTATACTATCCAATTCAAGTAAAAAGTGAGATGAATCAGGTGAGAATAATAACAAGCATTTGCATTCTTAGAATTTAAGTACAACTACAACATCATGCAATAATTGTGAATGCAATGCTCCCCCTCAAAGGGGTACTCCCCCTCAATGTATTTTCTCCCCAACATGCATAATTGCTACCACAATTTGCAACTCCCCTTACCACCATTCTACTCCCCCTTTTTGTAATGATATAGGCAAAGGAGTAGTCCCCAACCGGGTCACTTAGCAAAGAGAGATGATAGCATTCAAGTCATTTGCATAATCATTAAATGCACTTTATGCAACTCTATCAAATGGAGAGAAACAAGGAGATTTATTTTAAAATAAATGTGTGAAACAAAACATGCTTTGCATACAAGACATGTAGCATTCAAGTCCAAAATACAATGGTATTTGGCAAAGCAAATGACAAAGGTTTCTAATAAGAATTCAAACCAATTTCACCAATGTCATGAGAGAAGCAAGGATATAGAGTTTTTCATTGATTTTAATTTATGAGCAACTATATCCATCTTTATAAGCCAAACATGTCATGAGCAACTTTGCACTTTATTTGATTTTTCCGGGAATGAAACCCGTATGATAGTAGACATGTTCAACAAATAAAGAAGGAGAGACAATTTGGAATATAAATTCCTTTGAACGGATACAAGATCCTTTATTCATTTTGAGTCTCATAAGCTTTTTCACACAAGTTTTGCATTTAAAAAAAATGCAATCATCAATTCATGCTTTTTCATTTGAGCATGTCATATGAATTTCATGCTTTTTCATTTGACATTAGCATGTTATAAACACTCATGCTTTTCAATTTTTTAAGCATGTTATTAAGAATCATCATGTCATGGAGATAACTATAGGTCATCTAAATCATACTTCCTATGTAAATCTCCTAGTCCAAAAATGCATATTTGAACATAAATATGACATGGATTGTAAACAAGCATGGTTCACACTTATTGAATTGAAAACATATATACATATGTGCAACCAAGCTTACTCAAGCAATTAACAAAGAAGCATAATATTTTTCAAATATTTGCATGCAACAAGTATGCATAAGCTCTCTTTGCTTGAGTTCCCCATATGGGGTCAATATCATCCTTCATCAATGAAGGTCATGAGGTCCTATGGACCTCCCAAGTCCATTTGACTTGGATGAACCTATTTGAGACTTGTTAGTCTCATGGCAAGCGGGTTCATTTTTCTTTATCCACATAGATATGACATTTTTCTTCCTAGTGGTCAAGGGTTCAAGAGTTCTAGAATTAATAGGATCATGAATATGAATGTTTTCCTTCCTATTAGCATGCATTCTAGCTCTTATCATTCTCTTTTCAATCATGCTTTTGATTCTACATAATTTAATGAAATGAAAGCAATTTGGTCTAATGTGACCATTAATACCACAAAAGTGACATGTAGGGATAAATTTAGAATTCATACCATGTCCTTGTGCATGCATAGGAGCCTTCCCATGACTTTGTGGTTGAGCGGGTTCAAATCTTCTTTGTTGTTGAACCGGTCTAGCTTGCTTCCTTGTTTCATTTTGCATGATTGGCCTCTTCCCTTGATGAATATGAGCTTTAGGGAAGTTAGGTTGAGGAACTTTTTGAGCTTGAGGTTGTCTCTTTGAAGCTTCTTTCACAAGTGCACTTCTTGAACATTGTCCTAGATCAATTTTCTTCCTAGGTGTGTGCACCGGTGAGGCTTCTATCTTGCCCAAACTCTTGACAAAGACGGTCTTGGTTGGAGTAGTGATCTCCTTGGTTTCTTCATACCCAATACCTCTCTTGTCACAAGGGTTCTTTCCACTACCAAGAATGTGGTCAAGTTTCTTGGTGCTTGTAGTCATCCTAGACAATGACTCTATAGCTTCATCAAGCTCTCTCTTTAACCCTTCTTCATTCCTCTTAGACAAAGCTAGCTCATCTCTTAGCTTGTCTTCAATCTTCTTGGATGCCTCCACTTGATTACTTAAGTGGTCATTATGTGTTGAAAGTTCTAGATTTTCATCCTCTAAAATCTTCAATTTTCTATTGTTCTTCTTCAATGAACTTTCACACTTGACTATAAAGTCATTTACATCCATTTTCTCTACACTTCCATTTGTAGAGTTAGATGAGGAGTCAACTTCACTTGAGTTATCTCCTCAACTCTCTTTCTCGCTAATGGAGTCATTTCCCCCATTAAGACCTTCACCTTGGTCTCTTGAGTCAATCAGAGTCATATCCCAATGAGTAGCTACATTTATCTTCTCTAGAGCTACTTCTTCATCTTTTTCTTCTATGGGATCACTAGCAATGGAATTCTTACCAACAACTTCATTTTCTTCACAAGTGGCACCCAAAGCCTTGAAGTTATTGATAAGCTCATCATCGCTTGATGACTTATCTCCCTCTCCGGAGTCATCACTTTCACTCCATGTGGCGGTCATCACTTTTGCCATCTTGTTCTTCAAGTTCCCACAATCCGGTGAGATGTGACCTATACCACCACACTCATAGCATTGGACCCCTTTCTTCTCACTATGCTCTTGCCTAGGCTCAAAATTCTTGAAGGGAGTTTTTTTCTTCAAGTCTTGGCCTTTGGATCCAATGCCCTTATTCTCGAACTTGACAAACTTCTTGAATCTTCTAAATAGCAAAGCCATGTCTTGGTCCGAGTCACCTTTTTCCTCCTTCTCAACCTTGGAAGCTTTCAAAGCAATTCCTTTTTGCTTTTTAGGAGGTGAAATACTAGGAGCCTTCCTAGATTTATAGGCGAGGAGTCTTCCAATCACCTCGCTCGGCTTCATATCCTTGTATGTGCTATTTTCTTCTAAAGCTGTCACTTTTGATTCGAACCTAGCGGGGAGAGACCTCATAATTTTCTAATTAACTCTCTTATCTGAATAAGGATCACCGAGTTGATGGCTTTGATTCACAATATCCATCAACTTGACTTCAAAGTCATTGAAGCACTCGTCCTCCTCCATTTTAAGCAACTTAAATTGCGTTTGAAGGACTTGTAGCTTGGAATCCTTAACGACATCGGTTCCCTCATGTGCAACCTGTAGGATATCCCATGCCTCCTTAGCTATCCTAGTGTTCTGAATCAGTTTGTACTGATTTTCATCCACTGTATATAGAAGAGCATGCCATGCCTTCCTATTCCATTTTGAAGTCTCAAACTCTTCAGGTGACCACTGGGCCTTTGGCTTGAGTACTTCTTCTCCACCACTCGTGGGAGTCATCATAGGAGGTGCATACCCATCTTCAATTGCCATCCATGCCCTATCATGGATTTGGTACACATATGCCTCCATCTTGCCTTTCCATGAGGCATAATTCACACCGGTGAGGAGAGGAGGTCGTGTGCTTGAAGCACCCTCATGGTTGCCACCGAATCCACTCATTGTATCAAATGAATGAATGAAATGTATGCAAAATGTATGAATGAGCAAAAATCACACAAATGCACAACACACCTAAAATGAGCAAAGATCACCTAAGTATATCTAGGAACCCGCTCTGATACCAATTGTAACAAATACGGTGTGTTCTAAATATGTTATCTAGAGGGGGGGTGAATAGATTTTAGCTATTACTACCCAATTTTCGCATACAAGTCAATATTACGAAAATGCCCCTACTAGTCAAAAATACAAGCAAGTGTAATATAGTGTGGAATTTAAATAACACTTGATGTATACGTGGAACCCAACCACTAGGAAAAACCACGGGCTGTTTAGTGCGCCACACTCGGACCTCGAAATCCACTAATCGAAATGGAGTTTACAACCTATGTAGACCTCGTCTAACACTCCGGTCAATAACCCCCCACTTCTACCACTCAGGCCTTTAAAAGTGGCTCTAGTCCAATTGCTTGAAGCCTAAGTAACCTTAGCCTCAAGACTTAATTCTCTAAGAAGAGATTATGCAACCTATATGAATATGTATGAATATTCAATTAACAAACAAGGCTAAGGAACCTTAGATGCTTATCTAGGATGATGATATAATCAATTAAATCAATCCTAGATATCAAGAGCTAGATGACATGTCAAATAGCTTAGCTAATCAAGATTAATTAAAAACCTAATTAGCTATCACAAACAACACTCAATCAATTCATCACAATTAATTCTCTAATCTTGTGTTTATCATATGATCAAAACATACAAGTAAATTAAAGAGAATAGCTTGGTAATAAAAATACTCAAATAAGATGAACTTAATCAAAATCTTACCAAGCAAGTTGTGATGATACAAACCCAATCATGGATGCTTTCTATCTAGACATAGAAGATGCAATATGAAATTTGATGCACAAGGGATTTGATTTGAGTGGTTAAAGGTGAGTTCTTTTGAATCTTTCTTTGCTTGAAAAATATTCTAAGTATGAAATCTGATAATCAACTCACTCTATTGACCTAAAGTCAAAGTGGCATATATATAGGGAGTCAAAACAAAGTGTGGTCGTTTTGAATAAGTTACACCTATTTTTGCCTTGGGCGCTGTATGTAGAGCGCCTCTTGTACATCGCCTGTACAGTGCCCCTACTCTGTTCTCACGGGAAAACAGAGGGGCGCTGTACGAACAGTGCTTTGTACAGCGCTCGTACAGCGCCTTTCAAAATTGCATCAAACCTGATGCATTTAAAAATGCATTTTCGACCAAGTCAGGATGGGTGCTGTATGAACAGCGCTTCCAACAGCGCTTTGTACAGCGCCTGTCACTATGTATGAAATCTTAATAACATGCATGGCATGGCATTGGTCATACAAGATGCAATCATGTAAAGCATGCAAGAAGAGATGTTAATGAGCATTAATGAGCACAAAATAACAACACATACACAACATACAAGAGAATGAATTATGCATGAGATGTGAATGTGTGTGTGCAACTAATCTCTTCAAAGCAAATTAAGCACATAGAAGTTTACCTTTGGTGCTTATCAACCTTGAGGACATGAGAGGGTCTTGAGCTTGAATATCAATCACTTAAGCTACCCTTACATACAATCCCCAACACATGGTTTGTCCATGAAATAAGCCAATCAAGATATGGGAATCCTTACACTTTATTTGTTGATGGCTTGAAAGCCAATTTGATAAGCATTTCACATCCAAGTGATAAAGGACTTTCCGTCTTATTTAGTAAAAATGATTGCTCTATCTTATTGCCCGATGGACAAACCTTGTTAAAAGGAATGAGATCTAGCGACAATTGCTATTGTCTTTATAAGAATTCCCATTCTTTGATTGGCTTATTTCGTAGACAAACCACATGTTGAGGTTTGTTTGTAAGGGTAGTTTAGGTAATTGAGGATCAAGCTTAAAGGTCCTTTCAAGACCTCAAGGGACAAGTACGCCAAAGGTATAATCTCTAGTGCTTAGTTCTCTATGAAGAGATTTAGATTGCACACACACACTTAGCATACTTGCATTTGAGTGCATACTGTTCACATGTCACTTTACACACTAGCACTTTGATTGATATATCTTGTTGTGTGTATTTGTGTCTTGTAATTCGTTTCCCGATAGTATTCAGAAATGTCCGTGCATGCACTAGAATGTGCTTGGTCTTGCGTGAAGACCGCCCACGGAGAATGCCCTTGGCTTCTCCTTGGTTTTCACCCCTGTTGGTGATCGGTGGCCTGGCCGCCGAATGAAACCGTCTTTTGTGTCTAGAAGTGTCTAGAGCAATTCTACGGTTAAGATTGGCGGTCTCGACCGCAGTTCGAAACCACCGTTCATACCTGATCAATTAATTCTCTTGGGTTTTATTCGGCGGTTGGATCGACGGTTACGAAACCGCCGAATGGAACCGCTGTTGATGCTCTGTTCTTCACAGGCTCAATTCGGTGTTTGTGATCGGCGGCTTGGCCGCCAATTGAAACAGCCGATCGGTGCATTTCACGGGCAAACTTGTCTTTTCACATACCCTGTTCTTGATGTCTATAAATATCACACTTTCTCATTTTCTGAATCTATGTTCTTTAACTTTAAGAACCCTAAACTTTAAAGAGAGACATTTGAGAGAAAATCAAATCAAGAACATATTTTTAACACTCAAAAACCATTCTCATATGCATCAAAATATCATCGAGCATTTTCTAGCATAGTTAGGATGCTTGCTTGCATGGGTTTTGGTCAACACACATTCTTTGGTTAGTTCTTCACTATTATCATACATAATTAGTGTTTTATTTATCATTGACATCTCTTATATTATTTGTATGTTCTTAGAACATATTCTAGATACAAAATAGAGATTGTTGTGTTGACATGATTGAGTGTTGTATTGTGATAGCTATCTAGGTTTTTATAATCTATGTTTAGCTAAGCTATTTGACATGTCATCTAGCTTTTAATATCTAGGGTTGAATTAATTGCAAAATCATCATCCTAGATAAGCATATAGGGTTACCTAGCTCTAATTGCATTTTTGGATATTTCATATATTCACTTAGGTTGTATAATCTCTTCTTAGAGAATTAAGTCTTGTGTTGTGACCGGGATTAGGTTACTTAATTCGCAAGCAATTGGACTAGGTCCACTTAAACCGGGATTAGGTAGTTGTGATGATTATTGATCGAGATTAGATCATTAAACCGGGATTAGGTTATAATCATTTCAATTAGTGGATTCGATGTTCGTGTGTGGCACACATAACAGCCCGTGGTTTTTCCCGTGAGGGTTTCCACGTAAATATCAAGTGTTATTTACATTCCGCACCATATTACACTTGTTATATTATTGTGACTAGTTAGGGGCATTTTCGTAATATTCTCATACGTGCGAAAATTGGGTAATAACGATTAAAATCTATTCACCGACCCTCTAGATTAGTTTTATACACACCGTGCATTATTTGTTTCAATTGGTATCATAGGAGGTTCCTAGATATACTTAGGTGATCCTTGCTCATTTTTGGTGTGTTTTGCATTTTGTGTGTTTGTTTGATTTCTTCATACATTTTGCATTCATCCAAACACTATGAGTGGTTTCGGGATGAGCAAAGAGGGAGCGTCGAGCGTGAGGCAACCGTTGCTCACCGGCGATAATAACTACTCATGGAAGGGGAAGATAGAAGCATACATATGCCAAATCCATTATAGGGCGTGGATGACAGTTGAAGATGGATATGCTCCACCTATGATGACTCTGTTGGATGGAGGAGAAGAAGTGCTTAAGCCTAAGGCACAGTGGGACGCGCAAGAATTTGTTGATTCCATGTGGAACAACAAAGCCATACATGCCATCCGTTGCGTAGTCGATGAGAATCAATATAAGTTGATTCAAATTACTAGGATAGCCAAAGAGGCATGGGACATCCTAGAAGTTGCTCATGAAGGAATCGAGGTAGTTAGAGACTCCAAGCTCCAAGTTCTCCAAACTCGATTTGAGACCATTATGATGGAAGAGCACGAGCACTTCAATGACTTCCAAGTGAGACTAATGGACATTGTGAACCAAAGTCACTAACTTGGTGATCCTTACTCGGATAGAAGAATCAAGCAAAAGATCATGCAATCACTTCCCGAGAGGTTCGAGCCCAAAGTGACGGCTTTAGAAGAAAATGACACCTATAAAGAAATGAAGCCAAGCAAAGTCATTGGAAGACTTCTAACCTATGAATCAAGAAAGGCTACCACATCACCTCCTAAGAAGAAAAATGGTATTGCCTTGAAGACATCCAAGATGGAAGAGGAGGAGGATGACTCATATAAAGACATGGCACTCATTGCCAAGGGATTCAAGAAGTTCTTGAATCTACAAAAGAGTGGTTATGGCTCAAAGGAGAATGACTTCAAGAAGAAGAAGACCACAATAAAGAATGTCAAGCCATATCATGAGATGTCTTCAAGAGAGAAGATTCAATGTTACGAATGTGGAGAATTCAGGCATATCTCTAAGGAATGTGCTAACTTGAACGATGAAAGAGAGGAGGTCGCCATTTCAAGTGACAGTGATGAAGAAGTTGTGGCAAAATTTTTGGCACTAGGTTGCTCTCACAAGCGGGACAACAAAGTGAAAGTTTTTGATGGAAGTCCCTCAAGCTTGAATGATTGTGAGAACAACTATTTTGCCTTCCAATCTCCTACAATGAAGAAGAGAATGAGAGTCAATAAGAAAGTGACTCTAGTGAAGTTGACTTTTCATCTAACTCCACACATGGATATGTGGAGAAAAAGGTTCTAGATGAATTCCACACTGAGTTTAAAAACTTAGAAATGAAGACCAAGGAAAAGATGCGAAGATTGAGAGAAGTGAATCTAGACCTTTTGGCTCATATTGACCACTTAAATGAACAAGTGGAAAGATCCAAGAAGAATGGTTGAAAAGGGAGCTTAAAGATGCTAAAGAGTTGATGGCTAAGATGGACTCTAGTACGGAAAAACTCAACCACTTGTTGAGTATTGGAAAAAGCCCCATATGACAAGAGAGGTCTTTGCTTTGAAGATAGTAAGGAGACCTCCACTCCTATCAAGACCATGTTTGTCAAGAGCTTAGGCAAGAAAGAGACTTCACCGGTGCAAACTCCTAGGAAGAAGATTGATCTAGGTTGAAAGTTCTCATGGTGTGTTTTTCAATATAAAGCTAGAGGGGGGGTGAATAGATTTTATCTAATTATTACCCAATTTTCACATGCAAGTCAATTTTACGAAAATACCCCTAGCAAGTCAACAAAACATACAAGTGTAATAAGATGCGGAAATAATAAATGACACTTGATGTTTACGTGGAAACCCTCAACAGGGAAAAACCACGGGCTGGTAAGTGCGCCACACTCGAACCTCAAAATCCACTATATGAAAAGACGGTTACACCCTCAAGTGATTCTCGGACCCTCACCCTAGATAACCTCAGGCTATGGACACTACCAATCGCCACTCTTGGTTCAATCCCTAGTGATATCCCCTGATACACTACTCTTGGCGTGAGCACCCTCTAATCTACCACGCGGGCCTTTTATAGCGGCTCTAGTCCAATTTGCTTGAGGCCTAAGCACACTTAGCTCCAAGACTTCAATCTCTCAAAAAAGATGCACAACCCTATGTGAATATGTATGAATATTCAATTAATGCAATAAGAGCTAGGGTACTCTAAATGCTTACCTAGGATTATAAGATGACAATATAATCAATCCTAGATATCACATATAGCTATATGACATGGCATATAACTTTAGCTAAGTAAAGGATAACCAATCCTAGATACAAAGCTATCATATAAAACCCACAAACATTCAAAGGATTAACTAGTTGATTAAAAAACAATCTATCAACCTAGTTATCAATACATCACACAAGAATGTTCATGGCATAGCTTTTAGGCAATAATGACCTAATCAAATAAGCTATGAAAAATAATCTCAATCAATAAATGAGATCAATTAGCTAGATGGCATATGAACATTAAAACCTAGCTAACAAATAATAACCCAATCAACACATAATCTCAATCTTATATGTAGAAATTAATCTAAACACATATAAGTAAAATATGAGATAAAATTGATAAGTAGAAACACTAATTATGTAAGATAAAAGTGTTCAACAAATCATACCATGTGTGTTGAAGAAGACCCATGCATTGGCATATGCTAGATGAACCTAGATGAAACAAATATAGCACGGTGTGTATAAAGCTATCTAGAGGGGGGGTGATTTTCGCTTTTTACCCAATTTTTCGTGTTAGTCAAAATTACGTGCCCTCAAGATAATATAACCAAGCAATTGTATATGGTTTAGGTTTTTTAGAATCACGGGAAAAACCACGGGCTAAAGAAGCCACACTGTGATCTTTAAACGATTACAACCTAATCCCGATTCACACACCTACCTAATCTATGAGTGAACTAGTCCAAGTCTCTAAGCAACCTAATCCCGGATGCTACACACAAGACTCTCTCTAGGAACAACCCTAAGTGAATATATGTGAATATCCAAAATTAGAGCAAGAAACCCTGCAAGACAATTAAGTATAATCCTAGATATCAAACAAAACTAAATGACATGAAGTTTAGCTAATCAATATTAAGCATAATATGCAAGATATAAAATCTCAAACATACATCATACTCATCTCAATATTGGATGTAATTAATTGAGATTGCTAGATAAGAGAAACACAAAACATGTAAGATATTAGTGAAAAGCCAAAAAGTATGATGAAGATTCCAAGATGACATCTAGGGCAGATGGTGATTGAATCATAAAAGTGTTGAGAATCAAGAATGGAGTTTGCCCTTGAAAAATATCGTATGAATTCAATATGAACCTCTTAATTGATCGGCATATATAAGGGTTCAAGTGTGGTCGTTTAAGTAAGTTTCAAAGAAACGCGGCCAATCGGCCGCCGCCGTTCAACCGCCGAATTGAACAGAGCATAAACGCGGTTCGAATGGCTCCCGAGTCCAACCGCCAAAACAGAACAGGGATCAAAATCAACCAGAACTTCGAACGCGACTTCATTCGGCGGTTTGGAAACCGCCGATCTTAACCAACCGCCGTTTTTCGGCGGCCTGGCCGCCGATAATAACCGCCGACCCTAGATAGTGAAAACCAATGAGAAGCCAAGGGCAGGCGGTCCTCGCGCTAAACCAAGACATTCTCGTGCATGCGCGGATTTCCGAAAGTTATCGGGAAACGGTCTGTGAATTGTGACAAATGAAGAAATGCACACATATCAATGAATGTTTAGTGTGTGTGTGCGAAGTAAGCACATAGAAATCCTTCGGTGCTTATCACACGGGTCTTCAAAAGGGTTTCGAACAGGCCTACCCTTACAAAGAACCCCACATATGGTTTGAACGTAACCAATTAAAAACAACGGAATCCTTACACTAGATGATGCCTAGATGATGATTTGTGCATGTGGGAATGGGTTTAGAGAATTAAAGATGTGATCTTTAAGGATTTCTCTCACCAGTCTCTCTAAAATATCTCTCTAGGTTCTTGGGATGCAAACTTGTATTCTGAACCAGAGATAAGATGTATTTATAGAGACCAAAAACAGGGCAGGTGAAAATACAATTTTGCCCTTGACCACCGATCGCGGTTTATTCGGCGGCCAGGCCGCCGAATTGAACCGCCGAATGGCTCCCGAGTGGAACAGGGGAACTTCGGCGACTTCATTCGGCGGTTGGAAACCGCCGATCCCAACCGCCGTTTTGGACCCGAGAGATATATTTCAATCAGGTCTCATTCGCGGTTTCGACGCGGCCAGGCCGCCGACGTAACCGCCGTTTCACCAAAAATGAACAAGGAGAAGCCAAAGGCATCCTTCGGCAAAACGAATCACGACACGTTACACCAAAACTAAAAGCTAACATACATGAAGTGCAAGTGTGGGTATTGAATGCATCCTAATGCCTATCATGTCATGGCATTTCATATAACAAGATGCAGTCAATTAAATGCAAGAAGAGACATTGAATAAACAATAAAGCACAATGCACACAAAATATAAACACAACATTCAAGAATAAGAGTTATGCATGTTGTGTGTGTGTGCAACTATATCTCTTCAAGCCAAAATAAGCACAAGATATACCTTTGGTGCTTGTCCTCTTGAGGTCTTGGAAAGAGTCTTTGATCTTCAACCTTAATGACCTAGACTACCCTTAGAACCAAACCCCAACATGTGGTTTGACCACAAAATAAGCCAATCAACAAAAGGGAATCCTTACAATCTCCCCCTTTAGCTATTTCGTGACAAAACCACCAGTCACATTGATTCCTCACAACATAATAGAAATTACGGGTCTACTATGATTTTCTACTTTACAAAGAGATAAGATAAATAGTCTTGAAGTCTTCAATCTCAAGTAGAACAATCAATCCCTGAAAGCACGGTTTCTATACTTTCCAATACAAGAAAAGGTGAGATGAATCAAGTGAGATAAAACAAGCATTTGCATTTAAGAATTTAAGAACAACATCATGCAATGTATGAATGTGCAAATGCTCCCCCTCAAAGGGTTACTCCCCCTCAATTAGTATACTCCCCAACATGCACAATTGCTACAATTTGCAACTCCCCTTACCACAACTTACTCCCCCTTTTTGTCATGATATAGACAAAGGAGTAGTCCCCAACCGGGTCACTCAAGGCAAAGAGAGATTGTAGCATTCTAGTATATGCATAATCAATATAAGTCACTTTATGCAATCTCAAATTTATTGGAGAGAAACAAGGAGATTTATTTAAAGAAAATGTGTGAATCAAAAAATTGCTTTGCATACAAGACATGTAGCATTTAAGTCCAAAATATCATGGTATTTGGCAAAGCAAATGACAAAGGTTTTCAATATGAATTCAAACCAATTTCACCAATGTCAAGAGAGAAGCAAGGATATAGGTTTTCATTGATTTCAATTTAAGAACAACTATATCCAACTTTATAAGCCAAACATGTCATGAGCGACTTTGCACCCTATTTGATTTTTCCGGATAAGATATCCGTATGATAGTAGACATGTTCAACCAATAAAGAAAGAGAGACATTTGGATTGTAAAATCCTTGAATGGATACAAGATCCTTTTTCATTTGAGTCTCATAAGCTTTTTCACACATTTTTTGCAGTTAAGAAATGCAATCATCAAAACATGCTTTTTAAGATTAGCATTTAGCATGTCATTTAGCAATCATCATGTCATGGAGATCATTATAGGTCATTCAAATCAAATCCTATGTATATATCTCCTAATCCAAAAATGCATGTTTGAACATAAATATGACATGGATTGCAATACAAGCATTGATCACACTTATTGAATAGAAAATATATATACATAGTGTAACCAAGCTAACTCAAGCAACAAAAAGAGAAGCATAAGATATTTCAAATTTTTTGCAAGTGACAAGATGCAAAATAGCTCTCTTTGCTTAAGTTCCCCATATGGGGTCAAATTTCCATACCACTTCAAAGAAGGGTATGAGGTCCTATGGACCTATCAAGTCCTTTGGACTTGGTTGAACCTATTTGAGACTTGTTAGTCTCGTAGCAAGCGGGTTCATTCTTTTTATTCCACTTAGGTGACACTAAGTCAATCCTAGTGGACAAAGGTGCTAGAGTACAAGATGAAAAAGGATCATGCACATGATTTTCTTCCTTTTTATGAAGCATCTTAGCTCTAGCCTTTTTCTTGTCAAACATGCTTTTAGCTCTACACATTTCAATGTAATGCAAGCAACTTGGTCTAATATGACCAACAATACCACAAAAATGACAAGTGGGAATAAAGTTAGGAATCATACCATTCCCTTTACCATGGATAGGTGCTTTCCCTTGTCGTTGTGGTTGTCTCGGTTGTTGGATCGGATTTCTCCTCTTTTGTTGAAAACCAAGACGAGGTTGCTTGCTTGTCTGAGCTTGCATGGTTGAACTCTTCCCATTGTGTTTTTGAGTTTGAGGGAAGATAGTGTGAGGAGCCCTTTGGGTGTGAGCTTGAGCTTGACCTTTTGGTGCCTCAAACACTTGGGCACTTCTTGAACACTCTCCTAGGTCACTTTTCTTCCTAGGTTGTTGAGGAGGAGGGGACATATTGAAGTCCATGTCCATGGCACAGGATGTCTTGCTTGTGGAGGAGGCATCCGTGTCATCAATGTAGCCAAGACCTCTCTTGTCACTTGGCTTTCTTCCAACTCCCAACATGTGGTCAAGCATCTTGGTGCTTGAAGTCATCTTAGCCATTAAGACCTTAACTTCTTCAAGCTCTCTTTTTAGCTCTTCTTCTCTCCTCTTAGATAAGGCTAAGTCTTCTTTTAGCTTATCTTCATCCGCCATGGATCTCACCACTTCTTCACACAAGTGGTCTACTAGTGTTGAAAGCTCTAGATTCTCTTCTTTTAATCTTCTAATTTCTTCCTTGTTCCTCATCATCGAGCTCTCAACTTTGACTTTGTAGTCATTAAGATCCATACACTCCACACTTCCATTTGTGGAGTTAGATGACAAATATTCAACACTTGTGTCATCTCCTCTAATCTCCATTTCACCAATGGAGTCATCTCCTTCATCAAGATCATCAAATTTTTCTCTTGATGAGGAAATAGCCAAATCCCTATGAGTAGCTACACCAACTACTTCTATACCTAGTTCTTCTTGGGGATCACAAGGAAAAGCAACTTTGCCATCTTTTTCAACTTCTACACTCTTGGCTCCAAATTCCGTGTAGATGATGGCAAGTTCTTCATCACTTGAAGGATTTTCGTCATCTTCATATTTATCCCATAAGGTGGCCTTCGCCTTCCCTTTTCTTCTATCCTTCAAGTTTCCACACTCCGGGGAGAAATGCCCGAATCCTCCACATTCGTAGCACTGAATCCCCTTTCTTGAAGAAACTCCTTGGTTTGGCTTGTTAATGAGTCCCATGTCTTCAATTGAGATACCCTCCTTCTTGTCATGCTTCGAAGTCTTCAAAGCAATTGTCTTCTTCTTCTTAGGAGGTGCGGTGGTCAACTTCTTCTTAGGAGGTGAGGTGGTTAATTTCACAAATCTCCTAAATCTCTCTAGTAAGAGAGGCATCTCCTCAACGGAGTCAATTTCTTCTCTCACAAATTCACTCATAGTGTTTGCGTTGAATGAATGCAAATGAGAAGAATGCAAAATGTATGAAGAAATCAAACAAACATACAAAATGCAAAAACACACCAACAATGAGCAAAGGATCACCTAAGTATATCTAGGAACCCGCTCTGATACCAATTGAAAGTTCTCATGGTGTGTTTTTCAATATAAAGCTAGAGGGGGGGTGAATAGATTTTATCTAATTATTACCCAATTTTCGCATGCAAGTCAATTTTACGAAAATACCCCTAGCGAGTCAACAAAACATACAAGTGTAATAAGATGCGGAAATAATAAATGACACTTGATGTTTACGTGGAAACCCTCAACAGGGAAAAACCACGGGCTGGTAAGTGCGCCACACTCGAACCTCAAAATCCACTATATGAAAAGACGGTTACACCCTCAAGTGATTCTCGGACCCTCACCCTAGATAACCTCAGGCTATGGACACTACCAATCGCCACTCTTGGTTCAATCCCTAGTGATATCCCCTGATACACTACTCTTGGCGTGATCACCCTCTAATCTACCACGCGGGCCTTTTATAGCGGCTCTAGTCCAATTTGCTTGAGGCCTAAGCACACTTAGCCCCAAGACTTCAATCTCTCAAAAGAGATGCACAACCCTATGTGAATATGTATGAATATTCAATTAATGCAATAAGAGCTAGGGTACTCTAAATGCTTACCTAGGATTATAAGATGACAATATAATCAATCCTAGATATCACATATAGCTATATGACATGGCATATAACTTTAGCTAAGTAAGGGATAACCAATCCTAGATACAAAGCTATCATATAAAACCCACAAACATTCAAAGGATTAACTAGTTGATTAAAAAACCAATCTATCAACCTAGTTATCAATACATCACACAAGAATGTTCATGGCATAGCTTTTAGGCAATAATGACCTAATCAAATAAGCTATGAAAAATAATCTCAATCAACAAATGAGATCAATTAGCTAGATGGCATATGAACATTAAAGCCTAGCTAACAAATAATAACCCAATCAACACATAATCTCAATCTTATATGTAGAAATTAATCTAAACACATATAAGTAAAATATGAGATAAAATTGATAAGTATAAACACTAATTATGTAAGATAAAAGTGTTCAACAAATCATACCATGTGTGTTGAAGAAGACCCATGCATTGGCATATGCTAGATGAACCTAGATGATGCCTAGATGATGATTTGTGCATGTGGGAATGGGTTTAGAGAATTAAAGATGTGATCTTTAAGCTTTTTCTCTCAAGTCTCTCTAAATATCTCTCTAGGGTTCTTTTGATGCAAGACTTGTGTTCTGAACCAGAGATAAGGATGTATTTATAGAGACCAAAAATAGGGCAGGTGAAAATACAAT
Organism: Acer yangbiense; assembly: GCA_008009225.1. Classification (NCBI taxonomy): domain Eukaryota; kingdom Viridiplantae; phylum Streptophyta; class Magnoliopsida; order Sapindales; family Sapindaceae; genus Acer; species Acer yangbiense. Next base: position 32,652,994 of record CM017764.1, read on the forward strand.
TTTGCCCTTGAAACGCACCGATCGGTGGTTTCATTCGGCGGCCAGGCCGCCGAATTGAACCGCCGAATGGCTCCCGAGTGGAACAAGGGAACTTCGACGACTTCGTTCGGCGGTTTGGAAACCGCCAATCCCAACCGCCGTTTTGGACCCGAGAGATATATTTCAATCAGGTCTCATTCGGCGGTTTCGAACGGCGGCCAGGCCGCCGAACGTAACCGCCGTTTCACCAAAAATGGTGAAACCAAGGAGAAGCCAAAGGCATCTCCACCGGCGATCATCGCGCAAAACAAAGCACATCAACGTGCACGCGCGGACGTTTCCGAACATCCTTCGGGAAACGAATTACACCACACTAAAAGCTAACATACATGAAGTGCAAGTGTGGGTATTGAATGCATCCTAATGCCTATCATGTCATGGCATTTCATATAACAAGATGCAGTCAATTAAATGCAAGAAGAGACATTGAATAAACAATAAAGCACAATGCACACAAAATATAAACACAACATTCAAGAATAAGAGTTATGCATGTTGTGTGTGTGTGCAACTATATCTCTTCAAGCCAAAATAAGCACAAGATATACCTTTGGTGCTTGTCCTCTTGAGGTCTTGGAAAGGGTCTTTGATCTTCAACCTTAATGACCTAGACTACCCTTACAACCAAACCCCAACATGTGGTTTGACCACGAAATAAGCCAATCAACAAAAGGGAATCCTTACATAGGTCAATGCTCTCATAGTGCACAAGTGAAGGTAGCTTCAAGAAGACAACCCCAAGCTTAAAAAGTTCCTCATGCTAACTTCCCTCAAACTCAAATCCATCAAGGTAAGAGACCAATCATGCAAACTCAACCGAGGAAGCAACCAAGTCTTGGTCAACAACAAAGGAGGAGAGATCCTATCCAACTACCAAGACAACCACAAAGACATCGGAAGGCTCCTATGCATGCACAAGGACATGGTATGATTCCTAACTTTATCCGTACATGTCATTTTTGTGGTATTAATGGTCATATTAGACCAAAGTGCTTTCATTACATTAAAATGTGTAGAGTTAAAATCATGATTAAGAAGAAGAAGGCTAGAGCTAGAATGCATGCTCATAGGAAGAAAGAAATTCATTTACATGATCCTATGACATCTAGATCTCTAGAACTTTTGACCATTAGGAAGAAAATTGTTTCACCTAAGTGGATTAGAAAAGATGAACCCGCTTGCTACGAGACAAACTTGTCTCTAATAGGTTCAACTAAGTCCAATGGACTTAGTAGGTCCATAGGACCTCATGACCTTCAATGATAAAGGATGGTGATAACCCCATATGGGGAACTTAAGCAAAGAGAGCTATTTTGCATTCTTGTCACTTGCAAAAATTTGAAATATCTTATGCTTCTTTTTTAATTGCTTGAGTAAGCTTGGTTGCATATATGTATATATGTTTTCAATTCAGTAAGTGTGAACCATGCTTGTTTACAATCCATGTCATATTTATGTTCAAACATGCATTTTTGGACTAGGAGATCTACATAGGAAGTATGATTTGAATGACCTATAGTTATCTCCATGACATGATGATTCTTTTATAACATGCTAATGTCAAATGAAAAAGCATGAAATTCATATAACATGCTGAAATGAAAAAGCATGAATTGATGATTGCATATTCTTAAAATGCAAAACTTGTGTGAAAAAGCTTATGAGACTCAAAATGAATAAAGGATCTTATATCCGTTCAAAGGAATTTAAATTCCAAATGTCTCTCTTTCTTTATTAGTTGAACATGGCTACTATCATACGGGTATCATTCCCGAAAAAATCGAATAGGGTGCAAAGTCGCTCATGCCATGTTTCGCTTATAAAGTTGGATATAGTTGTTCTTAAACTGAAATCAATGAAATCTCTATATCTTTGCTTTACTCATGACAATGGTGAAATTGGTTTGAATTCTTATTTGAAACCTTTGTCATTTGCTTTACCAAATACCATTGTATTTTGGACTTGAATGCTACATGTCTTGTATGCAAAGCATGTTTGATTCACACATTTTCTTTAAAAAAATCTCCTTGTTTCTCTCCAATTAATTGAGATGCATAAAGTGACTTATATGATTATGCAAATATCTTGTATGCTACTATCTCTCTTTGCTAAAAGTGACCCGGTTGGGGACTACTCCTTTGCCTATATCATGACAAAAAGGGGGAGTAGAATGGTGGTAAGGGGAGTTACAATTATAGTAGCAATTGTGCATGTTGGGGAGAATATACATTAAGGGGGAGTAACCCGTTGAGGGGGAGCATTACATACACATATATTGCATGATGTTGTGCTTAAATTCTTAAATGCAAATGCTTGTTTTATTCTCACTTGATCATCTCACATACTCTTGCTTTGGAAAGTATAATATTTTGTTTTGAAGGGTTGATAGTTCTTCAAGAGATTGAAGACTTGAATTTTTTTTTATATTCTTATATCTCTTTGTAATGTAGAATATCTTTGTTATCTCGTAGATTCAATTATGTTTGCGAGGATCAATGTGAGTGGTGGTTTTGTCACGAAATAGTTAAAAGGGGAGATTGTAAGGATTCCCATTATTTGATTGACTTATTTTGTGGACAAACCACATGTTGAGGTTTGTTTGTAAGGGTAGTTTAGGTAATTGAGGATCAAGCTCGAAGGCCTTTTCAAGACCTCAAGGGACAAGCACGCCAAAGGTATAATCTCTAGTGCTTAGTTCTCTCTGAAGAGATTTAGATTGCACACACACACTTAGCATACTTGCATTTGTGTGCATACTGTTCACATGTCACTTTACACACTAGCACTTTGATTGATATTTCTTGTTGTGCGTATTTGTGTCTGGTAATTCGTTTCCCGATAGTATTCGGAAACGTCTGTGCATGCATTAGAATGTGCTTGGTCTTGCGTGAAGACCGCCCACGGAGAATGCCCTTGGCTTCTCCTTGGTTTTCACCTCTGTTGGTGATTGGCGGTTATGAACGACATCCTGGCCACCGAATGAAACCGTCGTTTGTGTCCAGAAGTGTCTGGAGCACTTCTGTGGTTAAGATCGGCGGTCTGGACCGCCGTTCATACCTAATCGATTTATTATCTCGGGTTTGATTCGACGGTTGGATCGGTGGTTACGAAACCGCTGAATGGAACCGCTGAATGGAACCGCCGTTGATGCTCTGTTCTTCACAGGATCAATTCGGAGGTTGTGATCGGCGGCCTGGCTGCCGATTGAAACCGCTGATCGGTGCGTTTCAGGGGCAAACTTGTCTTTTCACATGCCCTGTTCTTGATGTCTACAAATATCACACTTTCTCATTTTCTGAATCTATGTTCTTTAACTCTAAGAACCCTAAACTTCAAAGAGAGACATTTGAGAGAAAATCAAATCAAGAACACATTTTTAACACTCAAAAACCATTCTCATATGCATCAAAATATCATCTAGCGTTTTCTAGCATAGTTAGGATGCTTGCTTGCATGGGTTTTTGAAACAAATAATAGCACGGTGTGTATAAAGCTATCTAGAGGGGGGGTGAATAGATTTTACGCTTTTTACCCAATTTTTCGTGTTAGTCAAAATTACGAAAATGCCCTCAAGATAATATAACCAAGCAATTGTAATATGGTGCGGAAATTAAAACAACACTTGGTTTTTACGTGGAAACCCTCACGGGAAAAACCACGGGCTATGTAAGTAAGCCACACTCGAACCTCGAATCCACTAAATGTGCAAACGATTACAACCTAATCCCGGAAGTAATCACACACCTACCTAATCCCGGTATGAGTGAACCTAGTCCAATTTGCTTGCGTTCTAAGCAACCTAATCCCGGATGCTACACACAAGACTTACTTTCTCTATGAAGAGAATATACAACCTATGTGAATATATAAAATATCCAAAATGCAATTAAGAGCTAGGTTACTCTATATGCTTATCTAGGATAGTGAATATGCAATTAATTCAATCCTAGATATTAAAAGCTAGATGACATGTCAAATAGCTTAGCTAAACATAGATTAACAAAACCTAGATAGCTATAAAAAATACAACACTCAATCATGTCAACACAACAATCTCTAATTTGTATCTAGAATATATTCAAGAGCATACAAATAATATAAGAGATGTCAATGATAAATAAAACACTAATTATGTATGATAATAGTGAAGAACTTACCAAAGAATATGTGTTGACCAAAACCCATGCAAGCAAGCATCCTAACTAAGCTAGAAAATGCTAGATGATATTTTGATGCATATGAGAATGGTTTTTGAGTGTTAAAAAGGTGTTCTTGATTTGATTTTCTCTCAAATGTCTCTCTTTTAAGTTTAGGGTTCTTAGAGTTAAGAACATTAAATCTGAAAATGAGAAAGTGTGATATTTATAGACATCAAGAAAAGGGCAAGTGAAAAGACAAGTTTGCCCTTGAAACGCACCGTTCGGCGGTTTCAATCGGCGGCCAGGCCGCCGATAATGACCGCCGAATTGAGTTCCTGAAGAACAGAGCATAAACGGCGGTTCATTCGGCGGTTTCATGACCGCCGATCCTAACCGCCGAATCAGACCCGAGAGATCGAAATCGATCAGGTATGAACGGCGGTTTCGAACGGCGGTCGTGACCGCCGATCGTGACCGTAGAATTGCTCCTAGAAGCAAACGGCGGTTCCATTCGGCGGCCAGGCCGCCGATCATAACCGCCAATCACCAACAGAGGTGAAAACCAAGGAGAAGCCAAGGGCATTCTCCGTGGGCGGTCTTCGCGCAAAACCAAGCACATTCTAGTGCATGCGCGGACGTTTCCGAACACTATCGGGAAACGAATTACAAGACACATAAATACACAACAAGATATAACAATCAAAGAGCTAGTGTGTAATGTGACATATGAAGAGAATGCACACAAATGTAAGAATGCAAAGTGTGTGTGTGCTTCTAAATCTCTTCAAAGAAAGGTAAGCACATAGAAATTTACCTTCGGTGCTTATCAACACGAGGTCTTCAAAGGGCTTCGAACATTAAGACCGATACTTAGGCTACCCTTACAAAGAACCCCCACATATGGTTTGATCACGAAATAAGCCAATTAAAACAACGGGAATCCTTACAGTTTTGGTCAACACACATTCTTTGGGAAGTTCTTCACTATTATCATACATAATTAGTGTTTTATTTATCATTGACATCTCTTATATTATTTGTATGTTCTTAGAATATATTCTAGATACAAAATAGAGATTGTTGTGTTGACATGATTGAGTGTTGTATTGTGATAGCTATCTAGGTTTTTATAATCTATGTTTAGCTAAGCTATTTGACATGTCATCTAGCTTTTAATATCTAGGATTGAATTAATTGCAAAATCATCATCCTAGATAAGCATATAGGGTTACTTAGCTCTAATTGCATTTTTGGATATTTCATATATTCACTTAGGTTGTATTATCTCTTCTTAGAGAATTAAGTCTTGTGTTGTGACCGAGATTAGGTTACTTAATTTGCAAGCAATTGGACTAGGTCCACTTATACCGGGATTAGGTAGTTGTGATGATTATTGATCGGGATTAGATCATTAAATCGGGATTAGGTTGTAATTATTTCAATTAGTGGATTCGAGGTTCGTGTGTGGCGCACATAACAGCCCGTGGTTTTTCCCGTGAGGGTTTCCACATAAATATCAAGTGTTATTTACATTCCGCACCATATTACACTTGTTATATTATTGTGACTAGTTAGGGCCATTTTCGTAATATTGACATACATTCGAAAATTGGGTAATAACAATTAAAATCTATTCACCCCCCCCCCCCCCTTCTAGATTAGTTTTATACACACCGTGCATTATTTGTTTCAGTCTTGAAGCTAGAATAGTCTCAAATAATGTGTCCACGGATGAGCAAATTGAGTTGTGGCATGAAAGACTTGGCCACATGAACTTTAGGGATTTACGTACCCTTGGAAAGTTCAATTATGTGCATGGCCTCCCTAAGCTTGGGAAGAAATCCAATGGTGTTTATGGACCTGACCAACAAGGAAAACAAACTAAAAGCATGCACAAAAAGGGCAAGTATCTCTCCACCAAGGAGCCCCTAGAGCTTCTCCACATGGATCTCATGGGTCCTATGCAAATCGAAAGTTTAGGTGGAAAGAGATATATTTTTGTTTGTGTTGATGATTTCTCTAGGTTCACATGGACATATTTTCTTAGAGCAAAATCCGAAACTTTTGATAAGTTTAAAATGCTTTGTACTAAAATTCAAAATGAAATGAACTCAAACATTAAAAGCATAAAACAGATTAGAAGTGACCATGGGATAGAATTTGAGAATGCTTCTTTTGAAACCTGTGGTGATAGTATAGGTATCTCCCATGAGTTTTCGGCTCCTAGGACACCTCAACAAAATGGAGTTGTTGAGAGGAAGAATAGGGTCCTTCAAGAGATGGACTATGTGATGTTGCTTAGCAATAATGTCCCTAGGAACCTATGGGCCAAAGCCGTCAATACGGCTTGCTATGTAAGAAATAGAGTTTTCCTAAGACTCGGAACTAGAAATACCTCCTATGAGCTATGGAAAGGTAAAAGTTCAAATGTTAGCTACTTCCACTCCTTTGGAAGCAAATGCTACATTTTAAATGATGAGGGTATCTTTATTGGCTATGCCTTAAATAGTAGAGCCTATAGAGTTTTCAATTTAAAGACTCTAAGTGTCATGGAATCATCCAATGTTGTCTTTGATGATGAAAGGCTTAAGTCTAGTAACCATGAGGAGGAGGTAGTTTTAGATGATGATTATCCTTCGGAGAAGGTTGTGGAGTCTCCCAATGTTGGGACGTCCAATGGTGATTATGATGACACTCAACCTATTAATAGAGTTCCTCTCTTGAACTCTAAAGAACCCGCTCTATGGGTTAGACAACTCCATGATAAGAATAACATCATTGGAGAGGTAAATGAGGGTGTTAGGACTATGCGTCAATTAGCTAATCTAATTAGCTACACATGCTACACCTCTCAAATAGAACCCAAAAAGGTTGATAAAGCCTTAAATGATGAATTTTGGGTTCTTGCCATGCAAAAAGAGCTAAACCAATTCGAAAGGAATGAGGTTTGGATTCTAGGTCCTAGGCCTAAAAGCACACATGTTATAGGCACTAAGTGGATTTATAGGAACAAATCCGATGAGGATGGCAACATAGTGCGGAACAAGGCTACACTTGTAGCACAAGGGTACTCTCAAATTGAGGGTATCGACTTTAAGGAGACATTTGCTCCCGTTGCCCATTTAGAGTCCATTAGGCTTCTCTTGTCCATCTCATGTATTCACAAGTTCAATTACACGAAATGGACGTCAAGAGTGCCTTCTTCAATGGCTTCTTGCAAGAGGAAGTGTTTGTTGAACAACCCAATGGGTTTGTGGATGCACACCACCCCAACCATGTCTATCGCCTCAAAAAGGCTTTGTATGGGTTGAAACAAGCACCGAGGGCTTGGTATGAGCGCCTCACTCAATTTCTTGTTGACAATGACTACACAAGAGGTAGTGTTGACAAGACCTTGTTCATCAAGAGAAATAAAGATGAGTTATTTATAGCTCAAATCTATGTTGATGACATTGTATTTGGCTCAACCAACAACACCAAAGTCCAACAATTTGTTGATGTCATGTCTCATGAATTTGAGATGAGTCTTGTTGGTGAGCTTAGTTACTTCTTAGGTTTGCAAATTAGGAAATTAAATGATGGGATTTTTATAACCTAAGCTAAATATGCCAAAAACCTAGTGAAGAAGTTTGGTCTAGAAAATGCCAAACATTGTAATACACCTATGAGTACCACTTTAAAGCTAAGCAAGGATGCTAGTGGTAAAAGTGTGGAACAAACGTTATATCGTGGCATGATTGGTAGCTTGCTTTATTTGACCGCAAGTAGGCCCGATATCTCTTTTATTGTGGGTGTGTGTGCTAGGTACCAAGCGGATCCTAAGGAGTCCCATCTTTCTTCCGTAAAGAGAATCATTCGCTATGTGAATGGGACTTCCAACTATGGGATTTGGTACTCTTTTGACACTAATGCTAGTCTTGTAGGCTTTAGTGATGCGGATTGGGTAGGAAATTGCGATGATAGGAAGAGCACATCGGGTGGTTGCTTCTTTCTAGGCAACAACTTGGTGTCTTGGTTTTGCAAGAAGTAAAACTCGAATTCCTTGTCCACGACTGAGGCCGAGTACATAGCCGGGAGGAGTGGATGCACACAACTCCTATGGATGAAACAAATGCTAGTAGACTACGGATTCAACCAAGGTACACTGACTCTCTTTTGTGATAATATGAGTGCCATTAATATTTCAAAGAATCCGGTGCAACATTCTAGAACTAAGCATATTCACATTGAAAGTTCTCACGGTGTGTAAACTATTAATCTAGAGGGGGGGGGGGGGGTGAATAGATTTTAACTAATTTTACCCAATTTTCGTTTAAGGACAAGATTACAAAAATGCCCCTAATAGTCAATAAAATATAGCAAGTGTAATATTGTGCGGAAATTAAAACAACACTTGATTTTACGTGGAAACCCTCACGGGAAAAACCACGGGCTGTTAAGTGAGCCACACCAGAACCTCGAATCACACACCTACCTAAACCCGGTATGAGTGAACCTAGTTCGAATGCTTGCGATCTAAGTAACCTAATCCCATATGCTACACATAAGACTTTGATTAAATCCGTAAGTGAATGTGTGAATATCCAAAATGCAACATAGAGCAAGGGAAACCCTATATGCTTATCTAAGATGATGAATTTGCAATTAGAACAATCCTTGATATTAAAACTAAATGACATGTCAAATAGCTTAGATAATCATAGATCATGAAAACCTAGATATCTATCACAATACAACACTCAATCAAAATATCACAAATAATCTCTATCTTGTATTTAGTATATTATCTAAAAACATACAAGTAATCTAAGAGATGTCTTAATATGAAAAATACTAAAATTAGATGAGATTAGTGAAGAACATACCAAGGAAGTTGTGATGATCCAAAAACATACATGGATGCATTCTATGAAGGCATAGTTGATGCAATATGAAATTTGATGAAAAAGGGATTTGATTTGAGTGGTCAAAGATGAGTTCTTGATTTGATTTTCTCTCAAAATTCTCTCTTTTAAATTTAGGGTTCTTGGGAGTTAAAGAACTAATTCAGAGAATGAGAAAGTAAGATATTTATAGACATCAAAAACAGAGCATGTGAAAAGACAAGATTGCCCCTGAAACGCACTGATCGGCGGTTATAATCAGCGGCCAGGCCGCTGATTATAGCTGCCGAATTGAACTCGAGAAGAACAGGGGAACAACGGCGGTTTCGTAACCACCGATCCAATCATCGAATCAAACCGAGAGACTAAATCAATCAGGTTTGAACGGCGGTTTCATTCGGCGGTTTCATTCGGCGGTTTCGTAACCGCCGATCCAACCGCTGAATCAAACCGAGAGATTAAATCAATCAGGTATGAACGGCGGTTTTGAATGGCAATCGTGACCACCGATCGTAACCGTAGAATTGCTCCAAACACTTCTGGAAGCAAACGGCGGTTTGATTCGGTGGCCAGGCCACCGATCAAAACTGCCAATCACCAACAGAGGTGAAAACCAAGGAGAAGACAAGGGCATTCTCCGTAAACGGTCTTCGCGTAAAACCAAACACATTCTAGTGCATGCGCGGACGTTTCTGAATACTATCAGGAAACGAATTACAAGACACAAATACACACTACAAGATACAACATATAAGTGCAAGTGTGAAATGTGACATGTGAAGAGTAAGCACACAAATGCAAGAATGCTAAATGAGTGTGTGCAATCTAAATCTCTTCAAAGAAAACCAAGCACTAGAGATTATACTTTTGGCGTGCTTGTCCCTTGAGGACTTGTGAAGGGCCTTCGAGCTTGAAGTTCAATCACCTAAACTACCTTTATACAATAAACGCCAACACGTGGTTTATCCACAAAATAAGCCAATCAAAGAATGAGAATCCTTACAGACATCCGTCATCATTTCATTAGAGAGCTTGTTGAAAATAAATGCATAGTACTTGAACATGTAGGTACTAATGATCAACTTGCGGACCTATTTACTAAACCCTTAGATGCTACTCGATTTAAAACACTTAGTAGATCTATTGGGATATGTCTTGTGGAGTGATGTATTTTGTGATTGACCCCATATGGGGAACTCAAGCAAAGAGAGCTATTTTGCATACTTGTCACTTGCAAAAAATTTGAAATATCTTATGCTTCCTTTTTAATTGCTTGAGTAAGCTTGGTTGTGCATATGTATATATGCTTTCAATACAATAAGTGTGAACCATGCTTTATTTACAATCCATGTCATATTTATGTTCAAACATGCATTTTTGGACTAGGAAATCTACATAGGAAGTATGATTTGAATGACCTATAATTATCTCCATGACATGATGTTTCTTGTATAACATGCTGAAATGAAAAAGCATGAATTGATGATTGCATATTCTTAAAATACAAAACTTGTGTGAAAAAGTTTATGAGACTCAAAATGATTAAAGGATCTTGTATCTGTTCAAAGGAATTTAATTCCAAATGTCTCTCTATCTTTATTAGTTGAACATGGCTACTATCATACGGGTTTCTCACCCAGGAAAAATCAAATAGGGTGCAAAGTCGCTCATGCCATGTTTCACTTATAAAGTTGGATATAGTTGCTCTTATATTGAAAACAATAAAATCTCTATATCCTTGCTTCTCCCATGATAATGGTGAAATTGGTTTGAATTCTTATTAGAAACCTTTGTCATTTGCTTTGCCAAATACCATTGTATTTTGGACTTGAATTTTATATGTCTTGTATGCAAAGCATGTTTGATTCACACATTTTCTTTAAATAAATCTCCTTGTTTCTCTCCAATTAATTGAGATGCATAAAGTGACTTATATGATTATGCAAATATCTTGTATGCTACTATCTCTCTTTGCTAGAAGTGACCCGGTTGGGGACTACTCCTTTGCCTATATCATGACAAAAAGGGGGAGTAGAATGTGGTAAGGGGAGTTGCAAATTGTAGTGGCAATTGTGCATGTTGGGGAGACTATTCTTTAAGGGGGAGTAACCCATTGAGGGGGAGTATTGCATTGCACATTCATTTCATAATGTTGCATGTTTTCTTAATTGAAAAATTCTATAATGCTAATGCTTGTTTTTTTTAACTTCACATGATCACCTCACATACACTTGCTTTGTAAGTGTAATCTTTTTGTTTTGAAGGTTTGAAAATTCTACAAGAGATTGAAGACTTGAAGTTTTATTTTCTTATCTCTTTGTAATGTAGAATTTCATTGCTATCCCGTAGCTTCAATTATGTTGTGAGGATCTATGTGAGTGGTGGTTTTGTCACGAAATAGCCAAAGGGGGAGATTGTAAGGTCTCAGTTTATTGATTGGCTTATTTCGTTAACAAACCACATTTGAGGTTTTTTGTAAGGGTAGTTTAGGCTCTCAAGACCTCAAGAGAAGAAGCGCCAAAGGTAAATTTCTAGTGCTTACTTTGCTTTGAAGAGAAGTAGTTGCACACACACACAAAACACTTGCATAATTCTTATTCTTGAATGTTGTGTTTGTATTATGTGTGCGATATTGATTATTTAATCTCTCTTCTTGCATAAGTATTGATTGCATCTTGTGTTTAAAATGACATATCATGTTAGGCTTTTAGGATGCATTTTCTTTACCATTTTACCCTTGAATTTTGTATTGGGGTTCAAAGGAGTGGGCTGTGCGCTGGTGGTCATGCACCAGACCAGCGCAGCTCACCAGTGCAGAACTCCCAGTTCTCTGTCACTGGTCATGCGCTGGTCGTCCAGCGCAGGCTCATCAGCGACAGAGATCTGGACGATCAGCGCAGCTACTGGTCTTGCGCCCCTGGTCATGCGCAGCCCTCACCAGCGCACATCACCTAGTGGGTTGCCGCTGGTCGTGCGCCCTTCACATGCGCTGGTCGACCAACGCACCGTGCAAAAATTGGCTTTGCGCTGGTCGTGCATTGGTCCACCAGCGCACAAGGCATATTTTGGTGCGATTTTTCAAAACGACCACACTTTACTTATGGCCTCTATATATACAACTCTATGTTTTTAGGTCAGTTTATTGAGTTCAAAATATCATATATTTTCCTTAGAATATTTTTCAAGAGAAAAATCCTTAAAGAACTCTTCTTTAAACACTCAAATACATTCCTTTGTGCATCAAAGATCATCTAGCAATCATCCATGCATGGTTTTGTATCATCACATCTTCTTTGGTATGTTTTTCACTAACTTCTTTTAATTTTAGTGTTTTTCATATTAAGACATCTCTTTAAATTACTTGTATGTTTTAGATCATATGCTAAATACAAGTTAGAGATTATTTGTGATGAATATGATTGAGTGTTGTATTGTGATAGCTAATTAGGTTTTTGCTTAATCTTGATTAACTAAGCTATTTGACATGTCATTTAGTTCTTAATATCTAGGAGTGCTTTTATTGCAAAATCATCATCTTAGATAAGTATATAGGGTTCCCTTGCTCTATGTTGCATTTTAGATATTCACATATTCACTTAGGGTGTTAATCTCTTGATTGAGAACTAAAGTCTTGTGTGTAGCTTCCGGGATTACGTTGCTTAGATCGCAAACATTTGAACTTGGTTCACTTATACCGGGATTAGGTAAATGTGTGATTACTTCCGGGATTAGGTTGTAATTTTATCACATTTAGTGGATTCGAGGTTCGTGTGTGGCTCACATAACAGCCCGTGGTTTTTTCCGTGAGGATTTCCACGTAAATATCAAGTGTTGTTTTACATTCTGCACCATATTTGAAACAAATTATAGCACGGTGTGTATAAAGCTATCTAGAGGGGGGGTGAATAGATTTTACGCTTTTTACCCAATTTTTCGTGTTAGTCAAAATTACGAAAATGCCCTCAAGATAATATAACCAAGCAATTGTAATATGGTGCGGAAATTAAAACAACACTTGGTTTTTACGTGGAAACCCTCACGGGAAAAACCACGGGCTATGTAAGTAAGCCACACTCGAACCTCGAATCCACTAAATGTGCAAACGATTACAACCTAATCCCGGAAGTAATCACACACCTACCTAATCCCGGTATGAGTGAACCTAGTCCAATTTGCTTGCGTTCTAAGCAACCTAATCCCGGATGCTACACACAAGACTTACTTTCTCTATGAAGAGAATATACAACCTATGTGAATATATAAAATATCCAAAATGCAATTAAGAGCTAGGTTACTCTATATGCTTATCTAGGATAGTGAATATGCAATTAATTCAATCCTAGATATTAAAAGCTAGATGACATGTCAAATAGCTTAGCTAAACATAGATTAACAAAACCTAGATAGCTATAAAAAATACAACACTCAATCATGTCAACACAACAATCTCTAATTTGTATCTAGAATATATTCAAGAGCATACAAATAATATAAGAGATGTCAATGATAAATAAAACACTAATTATGTATGATAATAGTGAAGAACTTACCAAAGAATATGTGTTGACCAAAACCCATGCAAGCAAGCATCCTAACTAAGCTAGAAAATGCTAGATGATATTTTGATGCATATGAGAATGGTTTTTGAGTGTTAAAAAGGTGTTCTTGATTTGATTTTCTCTCAAATGTCTCTCTTTTAAGTTTAGGGTTCTTAGAGTTAAAGAACATTAAATCTGAAAATGAGAAAGTGTGATATTTATAGACATCAAGAAAAGGGCAAGTGAAAAGACAAGTTTGCCCTTGAAACGCACCGTTCGGCGGTTTCAATCGGCGGCCAGGCCGCCGATAATGACCGCCGAATTGAGTTCCTGAAGAACAGAGCATAAACGGCGGTTCATTCGGCGGTTTCATGACCGCCGATCCTAACCGCCGAATCAGACCCGAGAGATCGAAATCGATCAGGTATGAACGGCGGTTTCGAACGGCGGTCGTGACCGCCGATCGTGACCGTAGAATTGCTCCTAGAAGCAAACGGCGGTTCCATTCGGCGGCCAGGCCGCCGATCATAACCGCCAATCACCAACAGAGGTGAAAACCAAGGAGAAGCCAAGGGCATTCTCCGTGGGCGGTCTTCGCGCAAAACCAAGCACATTCTAGTGCATGCGCGGACGTTTCCGAACACTATCGGGAAACGAATTACAAGACACATAAATACACAACAAGATATAACAATCAAAGAGCTAGTGTGTAATGTGACATATGAAGAGAATGCACACAAATGTAAGAATGCAAAGTGTGTGTGTGCTTCTAAATCTCTTCAAAGAAAGGTAAGCACATAGAAATTTACCTTCGGTGCTTATCAACACGAGGTCTTCAAAGGGCTTCGAACATTAAGACCGATACTTAGGCTACCCTTACAAAGAACCCCCACATATGGTTTGATCACGAAATAAGCCAATTAAAAACAACGGGAATCCTTACAATCTCCCCCTTTGGCTATTTCGTGACAAAACCATCACTCACAATGATTCCTCACAAAAAATAGAAACTACGGGACTATAATGATATTCTACAATACAAAGAGATAAGATAATGCAACTTGAAGTCTTCAATTCTCTTGTAGAATAATCAATCCCTGAAAAGAGTTTCTAACATTTCTAATACAAGAAAAGTGTGAGATTAATCATGTGAGAACAATACCAAGCATTTGCATTTTTAGAATTTAGGCACAACATTACCAAATGTATGCAATGTATGATAAATGCAATGCTCCCCCTCAACGGGTTACTCCCCCTCAATGTATGTTTTCCCCAAAGTGCACAAAAGCTTCTATATTTTGCACCTCCCCTTACCATATCCTACTCCCCCTTTTTGTCATGATATAGGCAAAGGAGTAGTCCCCAATTGGGTCACTCATAGCAACGAGAGATAGAAGCATGCAAGATATGCATATACAAATAAGTCACTTTATGCACTTCAATTAATTTGAGAGAAACAAGGAGATTTATTTTGAGAAAATGTGTGAATTCAACATGCTTTGCATACAAGACATATAGCATTCAAGTCCAAAATACAATGGTATTTGGCAAAGCAAATGACAAAGGTTTCTAATAAGAATTCAAACCAATTTCACCAATGTCATGGGAAAAGCAAGGATATAGAGATTATTGATTTCAATTTAAGAGCAACTATATCCAACTTTATAAGCGAAACATGGCATGAGCGACTTTGCACCCTACTTGATTTTTCCGGATAAAATTATCCGTATGATAGTAACCATGATCAACTAATAAAGAAAGAGAGACATTTGGAATGTAAGTTCCTTTGAATGGATACAAGATCCTTTATTCATTTTGAGTCTCATAAGTTTTCACACAAGTTTTGCATTTTTAAGAATATGCAATCATCAATTCATGCTTTTCATGTGAGCATGTTATATGAATTTCATGCTTTGTCATTTGTCATTAGCATGTTATTAAAGAATCATCATGTCATGGAGATAATCATAGGTCATTCAAATCATACTTCCAATGTAAATCTCCTAGTCCAAAAATGCATGTTTGAACATAAATATGACATGGATTGTAGACAAGCAAGGTTCACACTTATGGAATTTTAAAACATATATACATATGTACAACCAAGCTTACTCAAGCAATTAAAAGAAGAGGCATAAGATATTTCAAATTTTTTGCAAGATACAAGAATGCAAAATAGCTCTCTTTGCTTGAGTTCCCCATATGGGGTCAATCATCAACCTTCAACAATGAAGGTCATGAGGTCCTATAGACCTCCCAAGTCCATTTGGCTTGGATGAACCTATTTGAGACTTGATAGTCTCGTAGCAAGCGGGTTCATTTTTCCTTATCCACATAGGTGTGACATTTTTCTTCCTAGTGGTCAATTGTTCTAGAGATCTAGATGTCATAGGATCATGTAAATGAATTTCTTCCTTCCTATGAGTATGCATTCTAGCTCTAGCTTTCTTTTTCTCAATCATGCTTTTAACTCTACACATTTTAATGTAACGAAAGCACTTTGGTCTAATATGACCATCAACACCACAAAAATGACATGTAGGGACAAAGTTAGGAATCATACCATGTCCTTGTGCATGTATAGGAGCCTTCCCATGTCTTTGTGGTTGTCTTGGTTGTTGGATAGGATTTCTCCTTCTTTGTTGTTGACCAAGACTTGGTTGCTTCCACGGTTGAGTTTGCATGATTGGTCTCTTCCCTTGATGGATTTGAGTTTGAGGGAAGTTAGCATGAGGAACTCTTGTAGGTTGAGCTTGAGGTTGTCTTCTTGGAGCTACCTTCACTTGTGCACTATGAGAGCATTGTCCTAGCTCAATCTTCTTCCTAGGAGTTTGCACCGGTGAATCTTCTTTGTAGCTCAAGCTTTTGACAAACATGGTCTTGTTAGGAGTGGAGGACTCCTTACTATCTTCAAACCCAAGACCTCTCTTATCACACGGACTCTTTCCAACACTTAACATGTGGTCAAGTTTTTCGGTGCTAGAAACTATCCTAGTCCTTGATCCTTTAGCCTCTTCAAGCTCTCTTTTTAATTCTTCTTCATTCCTCTTAGATAAGTCTAACTCCTTTCTTAGCTTATCTTCAATATTCTTGGATCTATCCACTTGTTCACTTAAGTGGTCAACATGAGCTTCAAGGTCTAGATTCTCTTCTCTCAATCTTCGTATCTTTTCCTTGGTCTTCATTGCTAAGCTTTTAAACTCAGTGAGGTGTTTATCTAGAACCTTTTTCTTCACATATCCATGTGAGGAGTTAGATGAAGAGTCGTCTTTATTAGAGTCACTTTCTTCTTGACTCTCATTCTCTTCTTCATTGTAGGAGATCGGAAAGGCAAAATAGTTGTTCTCACAATCATTCAAGCTTGAGGGACTTCCTTCAACAACTTTCACTTTGTTGTCCCGCTTGTGAGAGCAACCTAATGCCAAGAATTTTGCCACAATCTCTTCATCACTATTACTTGAAGTGGCGACCTCCTCTCTTTCATCTTCCAAGTTAGCACATTCCTTGGAGATATGCCCGAATCCTCCACATTCGTAGCATTGAATCTTCTCTCTTGAAGACATCTCATGATATGGCTTGACATTCTTAATAGTGGACTTCTTCTTCTTGAAGTCATTCCCCTTTGAGCCATAATCACTCTTTTGAAGATTCAAGAACTTCTTGAATCCTTTGGCAATGAGTGCCATGTCTTCATATGAGTCATCCTCCTCCTCTTCCATCTTGGATGTCTTCAAGGCAATATCCTTTTTCTTCTTAGGAGGAGATGTGGTAGCCTTTCTTGATTCATAGGCTAGAAGTCTTCCAATGACTTCACTCGGCTTCATTTCCTTGTAAGTGTCATTTTCTTCTAAAGCCGTCACTTTGGGTTCGAACCTCTCGGGAAGTGATCGCATGATCTTTTGCTTGATTCTTCTATCCGAGTAAGGATCACCAAGTTGGTGACTTTGGTTCACAATGTCTATTAGTCTCACTTGGAAGTCATTGAAGTGCTCGTGCTCTTCCATCCTAATGGTCTCAAACCGAGTTTGAAGGACTTGAAGCTTTGAGTCCTTGACAACCTCGGTGCCTTCATGTGCAACTTCTAGGATGTCCCATGCCTCTTTAGCAATCCTAGTAATTTGAATCAGTTTGTACTGATTTTCACTCACTGCACATCGGATGGCATGAATAGCCTTGTTGTTCCACATGGAGTCAATAAATTCTTGAGGACTCCACTGTGCCTTAGGCTTGAGAACTTCTTCTCCTCCATCCGTAGAAGTCATCATAGGTGGAGCATATCCATCTTCAACCGCCATCCATGCCCTATCGAAACTCGCGTGAATCTTATTCGAAATTGTGCACAAAACCTTTTGATGTAAAAGTAACTAATGCACTATCGGAATAAGAACAAACTTTTCTCTCTATTCCTCTTGGCCGAAAATCACACTAGTCTAAGAGTTGGATTCTATTTTTCTCTAGCAAAAGAAAAACCTCTCAAGTCCAAGACATTAGTGTTACCCAAAATATACAAAGAATATATATATATATATATACAGTCTTTCTATTATCAGTTCGAACTGACAAAAGTTATATCAGTTCCTTGTATGTGGGCCACTGGATTTAAATACTTTGACTGACAAGTGCATACAGCCAAGTCAAAGTATTTAAATCCAGTGGCTCACATGTAAGGAACTGATATAACTTTTGCCAGTTCGAACTGATAATAGAATTTCTGTATATATATATATATATTTAGTGGCCGCAAGTCACTTGCAAAAAAAAAAAATTATATATATATTTATATATACTTGAATCCTACTTTATATATATCTCTGCATGCATTCATGCATATATATATTTCCATTCCACATGCATATATGTATATCTATTCTATATATTTCGCATGCATATATGTATATATACTTCCAGTCTTTCTATTATCAGTTCGAACTGACAAAAGTTATATCAGTTCTTTGTATGTGGGCCACTGGATTTAAATACTTTGACTGACAAGTGCATACAGCCAAGTCAAAGTATTTAAATCCAGTGGCCCACATGCAAAGAACTGATATAACTTTTGTAAGTTCGAACTGATAATAGAATTTATGTATATACTTCCGCATGCATATATGTATATATTATCTATATATTCCGCATGCATATATATATTACATACAAACCCTAATCCAACTCTTTAGTGTATTTGTGACTACATAAAAGACTTCCTTATTTGACTAGATAAATAAATCCTTTATTTATCTACTTACCAAATAAAGTCTTTTATATTTATTATACTACCACAATAGTATACTACTAAGAAACATATTTCCTAGTCAGAAAAAGATTTTGATCTTTAATTAAATAATTAACTAATCAATTAATTAATTTCCATTTAATCAAATAATGAAACAAAATAATATATTAGACTTTTATGCAAGTCTTGCCGCCCATACATATATATATGGCCCATATATTATTTTCTTATTTCATTTAATCCATTGGACCTTAATTAAAAGGCCCACATGTGAACTAGACCCATTCTTACTAAAAGAAACAAGTCCACATGCCTTAATACAATTCTAGATGGACTCATAAATTAGTCCGGTAGAATATATCAAGTGATCCATGCAAGTCCGTGTGGATTGGGGATCTTGGCGGGCTACCTAAATTTAAGCTCTAATAGACATAACCCAATCACAATCAACAAATGATTCATTTAGGTTCAATCTATTAATTTTAGTTCATTCCACTAAAGAACTAAAATTGCACTCTTAAATAAAGATAGAACAAGTAAATTATTCTCATTCATACCCTAGACAATCTTATTGGAGATAGTGAATCCTCGTGAATAATATCAGTAATCGCCAAGAGCTCATAGAGCGCATATAGCTCTCCAAGTTACCATATTTACTCATATGACCACATTTTGAACTTTGGATATTTTGACTTGTCGAGAAGCCATGCTTTCAATAGTCACTATCGAAAACTCAACGTTGAGATTTTATATCCAATTACCTCAAAACATCCATATGATGACATTATACTCTCATTGTATAAATGGAGCCACGATGTCCATATCTATAAATGAAGTCCTCTATCGATTAACAAATGAATATCACCAAACTATCGAGGATAGACTATGCTATATAATCGTACTCATTGATAACTCAAATGATACCACTTGCAACCACAAGTCCATCATTTATCTCAGGATTAAAATAGACTCTCCGATTGTCCCGATAATGAAAAGACTTTTATCTATTGACGGTTCTAGATAAAGTATTTCATTGTGATCCAATTCAATGCACCTAGTCCACTAGATTCTTTTACTCGTAGACCCTCCGATGATTTTAGACTCATCATAACACATTTGATCCCACTCAAATGCTAGTAAAAGAATTCTACAACTTTAACAAGATAAAGGTGCCCAACCTTTAACTTAAGTTGTTAACAATATTCAAAACTAACTGTCTACCTCATACATATCCAGATGTACGAACAATTCTTCTTTTCTCATAGTCTTTTGACCTTATGATTATTTACTTTTGACAATTATAATATTCAATCTATAAATGCTATAAGATTTGTTTAAATCAGAAATCACTTTATTAATATGAAAAGATTGTCAAAAACAATATTACACTCTTGCTATTGAGCATAATCCTAACAATGAGGAGTCATCATAACTTGAGTCAATTTCCTCTTGACTCTCTTTCTCTTCTTCACTAGTACCTTTGCACTTGTGGGAGGAGACAAAGGCTATGAAGTTAGCCACTTCATCTTTATCATCCAAAGATTAATCTCTCTCATCGGAGTCATCACTTCCACTCCAAGTGGCGGCCATCACTTTTCCCTTCTTCTTCTTCAAATTTCCATAATCGGGAGCGATGTGTCCTATACTGCAACACTTATAGCATTGCATCTCTTTCCTTTCGTTCTTCTCTTGCCTAGGCTCAAACTTTTTGAAGGGAGCCTTTTTCTTCAAGTCTTGGCTTTTGGATCCAAAGCCCTTCTTCTCGAACTTGACAAACTTCTTGAACCTTCTCAACAATAAGGCCATGTCTTCGTCCGAGTTACCACTGTCCTCTTTCTCAACTTTGGAGGCCTTTAAAGCAATTCCCTTTTGCTTTTTAAGAGGTGTGGAGGTAGGACCCTTCCTAAACTCATAAGCTAGAAGTCTCCCAATAACCTCACTCGGCTTCATATCCTTGTAGCCACTATTCTCCTCTAAAGTCATTACCTTGGACTCAAATCTTTCGGGGAGAGATCTTATAATTTTTTGCTTGATTCTCCTATCCGAATACGGGTCACCAAGTTGATGACTTTGGTTGACTATGTCTATTAACTTGTTCTCAAAGTCATTGAAGCACTCGTTCTCCTCTATCTTAAGCATGTAGAATTGAGTTTGGAGGACTTGAAGCTTGGAGTCCTTCACTACTTCGGTTCCCTCATGTGCAACTTCTAGGATGTCCCACGCCTCCTTAGCGATCCTAGTGTTTTGAATCAATTTGTATTGATTCTCATCCATTGCAAATAGGATGACGTGCATCGCCTTCCTATTCCATTTGGATGCCACAAACTCTTGCACATTCCATTATGCTTTCAGCTTGAGCACATCCTCTCCTCCACCCGTAGGAGTCATCATTGGTGGAGCATAGCCGTCTTCAACCGCCATCCAAGCACGGTCATGGATTTGGCATATGTACGACTCCATCTTGCCTTTCCAAGAGGCATAATTTATCCCGGTGAGTAATGGAGGCCTCGTGCTTGAAGCACCTTCGTTTCCACCACCGTTTCCACTCATAGTGTTTATGAATGAATGAAATGAATGCAAATGTATGAATGATCAAAAATAACACAAAATGCAAAACACACCAAAATAAGCAAGGATCACCTTCGTTTCCACCACCGTTTCCACCACCGTTTCCACTCATAGTATTTATGAATGTATGAAATGAATGCAAATGTATGAATGATAAAAAATAACACAAAATGCAAAACACACCAAAATAAGCAAGGATCACCTAAGTATATTTAAAGTTCTTAAAATACTCGAGGTGTGTTCATCAATATAAAGCTAGAGGGGGGGTGAATAGATTTTATCTAATTATTACCCAATTTTCGCATGCATGTCAATTTTACGAAAATACCCCTAGCAAGTCAACAAAACATACAAGTGTAATAAGATGCGGAAATAGTAAATGACACTTGATGTTTACGTGGAAACCCAACCACTGGGAAAAACCACGGGCTGTTAAGTGCGCCACACTCGGACCTCGAAATCCACTATATGAAAAGACGGTTACACCCTCAAGTGATTCTCGGACCCTCACCCTAGATAACCTCAGGCTATGGACACTACCAATCGCCACTCTTGGTTCAATCCCTAGTGATATCCCCTGATACACTACTCTTGGCGTGAGCACCCTCTAATCTACCACGCGGGCCTTTTATAGCGGCTCTAGTCCAATTTGCTTGAGGCCTAAGCACACTTAGCCCCAAGACTTCAATCTCTCAAAAGAGATGCACAACCCTATGTGAATATGTATGAATATTCAATTAATGCAATAAGAGCTAGGGTACTCTAAATGCTTACCTAGGATTATAAGATGACAATATAATCAATCCTAGATATCACATATAGCTATATGACATGGCATATAACTTTAGCTAAGTAAAGGATCACCAATCCTAGATACAAAGCTATCATATAAAACCCACAAACATTCAAAGGATTAACTAGTTGATTAAAAAACAATCTATCAACCTAGTTATCAATACATCACACAAGAATGTTCATGGCATAGCTTTTAGGCAATAATGACCTAATCAAATAAGCTATGAAAAATAATCTCAATCAATAAATGAGATCAATTAGCTAGATGGCATATGAACATTAAAGCCTAGCTAACAAATAAAAACCCAATCAACACATAATCTCAATCTTATATGTAGAAATTAATCTAAACACATATAAGTAAAATATGAGATAAAATTGATAAGTAGAAACACTAATTATGTAAGATAAAAGTGTTCAACAAATCATACCATGTGTGTTGAAGAAGTCCCATGCATTAGCATATGCTAGATGATCCTAGATGATGCTTAGATGAAGATTTATGCATGTGGGGATGGGTTTAGAGAGATAAAGATATGATCTTTAAGCTTTCTCTCTCAAGTCTCTCTAAATATCTCTCTAGGGTTCTTATAATCAAAGACTTGTGTTCTGAACCAGAGATAAGGATATATTTATAGAGACCAAAAACAGGGCAGGTGAAAATACAATTTTGCCCTTGAAACGCACCGATCGGCGGTTTCATTCGGCGGCCAGGCCGCCGAAATGAACCGCCGAATGGCTCCCGTGTGGAACAGGGGAACTTCGGCGACTTCATTCGGCGGTTTGGAAACCGCCGATCCCAACCGCCGTTTTGGACCCGAGAGATATATTTCAATCAGGTCTCATTCGGCGGTTTCGAACGGCGGCAAGGCCGCCGAACGTAACCGCCGATTCACCAAAAATGGTGAAACCAAGGAGAAGCCAAAGGCATCTCCACCGGCGATCATCGCGCAAATCAAAGCACATTACCGTGCACGCGCGGACGTTTCCGAACATCCTTAGGGAAACGAATTACTCCACACTAAAAGCTAACATACATGAAGTGCAAGTGTGGGTATTGAATGCATCCTAATGCCTAACATGTCATGGCATTATCATATAACAAGATGCAATCAATTCAACATGCAAGAAGAGATATTGAATAAATCAATAAAGCACAATGCACACAAAATATAAACACACCATACAAGAATAAGAGTTATGCATGTTGTGTGTGTGTGTGCAACTATATCTCTTCAAGCCAATGTAAGCACTAGATATATACCTTTGGTGCTTGTCCTCTTGAGGTCTTGGAAAGGGTCTTGATCTTCAACAAACACCTAGACTACCCTTACAACCAAACCCCAACATGTGGTTTGACCACGAAATAAGCCAATCAATAATGGGAATCCTTACATATATTTAGGAACTCGCTCTGATACCAATTGAAACAAATAACGGTGTGCTAATTATATCTAGAGGGGGGTGAATAGATTTTAATCAAGTTAATTACCAATTTTTCTTGATTAGTCAATATTCAATAAAAACCCATATCTTGTCAAAATTACAATCAAGTGTAAAAATGAGGAAATTAAATGACACTTGATTTTTACGTGGAAACCTTCAACAAGGAAAACCATGGGCTAATATATGCGTCACACACGATCCTCGAATCCACTATTTGTAATGGTGTTTAAAACCTAGGTTGACCATGTCAAACCCTACATGGTCGCTAACCCACCACTACTACCCAATAGGCCTTTAATAGCGAACCTAGATCAATTTGCTTGCGAACCAAGCCACCTTAGCCATAAGACTTAATTCTCACTAAAGAGATCAACAACCTAAGTGAATATCATGATATTCAATTATGAAATTAATGCTAGGTTACACTAAATGCTATCTAGGATGAAAGATGACAATAATCACATTCCTAGATATCAAAATTGCTATATGCAACATACAACATAGCTATCAAAGATAAAATAATCCTAGATGTTATGGCTATCAAAATACAACTTACAATCAAACAACACAATAATCTCAATCTTGTAAATAGAATTTAATCTAAATGCATACAGGTAATAAAAGAAATTAATTGATAAATAAGAACACTAAAATAGATGAGTATGGTGTTCAACTTACCAAACTATGTGTGTTGAAGAAGACCCATGTGTTAGGATTATGCTCAATAGCAAGAGTGTAATGTTGTAATTAACAATCTTTTTCATATTAATAAAGTGATTTCTGGTTTAACAAATCATATAGCACTTATAGTTTAATATTATAATTGTCAAAGTAAATAATCATAAGGTCTAAAGACTATGAGAAAAGAAGAATTGTTCGTACATCTGGATATGTATGTGGTAGACACAATTCTTTAGTTAGTCTTGAATAATGTTCACAACTTAAGTTAAAGGTTGGGCACCTTTATCTTGTTAAAGTTGTAGAATT
Organism: Acer yangbiense; assembly: GCA_008009225.1. Taxonomy (NCBI): domain Eukaryota; kingdom Viridiplantae; phylum Streptophyta; class Magnoliopsida; order Sapindales; family Sapindaceae; genus Acer; species Acer yangbiense. The sequence continues at coordinate 32,677,622 of CM017764.1, forward strand.
CTTTTGCTAGCATTTGAGTGGGATCAAATGAGATATGACGAGTCTAAAATCATCGGAGTGTCTTCGAGCAAAAGGATCTAGTGCACTGGGTGTATTGAACTGGATCACAATGAAATACTTTATCTATAACCGTCAATAGATAATAGTCTTTTCATTATCAGGACAATCGGAGAGTCTATCTTAATCCTGAGATAAATGATGGACTTATGGTTGCAAGTGATATCATTTGAGTTATCAATGAGTACGATTATATCGCATAGTCTATCCTCGATAGTTTGGTGATATTCATTTGTTAATCGATAGAGGACTTCATTTATAGATATGGACATCGTGGCTCCATTTATTAAATGAGAGTATAATATCATCATATGGATGTTTTGAGGTAATTGGATATTAAATCTCAACGTTGAGTTTTCGATAGTGTCTATTGAAAACATGGCTTCTGGACAAGTCAAATATCCAAGTTCAAAACGTGGTCATATGAGTAAATATGGTAACTTGGAGAGTTGTAGGCGGTCTATGAACTCTTGGCGATTACTGATATTAATCACGAGGATACACTATCTCCAACATGATTGTCTAGGGTATGAATGAGGAACATCTTCCTTTTCTATCTTTATTTAAGAGTTCAGTTTTAGCTCTTTAGTGGAATGAGTTAAAATTAATGGATCGGACCTAAGTGAATCATTTGTTGATTGTGATTAGGTTATGTCTATTGAAGCTTAAATTTAGATGGCCCGCCAAGATCCCCAATCCACACGGACTTGCATGGATCACTTGATATATTCTACCGGACCAATTTAAGGGTCCATCTAGAATTGCATTTAATATATTAAGAATATAATTTGCACATTATTTATGTAATGGGCTGCTCAATTATATTAATATATTAATGAAAGACATGTGGGCTTGTTTCTTTTAGTAAGAATGGGTCTTGTTCACATGTGGGCTTTTTATTTAAAGTCCAATGGATTAAATGAAATAAGAAAATAATATTAGGCCCAATTTTATTCAAGTGGGGCGGCAAGGTTAAAGTTTTAACCTAATATATTATTTTGTTTCATTTGTTTTAATTAAATAAGAATTAATTAATTTATTAGTTAATTATTTAATTGAGAAACAAATCTTTTCTGATTAGGAAATATGATTCCTAGTCTTATACTATAGTTGGTAGTATACTAAAAGTAAAAGACTTATTTGGTAAGAAAATAAATAATTAATTTTATTTATTTAATCAAATAAGAAGTCATTTTATTTAGTCAAATAAAAGAATAAAAGTTTTATGAATTGAATTAGGGTTTGAAGTCTTAACTAGATGGGAATTAGGGTGCAACACAAACTCTTTTAAGCTTGTGTGTTGCGGCAACCCTAGTCCTTTTGGGTAGAGAATTCGGCAACCCTAATAGGAAAGGAGGAAGAAAATTTGGCCACCTATATAAGTGCTCTTATAGAATTCGGCCACAACAAGTGTTCTTGATACAAATTTCTTCTTCTTCTCAATTCATAAGATAGATTATTTTATTTCTACTAAAAACATAAAAGAGTGATATATTATTCTTTGATGGTATACTTTTTGCTTATTCATCAATAAGCTTGTGTGTACAATATCGATCTAGGTTCACGCGAGTTTCGATCATTAGATTGAGAACTCAAAAGTGACCGGAATAATCTTAGTATTCTTTTGATTGTTTTTATGACTAACAAAGAAAAGAAAAGTTTGTTTATCCATTCACAGGTTTGCAATTCAAAGGAAAAGGGAGACCACGCTCCTAGGTGATCCACGTTCGTGCTAGGATTGAAGATCTTGCGGATTACCATCGACGTAAGTCAATCGGATCATGCGACAAAAGGTATTATTCTTTTGTTAGATAATATATATGTTTAATTGATTAAAGGGTTTAAGGTTCATAAAAAGGAAAAATTTTAAAAGTTACTAAATCTATTTTTAGTCTCGCTTCCGCTGCGTGTACTACGGTATTTTTCCCTACAATTGGTATCAGAGCCTAGTTGAACCCTTTTAATTAATTAACGTATATATACGTGGATCTATTTCTTTTTATTGTGATTATGCATGTTTATAAAGAGATGGCACTCTAGGTATTCGCATATATAATTACATGTGATGTATGGATTTATATATGTTTTATGTGGATTGTTTTTGCTCGATTTTGGTCCTAGATTTTCAATGTATTTTTGTTATGGAATTGTAACAAGAAGGGTGGTCTATCATCGCCATAATTCCTTCTTGGTAGTTGCTAGGTTTTATTATTTTTTATATAGGTGCAGTATTTTTTTAATACTACTGCAGTTTTTTTTTTTTTTTTATTATGTGCAGTTTTTTGTTTGTAAAAAGTACTGCAGTGATTAAAAATAAAAAATAAAAAAATACTGCAGTATTTTATTTGTTTAAATACTGCCGTAATATATTTAGGTGTTGAAGATTCGAAGACACGAAGAAAAATGAAGCAACCGGAACCGAGAACGAGCACCGTGCGCACCCTAGGAGTGGATTGGGCTGCGCATGGCAAGCCCAAGCTTGGTGGGCTGCGCACGGCAGCCCTGGGAGCCTTCATGGGCTGCGCACAGCAACCCCTTTGTGGGGTTGTGGGTTGTGCACGCCCATGGGGTTGGGCCAAAGGATGAGCGTATGGTTGATGGGCCACTTGAAGATCTTGTATTCCTAAACAATTGTAATTTACTTGTTTTTCTAGGATGGGCCAAAATTGTTGCTATTTAATTTATGCTTAGATATTACAATATTTGTTATTGTATGATAACATGACATATAGAATAGGAGTGCCACTCATATATCTCTTTTGGTATGAACATGCATTGAATGATTTAGGTATCTAAATTGGCATCTAGATAACTTGGTAAATCATTTTATGGGATTTAATCACACGCCTTAAATAATTGAGTGGGAGAAGGTGTTTTTGTAACACCTATGGCCTCCAAGGTTAGTTGAGCTTAATTATTTATTGGTAATCCCCCCAAGGGGCGTCCATGAATGGAATTTAGCAACATACTTCCTTACAAGGATAGACTAGACAATGGACTCAAACGAGATCTACTCCCCAAAGAGGGATTTTCGTGAGAGAAAATTGAGGGTCGATATCTTGGTAACACACTCAATGTAATTTTATTGATATCCTCCCAAGAGTTCTTGTCAGTAAAATTGCAAGGCTAAAATTGAAAACGCTGGTTGTTATGTTAACAATTAGGTGGGACCTAGTCTAACTAGTAAATGGTGCGAACTCCCAAAGGAGGCGTAACATTTATGGGTGTTGGATCACCGTTGAATTTTTATGATTGAGTTATTTATTTAATTCAAGATAAATATTTAAAAGTGCTCATGATTATTTACTTATATATGTTTTGTTTTTATTCAGAAATCATGACCCCATCACTTATGAACATCCTGAAAGATAACACTTTAACTTGAGATAATTATGTCACATGGAAAAGGAAAATTGGGTTCTTGCTGCAAGCTGAAAAACATAAGTTTATTCTGTCTACTCCTAAACCACCTGCTCCTACTTATGAATCTCTGATTCATATGGTTGGTAAAGTTGCTACTGTTAAGGCCCGTCAAAAGGTCAAGAAACAACAGAAGAAAAAGCAATTTGGGCCTACCAAGAAGGAGACCAAGAAAGTAACCAAGATCAAAGGGAAATGCTTCCTTTGTGGTGAAAAGGGACATTGGAAAAGTAATTGCCCAAAGTCCCAGAAAAAGAAGGAAGAAGGTAATGTTAATTATCTTGAAACATGTTTTTTGGCTGATTCTACAGATTCTTGGATCATAGACTCAGGAGCCACTAATCATGTTTGTTATTCCTTGCAGGGGTTCCAAGAAAGGAGAAGGCTGAGTAAGAATGAAATCAATTTGCGCTTGGGCAACGGAACGTTAGTGTCTGCAAGTGCAGTGGGAGATATTAGAGTTCATTTAGATTCTAGAAGGCATTTAGATTTAATAGACGTTTATTATGTACCTCAATTCAAGAGGAATTTAATTTCAGTTTCTTGTTTGAATAAATTTGGATATTCGGTTACTTTTAATAAAGTCTTTATTATTAGTAAGAATGACAAAATTATTTGCCAAGGTACATTGGAAAACGGTCTATACTTTTTGCATAGAAATATCTCTCACTCGTTAGACACAAAATTAACGAAACCTAATCATAAAAGAGTAAAATTATCAATTTATGAAACCTACCTATGGCATTTACGCCTAGGTCATATTAACCTTAATAGGATTAAAAGATTGGTATGTGACGGACCTTTAAGTGACTTAAAGGTTGATGATCTACCAACTTGTGAATCTTGTTTGGAATGTAAAATGACCAAAAGGTCGTTCTCTGCCAAAGGTGCAAGAGCCACTGAATGTTTAGGATTGATACACACTGATGTATGTGGACCTATGAGCATTCAAGCTAGAGGTGGATATGAGTACTTCATCACCTTCACAGATGATTACTTGAGATTTGGCTATGTGTATCTCATGCGACATAAGTCGGATGCTTTTGACATGTTCAAAGCATTCAAAGCTGAAGTAGAAAATCAGCTTGAGAAACACATAAAAATCTTGAGATCTGATCGTGGTGGAGAATATCTATCTGGTGAGTTTCAGCAATATCTTATTGATAATGGGATAGTTTCTCAATTTTCTGCACCAAGAACACCTCAACAGAATGGGGTGGCAGAAAGGAGAAATAGAACTCTTTTGGATATGGTTAGGTCTATGTTGAGTTATTCAACACTTCCTATTTCTTTTTGGGGATATGCTTTACAAACTGCTATATACATTCTAAACGATGTACCATCTAAGTCAGTTCCTCAAACATCGCATGAGTTGTGGACTGGGCGCAAGCCTAGTTTACAACACTTAAGGATATTTGGTTGTCCTGCGCATGTGTTAAAAGGAAAGACAGAAAAGATGGAGTCCCGTTCAAAAACATGTATATTTGTAGGGTATCCAAAAGAAACTAAAGGATATTATTTTTATAGTCCTTCAGATATGAAAGTATTTGTTTCGACAAATGCTAAATTTCTGGAAAAGGACTATATGAATGATTTTGTGCCTAGAAGTAGAATTGTCCTGAATGAGATATCAGGAGATACAATTCCACGAGAGGTTACACAACCTAACCCAATTGTAAGTTCCGATCCAACACAAGATCAACAACCCACCATTCCTTGTCGTAGTGGGAGGGTTAGAACACAACCCGAAAGATACATCGGTCTGGGAGAATCAGTGGAGAATCTCCCGGACGACGATAATCCCTACACGTACAAGGAAGCTATGGAGGATGTTGATAGTCACCATTGGCAAAAGGCAATGCAATCTGAGATTGAATCTATGTTCGATAACAAAGTCTGGTCCCTTGTAGACTTGCCTAAAGGGATAAAACCCATTGGGTGCAAGTGGGTATACAAGAGGAAAAGAGGTATGGATGGTAAGGTGGAAACCTTTAAAGCTAGATTGGTAGCTAAAGGGTATACACAGAAAGAAGGTATCGATTACGAGGAAATCTTCTCTCCTGTGGCCATGCTTAAATCCATTAGGATACTCTTATCCATTGCAGCATCTTTAGATCTAGAGATTTGGCAAATGGACGTCAAGACAGCTTTCCTTAATGGAAGTCTTGACGAAAGCATCTACATGATGCAACCAGAGGGATTCATTGAAAAGGGCCAAATGGAAAAGGTATGCAAGTTGCAGAAATCCATATATGGATTGAAGCAAGCATCCAGATCCTGGAACATAAGGTTTGATCAAGCTGTCAAAGGTTTTGGATTTATTCAGAATCCTGACGAACCTTGTGTATACAAAAGGATTAAGGGCGACAAGTTGGTTTTCCTGATTCTTTATGTTGATGATATACTACTCATTGGAAACGATGTAGGTGTATTGACATCAGTAAAAGAATGGTTAGCAAAACAATTTGATATGAAGGACTTAGGAGAAGCAAGTTTTATTCTAGGTATCCAAGTAATAAGGGATAGAAAGAATAGAACGATTGCATTATCCTAAGCTTCATACATAGATAAGATCTTGTCTAGGTTTTCCATGCAGGATTCCAAGAAAGGTATGTTACCTTTCAGACATGGAATCAAGCTTTCTAAGGAACAAGTTCCTAAGAATGAGCATGAAGAGCAATTCATGAGTAGAGTTCCATATGCCTCGGCAGTTGGAAGTCTCATGTATGCAATGCTCTGTACTAGACCAGATATTTGTTTTGCTGTTGGCATAGTTAGCAGGTTTCAATCGAAACCTGGTCCTGATCACTGGACGGCAGTCAAGCATATTTTCAAGTATCTTAAGAGAACGAGAGATAATATGCTTGTATACTCTAGAGGGGATTTGATTCCCGTTGGGTATACAGATTCTGATTTCCAATCAGATTCTGACTCCAGAAAATCCACATCAGGGGCTGTGTTTACTATTGGAGGAGGAGCAGTTATATGGAGGAGTATCAAGCAATCTTGTATTGCTGATTCCACCATGGAAGCTGAGTATGTTGCTGCATGCGAGGCTGCCAAAGAGGCTGTTTGGCTCCGCCAATTCTTGATTGACTTGGAAGTGGTTCCTAGTGCGAATAAGCAGATCACTATCTACTGTGACAACAGTGGAACAGTGGCTAATTCAAAAGAACCAAGAAGTCACAAGAGAGGTAAACACATTGAAAGAAAGTATCATCTTTTAAGGGAGATTGTTCAAAGAGATGACGTGACGATTACCAAAATCGCGTCAGCAGAAAATCTAGCGGATCCCTTCACAAAGGCTCTACCTCAGAAGAGTTTCGATGGGCATCTAGAGAACATGGGCTTGAGAGATATGACACATTTGCTATAGTGCAAGTGGGAGATTGTTAGGATTATGCTCAATAGCAAGAGTGTAATGTTGTAATTAACAATCTTTTTCATATTAATAAAGTGATTTCTGGTTTAACAAATCATATAGCACTTATAGTTTAATATTATAATTGTCAAAGTAAATAATCATAAGGTCTAAAGACTATGAGAAAAGAAGAATTGTTCGTACATCTGGATATGTATGTGGTAGACACAATTCTTTAGTTAGTCTTGAATAATGTTCACAACTTAAGTTAAAGGTTGGGCACCTTTATCTTGTTAAAGTTGTAGAATTCTTTTGCTAGCATTTGAGTGGGATCAAATGAGATATGACGAGTCTAAAATCATCGGAGTGTCTTCGAGCAAAAGGATCTAGTGCACTGGGTGTATTGAACTGGATCACAATGAAATACTTTATCTATAACCGTCAATAGATAATAGTCTTTTCATTATCAGGACAATCGGAGAGTCTATCTTAATCCTGAGATAAATGATGGACTTATGGTTGCAAGTGATATCATTTGAGTTATCAATGAGTACGATTATATCGCATAGTCTATCCTCGATAGTTTGGTGATATTCATTTGTTAATCGATAGAGGACTTCATTTATAGATATGGACATCGTGGCTCCATTTATTAAATGAGAGTATAATATCATCATATGGATGTTTTGAGGTAATTGGATATTAAATCTCAACGTTGAGTTTTCGATAGTGTCTATTGAAAACATGGCTTCTGGAAAAGTCAAATATCCAAGTTCAAAACGTGGTCATATGAGTAAATATGGTAACTTGGAGAGTTGTAGGCGGTCTATGAACTCTTGGCGATTACTGATATTAATCACGAGGATACACTATCTCCAACATGATTGTCTAGGGTATGAATGAGGAACATCTTCCTTTTCTATCTTTATTTAAGAGTTCAGTTTTAGCTCTTTAGTGGAATGAGTTAAAATTAATGGATCGGACCTAAGTGAATCATTTGTTGATTGTGATTAGGTTATGTCTATTGAAGCTTAAATTTAGATGGCTCGCCAAGATCCCCAATCCACACGGACTTGCATGGATCACTTGATATATTCTATCGGACCAATTTAGGAAATATGATTCCTAGTCTTATACTATAGTTGGTAGTATACTAAAAGTAAAAGACTTATTTGGTAAGAAAATAAATAATTAATTTTATTTATTTAATCAAATAAGAAGTCATTTTATTTAGTCAAATAAAAGAATAAAAGTTTTATGAATTGAATTAGGGTTTGAAGTCTTAACTAGATGGGAATTAGGGTGCAACACAAACTCTTTTAAGCTTGTGTGTTGCGGCAACCCTAGTCCTTTTTGGGTAGAGAATTCGGCAACCCTAATAGGAAAGGAGGAAGAAAATTTGGCCACCTATATAAGTGCTCTTATAGAATTCGGCCACAACAAGTGTTCTTGATACAAATTTCTTCTTCTTCTCAATTCATAAGATAGATTATTTTATTTCTACTAAAAACATAAAAGAGTGATATATTATTCTTTGATGGTATACTTTTTGCTTATTCATCAATAAGCTTGTGTGTACAATATCAATCTAGGTTCACGCGAGTTTCGATCATTAGATTGAGAACTCAAAAGTGACCGGAATAATCTTAGTATTCTTTTGATTGTTTTTGTGACTAGCAAAGAAAAGAAAAGTTTGTTTATCCATTCACAGGTTTGCAATTCAAAGGAAAAGGGAGACCACGCTCCTAGGTGATCCACGTTCGTGCTAGGATTGAAGATCTTGCGGATTACCATCGACGTAAGTCAATCGGATCACGCGACAAAAGGTATTATTCTTTTGTTATATAATATATATGTTTAATTGATTAAAGGGTTTAAGGTTCATAAAAAGGAAAAATTTTAAAAGTTACTAAATCTATTTTTAGTCTCGCTTCTGCTGCGTGTACTACGGTATTTTTCCCTACACCATGCTTAGATGCATCCTAGATGATCCTAAATAGGGGTGGGCGTTTAATGGATCGGTTCACTTTTTAGTAGAACCGATAAAAAACCGAATATGTTCGGTTTTTGAAAAAGCAAACCGATCCGATAAATTTTTTAAAGTGAACCGAACCGAAACATACTAAATTGGACTAGTTCGGTTCGGTTCAGTTCGGTTTTGAATGTATTCAGCCAAATTATTCTTCAAAAGAATATCACAACCCAGAACCTATTCATCATAATCAATCAAATCCAGGTTTATACACTTTCTCAGCCTCTTAAACACCAAAAAAAAAATCATCAGAAATCTTCAAAAAGAATCCAGTTATCACAACAAATTACGCTAAAGCAGTTATACCCGGTACAAACAACTCCATTAATCAAGGTCTTTTAAAAATAAAAATAAAAACCTACCAGATGAGCTACCTTACTAAAAATTCAATCTTAAGATGAAAAAAATAAAAAAAATTAACTAATCAAATGTGAAAAGAAGAGCTATAATCAAAAAACCCATTAGTAGAAAAACACAAACAGTAATGATAGTGTGGGGATGATAGCAAAAGTGCAGAACAAAGAAGTTTAGGTGAAAAAGAACAACAATGAAAAAATATTGGGTGGCAACAGTAGCAATTAACAGCAGAGATGACAGCAAACGGAGGAGACAACGAAGGAACATAGAAGAAACAGAGAGAGACGAGATGATCGATCAGATGAAACAGAAAGAAATGTTTGGGATGAGACGAGCGGTGGCTAATGGAATTGGAAACAAAGACAGACAGAGAATAAAAAGGGATTAAATATTTTTAGGTTTATTTTGTTGGACAATTTGGTTCGGTTTTCGGTTTGATAGCTTGAACCGATAACTGAACCGATAACTAAACCGAAACTTTCGGTTTTCAAAAAAACAAACCGATATAAACCAATAGAGCATACACAACCGATCAAAAACCGATTGGACCGGTTCGGTTCACCGGTTTGGTTCGGTTCGGTTCATTGGATTTTTGCCCACCCCTAATCCTAGATGATGCTTGGATGAAGTTTCATGCACATGGAAATGAGTTTAGAGAATTAAAGGAGCAATCTTAGTGCCTTTTCTCCTGAAAATTCTCGTTTTCTCTTTAGGGATTCTTGATGTTCAAAGAGCTGAACGAACGAGAGTGACATAATGGTGTATTTATAGAGAGCAACAAAAGGCTTGGTGAAAAGACAAGTTTGCCCCTGAAACGTGCCAATCAATGGTTTCATTCGGCGGCCACCAACCGTCGATTACAACCGCCGAATTGAACCCTAGAGAACAGGGGATCAACAACGATTTCAATCGGTGGTTTCATCAAAACTACCGATGAGACCTGATTGATTTAAATATCTCGGTCTCAAATCGGTGGTTTCATGGCTGCCGATTACAACCGTCGATTTGAGACCGAGATATTTAAATCAATCAGGTCTCATCGGCAGTTTCGATCGGTGGTCAGGGCCACCGATCATAACCGCAGAACTACTTCAGAACCTTCTGGACTCAAACGGTGGTTTCATTCGGCAGTCATGACCGCCGATCAAACCGTCGTTTCACCAATTGTGGTGAAACCAAAGGAGAAGCCAAGAGCATTCTCCGAAGGCGATCCTCACGCTAAACCAAGCACATCAACGTGCATGCGTGGATGTTTCCGAACATTCTTCGGGAAACGAATTACTAGACACACTAACAAGATACAACAAAAAAGTGCAAGTGTGAAATTTGAAGAGAAAGCACACAACAGCAATGAGCATATATGCAAGCATGACAAGTGTATGTGTGTGCAACTAAGTCTCTTCAATGAAAATTAAGCACTAGAGATATACCTTTGGAGTTGATGAGAATCAATAAGCATCACCAAAGGATCTATTGCTTGTTTAATCTCATTAAAATGATTGAGATTAGAACCTCATTAAAATGATTGAGATTAGAATCTCATTAAAATGATTGAGATGTACGTTCGGAAACGTCCGTGCGTGCACATTGGAGTGCATAGATTAGCGCGATGATCACCGTTGGAGAAGCTCTTTTCTTCTCCTTTAGTTTTACCATCTTTGGTGAAACGGCGGTTGAGATCGGTGGCCAGACCGCCGATTGAAACCGTCGTTTGAGACCTGATTGGTTTTTTATCACGGGTCTAAATTGGTGGTTTTGATCGACGGTTATAAAACCGCCAAATGAAAGCGCCGTTTGAAACCAACTTTCTCGGGTTTCAATTCGACGGTTCATATCGGCGGGCTAGCCACCGATTGAAACCACCAATCGGTGCATTTCAGGGGCAACTTTTCAAAATGACGTAGCGTCATTTTGACACCCTATATATATGCCTCTTTGTTATTAGGTCGAGTTCAAGAGTCCAAAATCAGATTTTTCACTTAGCACATTTTTCAAGTGATAAAAATTCATAAAGAACTCTTATTTAATCACTCAAAGCATTTCCCTTGTTCATCAAAGTTCATCTTGCATCATCTATGACTATATAGGATGCATTCATACATGGATTTTCAACAACACAACTTGTTTGGTAAGGGTTTCACTAATTTAATCTAATCTTAGTGTTTTTCTTATCAAGCCTTCTCTTTTATTACTTGTATACTCTTAGAACATATTCTAGATACAAGATAGAGATTGTTTGTGTTGTCTTGATTGAGTGATGTATTGTGATAGCTATACCTAGGATTGTTTAATCTAAGTTAGCTAAGCTTTATGACATGTCATTTAGCATTTGATATCTAGGATTGATTTAATTGTCATCTTATAATCCTAGATAAGCATTTAGTGTTCCCTAGCTCTAATTGCATTTTGAATATCATATATATTCACATAGGATATTTGATCTCTTCATTGAGAAGTAAGTCTTGTGTGGCTAAGGTGGCTTGGTGCACAAGCAATTGGACTAGGTTCACTTTTAAATGCCTACGGGTAGTGGTGGTGGGTTATTGATGCAGCCATCAAAGACGATACGGCAAACAAAGGTTTGGATATCATGGAGCGGAGGAATCGACTCAAAGACGAAGGGTGCGGAAAGAAGGAAGCAAGGACTCGGAATGGTTTTAATGGGAAAATTTCGGGGGCCTTTTCAGAAGGCAAACGAACTCAAAATCAACATTATAATATGTTTCTAGAAAGCCCAAGACGAGCCCTACAAATGTTATGAAGACTCCGTCTTCTATAATGGGCTGCAGAAGATCCAATTTTGGCCATCTAGATTATTGCGCGAAGATGGACGAGAGCTGGACGAGATGATCCGGGCTGAACTTCGTGGACCTCTACAGAGGGCATATGAGGTTGGATTATCTATTATAATATGTTTCCGAAAAGCCCAAGACGAACCCTACAAATATTGTGAAGACTCCGTCTTCTATAACGGGCCGCAGTATATCCGAATTCGGCCATTAAGTTTCATGCGCACCAAGAGAGTTGTTTCTTGTTTTATTGTTTCTAATTATTGTCATGATTCAGCTGCAAGGCTGATGTTCCAGCTGGAAGGAGGCGTGAGCTGGACAAATAGAGGTGATGTGGTAGGTCACATGAGCTAGCCGAATTGGTTCCTTGATGGTTCAGGAATTGGAGTCCAGGATTGTTCGGATTATTAGCAGCAGAATTCTTTTCAAATTAGGATTAGTTTAAGTGTTTCAGAGTTTGATTAGGATTTAGAGTTTGAGTTTTCTTTTGTTAAGGTTAATTATTGCCTATTTATATTCTTGTAATTGCATTCTAATTCTTTAGCTTTTGATTAATAAAAAATACAGAGATTGTTTCTCAATATCCATGTACAACATTCTTTGCGAAGATTGAAGTATTTGAAGCCTGTTAACAATCCTTCGTGCGCGAAGTCGAATGTTATCAGTAGCCTATTATTCTAGCATCCGTGCGCGGATCAACAGAATATTAGTAGGTTGTTTCTAATTGTTTCTTGCAGGTTTTTATCGTAAGCTTCCGCTACACCAGTTATAGACCGGGATTAGGTTGTAAACACCATTGCAATTAGTGGATTCGAGGTTTGTGTGTGGTGCACATAACAGCCCTTGGTTTTTCCCAATTTGGGTTTCCACGTAAAAATCAAGTGTCATTTATCATTCCGCACTTATTACACTTGATTTATTGTTTTGACTAGATTGGAGTTATTTTCGTAATATTAACTAAATGAGAAAATTTGGTAATAAGGGTTAAAATTGTAGGGAAAAACGGGTGCACGCAGAGGAAGCAAGACTAAAATAGAGTTTAGTATAGTTTAAAATTTTTCCATAATTTGAACCTTAACCCTCTAATTAATTAACATATAATACTAAAGATATCATACCTTTGTCGCATGATCCGATTGACATTGCGTCGATGGTAATCCACAAGATCTTCCAATCCAATCACAAACGTGAATCACCTAGGAGCGTGGTCTCCCTTCTCTTTGAATTGTGTACCTGAGGATGGATTAACAAAACTTTTTCTTTTTCGTTAGTCACAACAAGTTCCAAGAGACAACAAAGAATGTTCCGGTCACTTTTGAATTCACAATCTTTAGATCGAAACTCGCGTGAACTTTATTCGAAATTGTGCACAAAACCTTTTGATGTAAAAGTAGCTAGTGCACTATCGAAATAAGAACAAACTTTTCTCTCTATTCCTCTTGGCCGAAAATCACACTAGTCTAAGAGTTGGATTCTATTTTTCTGTAGTAAAAGAAAAAACTCTCAAGTCCAAGACATTAGGGTTTTTTTATTTTCAATTCTTATAGCCATCGAAAAAAAAAAATATATATATATATATATCCATATATAACCGAATCCTGATTGCCACATAAAAAATATATGTTTTTGCAACCAATTCGTTATGTCTTATATATCATATATATTTCTCTGCAATCAATTCGTTATGCCTTATTATTATATTGTGCACCGAATTCTTTGCTAAATATACTATATATATCTAGTGCGTGACTTTGCACAATATATTATATATATTTGGATGCTTTATAAATATATATCTCTATATATATTCCGGCTAATTGCCATATATATTTTATATATATCTATATATTGAGGCCGAAATCCTCTACCATGTAGGATTTGTGTCTTTTGACCTAAATCCTAACCCTAGGTAGATTTCCTAAGAATTCCAAACCCTAATCTAACTCTTTAGTGTATTTGTGACTATATGAAAGACTTCTTAATTTGACTAGATAAATAAATCACTTATTTATCTACTTACCAAATAAAGTCTTTTATTTTATTTATATTACCACAATAGTATACTACTAAGAAACATATTTCCTAGTCAGAAAAAGATTTTGATATTTAATTAAATAATTAATTAATCAATTAATTAATTTCTATTTAATCAAATAATAAAAATAAAACAATATAATATCATATATATATCTCGGCCATGTGCCATATATATTAATATATCTATATATTGTTTTTCTATTTTATTAAATCCATTAGACTTTAATTAAAAAGCCCACATGTGAACCAGACCCATTCTTACTAAAAGAAACAAGCCCACATGCCTTTCATTAATATATTAATATAATTGATCAGCCCATTAAATAAATAATGTGCAAATTATATTCTTAATATATTAAATACAATTCTAGATGGACCCATAAATTGGTCCGGTAGAATATATCAAGTGATCCATGCAAGTCCGTGTGGATTGGGGATCTTGGCGGGCTATCTAAATTTAAGCTTCAATAGACATAACCTAATCACAATCAACAAATGATTTACTTAGGTCCGATCTATTAATTTTAACTCATTCCACTAAAGAGCTAAAATTGAACTCTTAAATAAAGATAGAATAAGTAAATATTTCTCATTCGTACCCTAGACAATCTTATTGGAGATGGTGTATCCTCGTGATGAATATTAGTAATCGCCAAGAGCTCATAGATCGCTATAACTCTCCAAGTTACCATATTTACTCATATGACCACATTTTGAACTTGGATATTTTGACTTGTCCAGAAGCCATGTTTCAATAGACTCTATCGAAAACTTAACGTTAAGATTTAATATCCAATACCTCAAAACATCCATATGATGATATTCTACTCTCATTTAAAAAATGGAGCCACGATGTCCATATCTATAAATGAAGTCCTCTATCGATTAACAAATGAATATCACTAAACTATCGAGGATAGACTATGCTATATAATCGTACTCATTGATAACTCAAATGATACCACTTGCAACCATAAGTCCATCATTTATCTCAGGATTAAGATAGACTCTCCGATTGTCCTGATAATGAAAAGACTATTATCTATTGACGTCTCTAGATAAAGTATTTCATTGTGATCCAGTTCAATGCATCCAGTGCACTAGATTCTTTTACTCGAAGACCCTCCGATGATTTTAGACTCATCATAACACATTTGATCCCACTCAAATGCTAGTAAAGGAATTCTACAACTTTAACAAGATAATGGTGCCCAACCTTTAACTTAAGTTGTGAACATTATTCAAGACTAACTAAAGAATTTTTTTTTGAAAATCAACTTTATTCAAACCCAAGAGGCCAAACCAGCCAACAAACAGAACAGAAGCAGATGCAATGCTACCTCAAAAAGTAGCGACAGAGGCTTCACAACAAAGCACTGACGCAGCCATTTGAAGATAAGGCAAAGAAGAAGAAAATGCTATAATTTTGTCTACCTCATACGTATCCAGATGTACGAATACTACCTCAAGACTAACTAAAGAATTGTGTCTACCTCATACATATCCAGATGTACGAATAATTCTTCTTTTCTCATAGTCTTTTGACCTTATAATTTTTTACTTTTGACAATTATAATATTCAATCTATAAATGCTATAAGATTTGTTTAAATCAGAAATCACTTTATTAATATGAAAAGATTGTTAAAAACAATATTACACTCTTGCTATTGAGCATAATCCTAACAATAATCTATTCACCCCCATGTAGATTATATTAGAACACACCATTGCGCATTATATTAGTTTCAATTGGTATCAGAGCGGGTTCCTAGATATACTTAGGTGATCATTTGCTCATTTTGGTGTGTTCTGCATTGTGTGATTTTTGATCATTCATACATTTGCATTCATTTCATTCATTCATAAACACTATGAGTTGAAACGGTGGAAATGGTGGTGGTAACGAAGGTGCTTCTAGCACGAGGCCTCCACTTCTCACCGGGTTAAATTATGCCTCTTGGAAAGGTAAAATGGAGTCGTACATATGCCAAATCCATAACTGGGCTTGGATGGCGGTTGAAGATGGCTACACATCACCAATGATGACTCCTACGGGTGGAGGACAGGATGTACTCAAGCCTAAAGTGCAATGGAACGCGCAAGAGTTTGAGGCATCAAAATCGAATAGGAAGGCGATGCATACCATCCTATGTGAAATGGACAAAAATCAATACAAATTGATTCAAACCACTAGGATCAATAATGAGGCGTGGGACATCCTAGAGGTTGCATATGAGGGAACCAAAGTTGTTAAGGACTCGAAGCTTCAAGTTCTACAAACTCAAATTGAGTTTCTTAGGATGAATGAGAACGAATACTTCAACGACTTCGAGGTTATGTTGATGGCAAAATCAACCAAAGTCATCAACTTAGTGACCCTTACTCGGATAGAAGGATCAAGTAAAAAATAATGAGATCGCTTCCTGAGAGGTTTGAGTCCAAAGTAATGGTTTTAGAGGAGAATGATGGGTATAAGGATATGAAGCCAAGTGAAGTCATTGGAAGACTTCTAGCCTGTGAGTCAAGAAAGGCTACCACCTCAACTTCTAAGAAGAAGAAGAATATTGCTTTGAAGACTTCGAAGCATGACAAGAAAGAGGATGACTCGGATGAAAACATGGTGCTAATTGTTAAAAGATTCAAGAAGTTCTTAAGTCTACAAAAGAATGGTTATGGCTCAAACGGGGATGGCTTCAAGAAGAAGACCAAGGTCAAGAATGACGAGCCGAACCAAGAGGTGTCTTCAAGAGAGGGGATTAAATGCTACTAATGTGGAGGATTCGAGCACATCTCCCAGAGTGTGGAAACTTGAAGGATATGAGAAAAGGAAAGGCAATGGCCGCCTCATGGAGTGAGGATAAGAGTGAAGAAAATCCTTCAAGTGATAAAGAGCTTGCCATTAACTACATGACATTTGGAGCCACTCATGTAGAAGTTGAAGAAGATGGCAAAGTTGCCTTGACTTGTGATCCCAAAGAAGAACTAGATGAAGAAGTAGCTAAAGAAGTTGTTGTTGTAGCTACTCATTGGGATATGGCTCATATAACATCAAGTGACCAAGGTGAAGGTTTTGATGAGGAAGATGACTCTATTAGTGAGATGGAAGATATATAAGATGACTCAAATGTTGAGAATTCATCATCTAACTCCACAAATGGAAATGTGGAGAGTATGGATCTTAATGACTATATAGTCAAGTTTGAAAGCTCTAGGATAAAGAATAATAAAGAGATTCGAAGATTGAAGGAAGAAAACCTTGAGCTTTCAACGCAAGTTGACCACTTGAGTGGTGAAGTGGTGAGATCCATGGTGGATGAAGATAAGCTAAAGGATGAGTTAGCTTTATCTATGAAGAGAGAAGAAGGGTTGAAGATTGAAGAAGCTAGAGCTGCAATGGCTAAGATGGCTTCAAGCACCAAGAAGCTTGACCACATGTTGGGAGTTGAAAAAATGCCAAGTGACAAGAAAGGTCTTGGCTACATTAATGACATGGATGCTTCCTCCTCAAGCAAGACAACCTTTGTCAAGGACATGAACATCAAGATGTCTCCTCCTCCTCAACACCCTCGGAAGAAGATTGACCTAAGAGAGTGTTCAAGAAGTGCCCAAGTTCAAGTGGCACCAAAAGGTCAAGCTCAAGCATAACCCCAAAAGTCTCTTCATGCTAACTTCCGTCAACCTAAGATCCATAAAGGGAAGAGTTCGATCATGCAAGTTTAACCGAGCAAGCAACATTGTCTTGGTCATCTACAAAGATGGAAAGATCTAATCCAACAACCAAGACAACCACAACGATAAGGGAAAGCACCAATGCATGCTCAAGGAAATGGTATGATTCCTAACTTTATTCCCACTTGTCATTTTTGTGGTATTGATGGTAATGTTAGACCAAGTTGCTTTCATTATATAAAAATGTGTAGAATTGAAAGCATGATCGAAAAGAAAAAGGCTAGAGCTAAGATGCACGTCCCTAGAAAGGAAAGAACCCATTTGCATGATCCTTTGACATCTAGAGCTCTTGAACCTTTGACCACTAGGATTGAAAATGAGTCACCTAAGTGGATAAGTAAAAATGAACCCGCCTTCTATGATGCTAACTTGTCTCCCATAGGTTCAACATGGACCAATGGACTTGGTAGGTCAATAGGACCTCATGACCTTTATTGATGAGGTGTGGTAATTGACCCTATATGGGGAACTCAAGCAAAGAGAGTAATTGCATACTGGTTATATGCAAAAAATTTGAAAATTTTTATGCTTCTTTATTAATTGCTTGAGTAACTTGGTTGCACATATGCTTATATGTTTTTCTTCAATAAGTGTGAACCATGCTTTGTTTGCAATCCATGTCATATTTATGTTCAAACATACATTTTTGGACTAGGAGATATTCATAGGAAGTACTTTTTGAATGACCTACAATGATCTCCATGACATGATGATTCTTAAATGACATGCTAAAAATGTGAAAAACATGAAATTCAAATGACATGCTTAAAATGTGAAAAGCATGAAATTCATATGACATGCTCAAATGAAAAAGCATGAATTGATGATTGCAATTTTTAAATGCAAACCAATGTGTGAAAAGCTAATGAGACTCAAATGAATAAAGGATCTAGTATCCATTCTAAGGATTTTAAAATCCAAAGTCTCTCTTTCTTTATTTGTTGAACATGGCTACTATCATATAGGTTTTGTACCCGGAAAAATCAAATAGGGTGCAAAAAGTCGCTCATGCCTTGTTTAGCTTATAAAGTTGGATATAGTTGCTCATTAAAATTGAATGATTAATAACTCTATATCCTTGCTTTACTCATGACAAATGGTGAAATTGGTTTCAATTCTTTAGGAAACCTTTGTCATTTGCTTTGCCAAATACCATTGATCTTTGGATTTAAATACAACATGTCTTACATGCAAAGCATCTTAAACACACATTTTTTTTTCATAAAATAAATCTCCTTGATTCTCTCTAATTAATTGAGTTGCATAAAGTGCATTATATGATTATGCAAATGACTTGTATGCTATTATCTCTCTTTGCTACAGGTGACCCGGTTGGGGGATACTTCTTTGCCTATCTCATGACAAAAAAAAGGGAGAAGTATGTAGTAAGGGGGAGAATGTTAATTGCTAAATTATAGTATATACTTTGCATGATTAGGGAGTTTATATATTGAGGGAGAGTAAAGCGTTGAGGGGGAGCATTTGCATTGCACATTCTTTGCATGATAGCCATTGCATGATGTTGCATGATTTCTTTAATGTGAAATTCTTTATTGCAAATGCTTGTTTTAATCTCACTTGATCACCTCACATTCTCTTACTTTGGAAAGTGTAATTTTTTGTTTTGAAGGATTGATAGTTCTATAAGAGATTGAAGACTTGAAGTTTTATTTTTCTTATATCTCTTTGTAATGTAGAATATCATTGTTGACCTTTAGCTTCAATTTTGTTGTGAGGATCAATGTAAGTGGTGGTTTTGTCACAAAATAGCCAAAGGGGGAGATTGTAAGTTCCTCAAGTTTGATTGGCTTGTTTCAGTGACAAACCACATGTGGGGTTTGATGTAAGGGTAGCTTAGGCTTTTGATGGTTGGTGATTTACTCAACCAAGGCCCTTTTAAGACCTCAGGAGAAGAAGCACCAAAGGTATATTCTTGTACTTACTTGCTTTGAAGAGATCTAGTTGCACACACACACAACTCATGCATATCCATACTTCTTGTATATTGTGTGTTGTATGTCTATGCATTCATGTTCTTGAATATCTCTTCATGCATGTTTTAAATAATTGCATCTTGTTCATTGAAATGCCATGACATGTTTAGGCATTAGAATGCGAAGCCATGAATTCTATTCATGCATGTTTTATTTGATTGCATCTTGTTCAATGACAATGCCTTGACATGTTGGCATTAGGATGCATTCAAAACCCACACGTGCACTTCATGTATGATAGTTTTAACTGTGGTGTAATTCGTTTCCTGAAGTATGTTCAGAAACATCCGCGTGTGCACGATGGAGTGCATGGATTAGCGTAATGATCGCCGTTGGAGAAGCTTTTGTCTTCTCCTTTGGTTTCACCATTTTTGGTGAAATGGTGGTTGAGATCGGCAGCTAGACCGCCGATTAAAACCACCGTTTGAGACATGATTGATTTTTTATCTCGGGTCCAAATCAGCGGTTATGAAACCGCCGAATGAAAGCGCTGTTTGAAACCAACGTTCTCGGGTTTCAATTCGGCGGTTCATATCGGCAGCTTGAAACCGCCGATCGGTGCGTTTCATGGGCAACTTTTCAAAACGACGTAGCTTTATTTTGACACCCTATATATATGCCTTCTTGTTTTTAGGTCGAGTTCAAGAGTCCAAAATCAGATTTTTCACTTAGGATATTTTTCAAGTGAGAAAAATTCATAAAGAACTCTCTTTTAATCACTTAAAGCATTTCCCTTATTCATCAAAGTTCTTCTTGCATCATCTATGACCATATAAGATGCATTCATACATGAGTTTTCAACAACACAACTTACTTGGTAAGGGTTTCACTAATTTCATCTAATCTTAGTGTTTTTCTTATCAAGCATTCTCTTTTATTACTTGTATGCTCTTAGAACATATTCTAGATACAAGATAAAGATTGTTTGTGTTGTCTTGATCGAGTGATGTATTGTGATAGCTATACCTAGGATTGTTAAATCTAAGTTAGCTAAGCTTTATGACATGTCATTTAGCATTTGATCAGTCTTTCTATTATCAGTTCAAACTGGCAAAAGTTATATCAGTTCCTTGTATGTGAGCCACTGGATTTAAATACTTTGACTGAAAAGTGCATACAGCCAAGTCAAAGTGAAAGTAATTAAATACTCGAGGTGTGTTCTATAATATAAAGCTAGAGGGGGGGTGAATAGATTTTAACTATTATTACCCAATTTTCGCATGCAAGTCAATTTTACAAAAATGCCCCTACTAGTCAAAAATACAAGCAAGTGTAATATAGTGCGGAATTTAAATAACACTTGATGTATACGTGGAAACCCAACCACTGGGAAAAACCACGAGCTGTATAGTGCGCCACACTCGGAACTCGAAATCACTAATTGAAATGAAGTTTACAACCTATGCAGACCTCGTCTAACACTCCGGTCTGTAACCCCTCACTTCTACCCAGCGGGCCTTTATTAGCAACCCTATTCCAATTTGCTTGAGGCCTAAGCACTCTTAGCCTCAAGACTTACTTCTCAATGAAGAGAAACAACCTATGTGAATATATATGAATATTCAAATAACAAACAAGGCTAGGTAACCTTAGATGCTTATCTAGGATGATGAGATAATCAATTTAAATCAATCCTAGATATCAATTGCTAAATGACATGTCAAATAGCTTAGCTAATCAAGATTAATTAAAAACCAAATTAGCTATCACAATCAACACTCAATCATTTTCATCACAAATAATCTCTAACTTGTATCTAGCATATAATCAAAAGCATACAAGTAATTAAAGAGATGTATTAATATGAAAAACACTAAAGTAATATGAAATTAGTGAAGAACATACCAAATAAGATGTGATGATTCAAAACCATGCATGGATCAATTCTATGAAGGCATAGAAGATCAAATATGAAATTTGATGCAAAAGGGATTTGATTTGAGTGTTTAAAGTTGAGTTCTTGATTTGATTTTTTCTCAAAAATCTCTCTTGAAAGTTTAGGGTTCTAATGACTCAAAGAACTTGATCAGAGATTGAGAAAATAAGATATTTATAGACATCAAGAATTGGGCATGTGAAAAGACAATTTTGCCCCTGAAACGCACCGTTCGGCGGTTTCAATCGGCAGCCAGACCGCCGAATTGAGCTCGTGAAGAACAGAGCATCAACGGCGGTTTCATTCGGCGGTTTCGTGACCGCCGATCCAACCACCGAATCAAACCCGAGAGATTAAAATCGATCAGGTATGAACGGTGGTTTTGAACGGCGGTCGTGACCGCCGATCTGGACCACATAATTGCTTCAGACCAATCTGGACTGAAACGGCGGTTTCATTCGGCGGCCAGGCCGCCGATCATAACCGCCGATCACCTACAATGGTGAAAACCAAGGAGAAGCCAAGGGCATTCTCCAAAGGCGGTCTTCACGCGAAACCAAGCACTCATTAGTGCAACAATGTCGGGAAACGAATTATAAACCACATATACACATAACAAGATATATCAACCAAAGTGCTAGTGTGTAAAGTGACATGTGAAGAGTATGCACACAAATGCAAGTATGCTAAGTGTGTGTGTGCTTACTAAATCTCTTCAAAGAAAAATCAAGCACAAGAATTTATACCTTTGGCGTGCTTGTCCCTTGAGGTCTTGAAAGGGCCTTCGAGCTTCAACCTTAAACACTTAGACTACCCTTACATTCAAAACCCCAACATGTGGTTTGTCCACGAAATAAGCCAATCAAGATATGGGAATTCTTACAATCTCCCCCTTTGGCTATTTCGTGACAAAACCACCACTCACATTGATTCCTCACATTATAATAGAAACTACGGGTCTACTAAGATTTTCTACTTTACAAAGAGATATATAAAAATAAACTTGAAGTCTTCAATCTCAAGTAGAACAATCAATCCCTGAAAGCAAAGTTTCTATACTTTCCAATTCAAGTAAAAGTGAGATGAATCAAGTGAGGACATAAACAAGCATTTGCATTTCTAAGAAATTAAACACAACATCATGCAATGTATGATGAATGCAATGCTCCTCCTCAAAGGGTTACTCCCCCTCAATGTATTGTCTCCCCAATGTGCACCAATTGCTACAACAATTTGCACCTCCCCTTACCACATTCTACTCCCCCTTTTTGTCATGATATAGGCAAAGGAGTAGTCCCCAACCAGGTCACTTAAGGCAAAAAGAGATAGTAGCATTCTAGTATATGCATAATCAATATAAGTCACTTTATGCAATCTCAATTAATCGAAGAGAAACGAGGAGATTTATTAAAATAAAAATGTGTGAAGCAAAATGCTTTGCATACAGGACATATAGCATTCAAGTCCAAAATACCATGGTATTTGGCAAAGCAAATGACAAAGGTTTCTAAAAAGAATTCAAACCAATTTCACCAATGTCATGAGAGAAGCAAAGATATAGAGTTTTCATTAATTTTAATGTATGAGCAACTATATCCATCTTTATAAGTCAAACATGTCATGAGCAACTTTGCACCCTATTTGATTTTTCCTGATAATAAACATGTTCAACCAATAAAGAAAGAGAGACATTTGGATTGTAAAATCCTTGAATGGATACAAGATCCTTTTTCATTTGAGTCTCATAAGCCTTTTGTTTTTTTTTTTTTCACACAAGTTTTTGCATTTAAGAACGCAGTTATCAATTCATGCTTTTTCATAAGACATTAACATGTTATAAAAGAATCATCATGTCATGGAGATAATCATAGGTCATTCAAATCATACTTCCTACATACATCTCCTAGTCCAAAAATGCATGTTTGAACATAAATATGACATGGATTGTAAACAAGCACGGTTCACACTTATTGAATTGAAAACATATATACATATGTGCAACCAAGCTTACTCAAGCAATCAACCAAGAAGCATAAGATTTTTCAAATTTTTTGCAAGTGACAAGAATGCAAAAATAGCTCTCTTTGCTTGAGTTCCCCATATGGGGTTAGTATCATCCTTCATTAATGAAGGGCATGAGGTCCTATGGACCTACCAAGTCCATTGGACTTAGTTGAACCTATTTGAGACTTGTTAGTCTCATAGCAAGCGGGTTCATTTTTCCTTATCCACATTGATATGACATTTTTCATCCTAGTGGACAATGGTTCAAGAGTACTAGAATTAATAGGATCATGAATATGAATGTTTTCCTTCCTATTAGCATGCATTCTAGCTCTTATCATTCTCTTTTCAATCGTGCTTTTGATTCTACATAATTTAATGAAATGAAAGCAATTTGGTCTAATGTGACCATTAATACCACAAAAGTGACATGTAGGGATAAATTTAGAATTCATACCATGTCCTTGTGCATGCATAGGAGCCATCCCATGACTTTGTGGTTGAGCGGGTTCAAATCTTCTTTGTTGTTGAACCGGCCTAGCTTGCTTCCTTGTTTCATTTTGCATGATTGGCCTCTTCCCTTGATGAATATGAGCTTGAGGGAAGTTAGGTTGAGGAACTCTTTGAGCTTGAGGTTGTCTCTTTGGAGCTACCTTCACTTGTGCACTTCTTGAACATTGTCCTAGATCAATTTTCTTCCTAGGAGTGTGCACCGGTGAGGCTTCTATCTTGCCCAAACTCTTGACAAAGATGGTCTTGGTTGGAGTAGTGATCTCCTTGCTTACTTCATACCCAATACCTCTCTTGTCACAAGGGTTCTTTCCACTACCAAGAATGTGGTCAAGTTTCTTGGTGCTTGTAGTCATCCTAGACAATGACTCTATGGCTTCAACAAGCTCTCTCTTCAACCCTTCTTCATTCCTCTTAGACATAGCTAGCTCATCCCTTAACTTGTCTTCAATCTTCTTGGATGCCTCCACTTGTTTACTTAAGTGGTCATTGTGTGTTGAAAGTTCTAGATTTTCATCCTCTAAAATCTTCAACTTTATATTTGAAAGTAATTTTAAATACTCGAGGTGTGTATAATATATAAAGCTAGAGGGGGGTGAATAGATTTTATCTAATTATTACCCAATTTTCGCGTGCAAGTTAATTTTACGAAAATACCCCTAGCAAGTCAACAATACATACAAGTGTAATAAGATGCGGAAATAATAAATGACACTTGATGTTTACGTGGAAAACCCAACCACTGGGAAAAACCACGGGCTGTTAAGTGCGCCACACTCGGACCTCGAAATCCACTAATTGAAATGGAGTTTACAACCTATGTAGACCTCGTCTAACACTCCGGTCAATAACCCCCCACTTCTACCACGCGGGCCTTTAAAAGTGGCTATAGTCCAATTTGCTTGATCCTCGTAGTCACTACTTGTAATGATGTTTACAGCCTAATCCCGGTCTGTAACCCACCACTACTACCCAGCGGGCCTGTAATAGCAACCCTAGACCAAGACTTCAATCTCTCAAAAGAGATGCACAACCCTATGTGAATATGTATGAATATTCAATTAATGCAATAAGAGCTAGGGTACTCTAAATGCTTACCTAGGATTATAAGATGACAATATAATCAATCCTAGATATCACATATAGCTATATGTCATGGCATATAACTTTAGCTAAGTAAAGGATAACCAATCCTAGATACAAAGCTATCATATAAAACCCACAAACATTCAAAGGATTAACTAGTTGATTAAAAAACAATCTATCAACCTAGTTATCAATACATCACACAAGAATGTTCATGGCATAGCTTTTAGGCAATAATAACCTAATCAAATAAGCTATGAAAAATAATCTCAATTAACAAATGAGATCAATTAGCTAGATGGCATATGAACATTAAAACCTAGCTATGAAATAATAATCCAATCAACACATAATCTCAATCTTATATGTAGAAATTAATCTAAACACATATAAGTAAAATATGAGATAAAATTGATAAGTAGAAACACTAATTATGTAAGATAAAAGTGTTCAACAAATCATACCATGTGTGTTGAAGAAGACCCATGCATTAGCATATGCTAGATGAACCCAGATGATGCCTAGATGATGATTTGTGCATGTGGGAATGGGTTTAGAGAATTAAAGATGTGATCTTTAAGCTCTTTCTCTCAAGTCTCTCTAAATATCTCTCTAGGGTTCTTGGGATGCAAGACTTGTATTCTGAACCAGAGATAAGGAAGTATGTATAAAGACCAAAAACAGGGCAGGTGAAAATACAATTTTGCCCTTGAAACGTACCGATCGGCGGTTTCAATCGGCGGCCAGGCCACCGAATTGAACCGCCGAATGGCTCCCGAGCGGAACAGGGGAACTTCAGCGACTTCGTTCGGCGGTTTCGAAACCACCGATCCCAACCGCGGTTTTGGACCCGAGAGATATATTTCAATCAGGTCTCATTCGGCGGTTTCGAACGGCGGCCAGGTCGTCGAACATAACCGCCGTTTCACCAAAAATGGTGAAACCAAGGAGAAGCCAAAGGCATCTCCACCGGCGATCATCGCGCAAGACAAAGCACATCAACGTGCACGCGCGGACGTTTCCGAACATCCTTCGGGAAACGAATTACACCACACTAAAAGCTAACATACATGAAGTGCAAGGGTGGGTATAGAATGCATCCTAATGCCTATCATGTCATGGCATTTCATAAAACAAGATGCAATCAATTTAATGCAAGAAGAGACATTGAATAAACAAAAGCACAATGCATACAAAATATAAACACAACATTCAAGAATAAGAGTTATGCATGTTGTGTGTGTGTGCAACTATATCTCTTCAAGCCAAAGTAAGCACAAGATATACCTTTGGTGCTTGTCCTCTTGAGGTCTTGGAAATGGTCTTTGATCTTCAACCTTAATCACCTAGACTACCCTTACAACCAAACCCCAACATGTGGTTTGACCACGAAATAAGCCAATCAATTTAATGGGAATCCTTACAATCTCCCCCTTTGGCTATTTCGTGACAAAACCACCACTCACATTGATTCCTCACAACATAATAGAAACGACGGGTCTACTTATGATTTTCTACTTTACAAAGAGATAAGATAAATAGTCTTGAAGTCTTCAATCTCAAGTAGAACAATCAATCCCTGAAAGCACAGTTTCTATACTTTCCAATACAAGAAAAGGTGAGATGAATCAAGTGAGATAAAACAAGCATTTGCATTTAAGAATTTAAGAACAACATCATGCAATGTATGAATGTGCAAATGCTCCCCCTCAAAGGGTTACTCCCCCTCAATTAGTATTCTCCCCAACATGCACAATTGCTACTACAATTTGCAACTCCCCTTACCACAACCTACTCCCCCTTTTTGTCATGATATAGACAAAGGAGTAGTCCCCAACCGGGTTACTCACGGCAAAGAGAGATAGTAGCATTCTAGTATATGCATAATCAATATAAGTCACTTTATGCAATCTCAATTTATTGGAGAGAAACAAGGAGATTTATTTAAAGAAAATGTGTGAATCAAAAAATTGCTTTGCATACAAGACATGTAGCATTTAAGTTCAAAATATCATGGTATTTGGCAAAGCAAATGACAAAGGTTTTCAATATGAATTCAAACCAATTTCACCAATGTCAAGAGAGAAGCAAGAATATAGGCTTTCATTGATTTCAATTTAAGAACAACTATATCCAACTTTATAAGCCAAACATGTCATGAGCGACTTTGCACCCTATTTGATTTTTCCGGATAAATATCCGTATGATATTAGACATGTTCAACCAATAAAGAAAGAGAGACATTTGGATTGTAAAATCCTTGAATGGATACAAGATCCTTTTTCATTTGAGTCTCATAAGCTTTTTCACATATTTTTTGCAGTTAAGAAATGCAATCATCAAAACATGCTTTTTAAGATTAGCATTTAGCATGTCATTTTAGCAATCATCATGTCATGGAGATCATTATAGGTCATTCAAATTTTATCCTATGTATATATCTCCTAGTCCAAAAATGCATGTTTGAACATAAATATGACATGGATTGCAATACAAGCATTGATCACACTTATTGAATAGAAAATATATATACATAGTGTAACCAAGCTAACTCAAGCAACAAAAAGAGAAGCATAAGATATTTCAAATTTTTTGCACGTGACTAAAATGCAAAATAGCTCTCTTTGCTTAAGTTCCCCATATGGGGTCAAATTTCCATACCACTTCAAAGAAGGGTATGAGGTCCTATGGACCTACCAAGTCCTTTGGACTTAGTTGAACCTATTTGAAACTTGTTAGTCTCGTAGCAAGCGGGTTCATCATTTTTAATCCACCTAGGTGACACTAAGTCAATCCTAGTGGACGAAGGTTCTAGAGAACAAGATAAAAAAGGATTATGTAAATTATTTTCTTCCTTATTATGAAGTATCTTAGCTCTAGCCTTTTTCTTGTCAAACATGCTTTTAGCTCTACACATTTCAATGTAATGCAAGCAACTTGGTCTAATATGACCAACAATACCACAAAAATGACAAGTGGGAATAAAGTTAGGAATCATACCATTCCCTTTAGCATGGATAGGAGCTTTCCCTTGTCGTTGTGGTTGTCTTGGTTGTTGGATCGGATCTCTCCTCTTTTGTTGAAAACCAAGACGAGGTTGCTTGCTTGTCTGAGCTTGCATGATTGAACTCTTCCCATTGTGTTTTTGAGTTTGAGGGAAGATAGTGTGAGGAGCCCTTTGGGTGTGAGCTTGAGTTTGACCTTTTGGTGCCTCAAACACTTGGGCACTTCTTGAACACTCTCCTAGGTCACTCTTCTTCCTAGGTTGTTGAGGAGGAGGGGACATATTGAAGTCCATGTCCATGGCACAGGATGTCTTGCTTGTGGAGGAGGCATCCGTGTCATCAATGTAGCCAAGACCTCTCTTGTCACTTGGCTTTCTTCCAACTTCCAACTCCCACCATGTGGTCAAGCTTCTTGGTGCTTGAAGTCATCTTAGCCATTAAGACCTTAACTTCTTCAAGCTCTCTTTCTAGCTCTTCTTCTCTCCTCTTAGATAAGGCTAAGTTGTCTTTTAGCTTATCTTCATCCGCCATGGATCTCACCACTTCTTCACACAAGTGGTCTACTAGTGTTGAAAGCTCTAGATTCTCTTCTTTTAATCTTCTAATTTCTTCCTTGTTCCTCATCATCGAGCTCTTAACTTTGACTTTGTAGTCATTAAGATCCATACACTCCACACTTCCACTTGTGGAGTTAGATGACAAATATTCAACACTTGTGTCATCTCCTCTGTAAGGATTCCCGTTTTGTTGATTGGCTTATTTCGTGGTCAAACCACATGTTGGGGTTTTGAATGTAAGGGTAGTCTAAGTGTTTAGTGTTGAAGATCAAAGGCCCTTCCATGACCTCAAGATACAAGCACGCCAAAGGTATAATCTCTTGTGCTTGTTTTTCTTTGAAGAGATTTAGTAGCACACACTCACTTAGCATTCTTGCTATGATTGCATACTTGCTTATTTTTATGTGCATCTTTTCACATGTCACTTTACACACTAGCACTTTGGTTGATATATCTTGTTGTGTGTATATGTGCCTTATAATTCGTTTTCCGACATTGTTCGGAAACGTCCGCGCTTGCACTAATTAGTGCTTGGTTTCGCGCGAAGACCGCCTATGGAGAATGCCCTTGGCTTCTCCTTGGTTTTCACCATTGTTGGTGATCGGCGGTTATTATCGGCGGCCTGGCCGCCGAATGAAACCGCCGTTTCAGTCCAGATTGGTCTGAAGCAATTATGCGGTCCAGATCGGCGGTGACCGCCGTTCGAAACCGCCGTTCATACCTGATCGATTTTAATCTCTCGGGTTTGATTCGGCGGTTGGATCAGCGGTCACGAAACCGCCGAATGAAACCGCCGTTAATGCTCTGTTCTTCACGAGCTCAATTCAGCGGTCGTCATCGATTGAAACCGCCGAACGGTGCGTTTCAGGGGCAAAATTGTCTTTTCACATTGCCCTGTTCTTGATGTCTATAAATATCACACTTGTTTTCTCAATCTCTGAATAGTTCTTTGACTCTTAAGAACCCTAATCTTCAAGATAGATTTTGAGAAAAATCAAATCAAGAACCTCATCTTTAACCACTCAAATCAAACCCCTTTTGCATCAAATTTCATATTGCATCTCCTATGCTATATAGAGTGCATCCATGTATGGTTTTGCATCATCACAACTTGCTTTGGTAAGATTTTCATTAATTTCATCTTATTTAGTATTTTTCAAATACAAGCCATCTCTTTAATTACTTGTATGTTTTAGATCATATGTTAAATACAAGAAAAGAGATTATTTGTGATGAATTAATTGAGTGTTGTTTTGATAGCTATATCTAGGTTTTTAATTAATCTATGATCATAGCTATGCTATTTGACATGTCATTTAGCAATTGATATCTAGGGTTGATTTAAATTGAATATATCATCATCCTAGATAAGCATCTAGAGGTACCCTAGCTCTTATTTGTTATTGAATATTCATATATATTCACATAGGTTGTTTCTCTTCAAAGAGAAAGTAAGTCTTGTGGCTAATCCGAGTGCTTAGAACGCCTCAAGCAAATTGGAATAGAGGTTGCTAATAAAGGCCCGCGTGGTAGATTAGAAGCCAAGAGTGTATCAGGGGATATCACTAGGGATTGAACCAAGAGTGGCGATTGGTAGTGTCCATAGCCTGAGGTTATCTAGGGTGAGAGTCCGAGAATCACTTTAGGGTGTAACCGTCTTTTCATATAGTGGATTTCGAGGTCCGAGTGTGGCGCACTTAACAGCCCGTGGTTTTTCCCAGTGGTTGGGTTTTCCACGTATACATCAAGTGTCATTTACTATTTCCGCATCTTATTACACTTGTATGTTTTGTTGACTTGCTAGGGGCATTTTTGTAATTTTGACTAACACGAAAAATTGGGTAAAAAGCGTAAAATCTATTCACCCCTCCTCTAGATAGCTTTATACACACCGTGCTATAATTTGTTTCATCCTCTAATCTCCATTTCACCAATGAAGTCATCTCCTTCATCAAGATCATCAAATTTTTCTCTTGATGAGGAAAGAGCCAAATCCCTATGAGTAGCTACACCAACTACTTCTATACCTAGTTCTTCTTGGGGATCACAAGGAAAAACAACTTTGCCATCTTCTTCAACTTTGCCATCTTCTTCAACTTCTACACTCTTGGCTCCAAATTCCGTGTAGATGATGGCAAGTTCTTCATCACTTGAAGGATTTTCGTCATCTTCATATTTATCCCATAAGGTGGCATTCGCCTTCCCTTTTCTTCTATCCTTCAAGTTTCCACACTCCGGGGAGAAATGCCCGAATCCTCCACATTCGTAGCACTGAATCCCCTCTCTTGAAGACACTCCTTGGTTTGGCTTGTTAATGAGTCCCATATCTTCAATTGAGATACCCTCCTTCTTGTCATGCTTCGAAGTCTCCAAAGCAATTGTCTTCTTCTTCTTAGGAGGTGCGGTGGTCAACTTCTTCTTAGGAGGTGAGGTGGTTAATTTCACAAATCTCCTAAATCTCTCTAGTAAGAGAGGCATCTCCTCAACGGAGTCAATTTCTTCTCTCACAAATTCACTCATAGTGTTTGCGTTGAATGAAAGCAAATGAGAAGAATGCAAAATGTATGAAGAAATCAAACAAACATAAAAAATGCAAAAACACACCAAAATGAGCTAGGATCACCTAAGTATATCTAGGAACCCGCTCTGATACCAATTGAAAGTAATTTTAAATACTCGAGGTGTGTATAATATATAAAGCTAGAGGGGGGGTGAATAGATTTTATCTAATTATTACCCAATTTTCGCGTGCATGTCAATTTTACGAAAATACCGCTAGCAAGTCAACAATACATACAAGTGTAATAAGATGCGGAAATAATAAATGACATTTGATGTTTACGTGGAAAACCCAACCACTGGGAAAAACCACGGGCTGTTAAGTGCGCCACACTCGGACCTCGAAATCCACTAATTGAAATGGAGTTTACAACCTATGTAGACCTCGTCTAACACTCCGGTCAATAACCCCCCACTTCTACCACGCGGGCCTTTAAAAGTGGCTCTAGTCCAATTTGCTTGATCCTCGTAGTCACTACTTGTAATGATGTTTACAGCCTAATCCCGGTCTGTAACCCACCACTACTACCCAGCGGGCCTGTAATAGCAACCCTAGACCAAGACTTCAATCTCTCAAAAGATATGCACAACCCTATGTGAATATGTATGAATATTCAATTAATGCAATAAGAGCTAGGGTACTCTAAATGCTTACCTAGGATTATAAGATGACAATATAATCAATCCTAGATATCACATATAGCTATATGTCATGGCATATAACTTTAGCTAAGTAAAGGATAACCAATCCTAGATACAAAGCTATCATATAAAACCCACAAACATTCAAAGGATTAACTAGTTGATTAAAAAACAATCTATCAACCTAGTTATCAATACATCACACAAGAATGTTCATGGCATAGCTTTTAGGCAATAATGACCTAATCAAATAAGCTATGAAAAATAATCTCAATCAACAAATGAGATCAATTAGCTAGATGGCATATGAACATTAAAGCCTAGCTATCAAATAATAACCTAATCAACACATAATCTCAATCTTATATGTAGAAATTAATCTAAACACATATAAGTAAAATATGAGATAAAATTGATAAGTAGAAACACTAATTATGTAAGATAAAAGTGTTCAACAAATCATACCATGTGTGTTGAAGAAGACCCATGCATTAGCATATGCTAGATGAACCTAGATGATGCCTAGATGATGATTTGTGCATGTGGGAATGGGTTTAGAGAATTAAAGATGTGATCTTTAAGCTCTTTCTCTCAAGTCTCTCTAAATATCTCTCTAGGGTTCTTGGGATGCAAAACTTGTATTCTGAACCAGAGATAAGAATGTATTTATAGAGACCAAAAACAGGGCAGGTGAAAATACAATTTTGCCCTTGAAACGCACTGATCGGCGGTTTCAATCGGTGGCCAGGCCGCCGAATTGAACCGCCGAATGGCTCCCGAGCGGAACAGGGGAACTTCGGCGACTTCGTTTGGTGGTTTCAAAACCGCCGATCCCAACCGCCGTTTTGGACCCGAGAGATATATTTCAATCAGGTCTCATTCGGCGGTTTCGAACGGTGGCCAGGCCACCAAACGTAACCGCCGTTTCACCAAAAATGGTGAAACCAAGGAGAAGCCAAAGGCATCTCCACCGGGGATCATCGCGCAAAACAAAGCACATCAACGTGCACACGCGGATGTTTCCGAACATCCTTCGGGAAACGAATTACACCACACTAAAAGCTAACATACATGAAGTGCAAGTGTGGGTATAGAATGCATCCTAATGCCTATCATGTCATGGCATTTCATAAAACAAGATGCAATCAATTTAATGCAAGAAGAGACATTGAATAAACAAAAGCACAATGCACACAAAATATAAACACAACATTCAAGAATAAGAGTTATGCATGTTGTGTGTGTGTGCAACTATATCTCTTCAAGCCAAAGTAAGCACAAGATATACCTTTGGTGCTTGTCCTCTTGAGGTCTTGGAAATGGTCTTTGATCTTCAACCTTAATCACCTAGACTACCCTTACAATCAAACCCCAACATGTGGTTTGACCACGAAATAAGCCAATCAATTTAATGGGAATCCTTACAATCTCCCCCTTTGGCTATTTTGTGACAAAGGGAATCCTTACAATATTTTTCTTCTCCAATGAATTTTCACACTTGAATATAAAGTCATTTACATCCATTTTCTCTACACCTCCATTTGTAGAGTTAGATGAGGAGTCATCTTCACTTAAGTTATCTCCTCCACTCTCATTCTCACTAATGGAGTCATTTCCCTCATTTAGACCTCCACATTGGTCTTTTCAGTCAATGAGAGTCATATTCCAATGAGTAGCTACATTTATCTTCTCTAGAGCTACTTCTTCATCTTTTTCTTCTATGGGATCACTAGTCAAGTCATTCTTACCAACAACTTTATCTTCTACACAAGTGGCCCCAAATGCCGTGTAGTTGATGGTAAGCTCATCATCACTTGATGACTTATCTCCCTCTCTGGAGTCATCACTTTCACTCCATGTGGCGGTCATCACTTTTGCCATCTTGTTCTTCAAGTTCCCACAATCCGGTGAGATGTGACCTATACCACCACACTCATAGCATTGGACCCCTTTCTTCTCACTATACTCTTGCCTAGGCTCAAAACTCTTGAAGGGAGCTTTTTTCTTCAAGTCTTGGCCTTTGGATCCAATGCCCTTATTCTCGAACTTGACAAACTTCTTGAATCTTCTAAGTAGCAAAGCCATGTCTTGGTCCGAGTCACATTTTTCCTCCTTCTCAACCTTGGAAGCTTTCAAAGCAATTACTTTTTGCTTTTTATGAGGTGAAATACTAGGAGCCTTCCTAGATTCATAAGCGAGGAGTCTTCCAATCACCTCGCTCGGCTTCATATCCTTGTATGTGCTATTTTCCTCTAAAGCCGTCACTTTTGATTCGAACCTAGCTGGGAGAGACCTCATAATTTTCTGCTTAACTCTCCTATCCGAATAAGGATCACCGAGTTGATGGTTTTGATTCACAATATCCATCAACTTGACTTCAAAGTCATTGAAGCACTCGTCCTCCTCCATTTTAAGCAACTCAAATTGCGTTTGAAGGACTTGTAGCTTGGAATCCTTAACGACATCGGTTCCCTCATGTGCAACCTGTAGGATATCCCATGCCTCCTTGGCTATCCTAGTGTTCTGAATCAGTTTGTACTGATTTTCATCCACTGCACATAGAAGAGCATGCCATGCCTTCCTATTCCATTTTGAAGTCTCAAACTCTTCAGGTGACCACTGGGCCTTTGGCTTGAGTACTTCTTCTCCACCACTCATGGGAGTCATCATAGGAGGTGCATACCCATCTTCAATTGCCATCCATGCCCTATCATGGATTTGGCACACATATGCCTCCATCTTGCCTTTCCATAAGGCATAATTCACACCGGTGAGGAGAGGAGGCCGTGTGCTTGAAGCACCCTCATGGTTGCCACCGAATCCACTCATTGTATCAAATGAATGAATGAAATGTATGCAAAATCTATGAATGAGCAAAAATCACACAAATGCACAACACACCTAAAATGAGCTAGGATAACCTAAGTATATCTAGGAACCCGCTCTGATACCAATTGAAAGTAATTAAATACTCGAGGTGTGTTATATAATATAAAGCTAGAGGGGGGGGGGGGGGGGGGGGGGAATAGATTTTAACTATTATTACCCAATTTTCGCATGCAAGTCAATTTTACGAAAATGCCCCTACTAGTCAAAAATACAAGCAAGTGTAATATAGTGCGGAATTTAAATAACACTTGATGTATACGTGGAAACCCAACCACTGGGAAAAACCACGGGCTGTATAGTGCGCCACACTCGGAACTCGAAATCACTAATTGAAATGAAGTTTACAACCTATGTAGACCTCGTCTAACACTCCGGTCTGTAACCCCTCACTTCTACCCAGCGGGCCTTTATTAGCAACCCTATTCCAATTTGCTTGAGGCCTAAGCACTCTTAGCCTCAAGACTTACTTCTCAATGAAGAGAAACAACCTATGTGAATATATATGAATATTCAAATAACAAACAAGGCTAGGTAACCTTAGATGCTTATCTAGGATGATGAGATAATCAATTTAAATCAATCCTAGATATCAATTGCTAAATGACATGTCAAATAGCTTAGCTAATCAAGATTAATTAAAAACCAAATTAGCTATCACAATCAACACTCAATCATTTTCATCACAAATAATCTCTAACTTGTATCTAGCATATAATCAAAAGCATACAAGTAATTAAAGAGATGTATTAATATGAAAAACACTAAAGTAATATGAAATTAGTGAAGAACATACCAAATAAGATGTGATGATTCAAAACCATGCATGGATCAATTCTATGAAGGCATAGAAGATCAAATATGAAATTTGATGCAAAAGGGATTTGATTTGAGTGTTTAAAGTTGAGTTCTTGATTTGATTTTTTCTCAAAAATCTCTCTTGAAAGTTTAGGGTTCTAATGACTCAAAGAACTTGATCAGAGATTGAGAAAATAAGATATTTATAGACATCAAGAATTGGGCATGTGAAAAGACAATTTTGCCCCTAAAATGCACCGTTCGACGGTTTCAATCGGCGGCCAGGCCACCGATAACGACCATCGAATTGAGCTCGTGAAGAACAGAGCATCAACGGCGGTTTCATTCGGCGGTTTCGTGACCGCCGATCCAATCGCCGAATCAAACCCGAGGGATTAAAATCGATCAAGAATGAACGGCGGTTTTGAACGGCGTTCGTGACCGCCGATCTAGACCGTATAATTGCTTCAGACCAATCTGGACTGAAATGGCGGTTTCATTCGGCGGCCAGGCCGCCGATCATAACCGCCGATCACCTACAATGGTGAAAACCAAGGAGAAGCCAAGGGCATTCTCCAAAGGCGGTCTTCGCGTGAAACCAAGCACTCATTAGTGCAAGCGCGGACGTTTCTGAACAATGTCGGGAAACGAATTATAAAGCACATATACACACAACAAGATATATCAACCAAAGTGCTAGTGTGTAAAGTGACATGTGAAGAGTATGCACACAAATGCAAGTATGCTAAGTGTGTGTGTGCTTACTAAACCTCTTTAAAGAAAAATCAAGCACAATAATTTATACCTTTGGCGTGCTTGTCCCTTGAGGTCTTGAAAGGGCCTTCGAGCTTCAACCTTAAACACTTAGACTACCCTTACATTCAAAACCCCAACATGTGGTTTGTCCACGAAGTAAGCCAATCAAGATATGGGAATCCTTACACAAAGTATTTAAATCAAGTGGCCCACATGCAAAGAACTGATATAACTTTTGTCAGTTCGAACTGATAATAGAATTTCTGAGCATTTGATATCTAGGATTGATTTAATTGTCATCTTATAATCCTAGATAAGCATTTAGTGTTCCCTAGCTCTAATTGCATTTTGAATATCATATATATTCACATAGGCTATTTGATCTCTTCATTGAAAAGTAAGTCTTGTGTGGCTAAAGTGGCTTGGTGCACAAGCAATTGGACTAGGTTCACTTTTAAAGGCCTGCGGGTAGTGGTGGTGGGGGGTTATAGACCGGGATTAGGTTGTAAACACCATTGTTATTAGTGGATTCAAGGTTTGTGTGTAACGCACATAACAGCCCGTGGTTTTTCCCAATATTGATTTCCACGAAAAAATCAAGTGTCATTTATCATTCCGCACTTATTACACTTGGTTTATCGTTTTGACTAGATTGGGGTTATTTTCGTATCATTGACTAATTGCGAAAATTTGGTAATAAGGGTTAAAATCTGTAAGGATTCCCGGTTGTTGATTGGCTTATTTCGTGGACAAACCACAAGTTGGGGTTTATTGTGTAAGGGTAGTTTAAGTGAGTGAGGTTAAAGCTCAAAGGCTCTTTCAAACCTCAAGGGACAAGCACGCCAAACTTATAATTTCTAGTGCTTAGTTTTTCTTTGAAGAGATTTAGTTAGCACACACACACTTAGCATACTTGTACTTGTGTGCATTCTCTTCACATGACATTTCACACTTGCACTTCTTTGTTATATTTTTTATGTGTGGATTTGTCCATAGATGAGTTCCGAGCGATTCGGAGACTTTTCTATATGTTTCAGATGATTTCCGAGACATTTGGGACATTCCGTGTTTTTATCGGAAACCGGATTTCAATTTGGAGCTTAAATTGGAAAGTTATATAATTTTCTATATTTATGATTAAGTCTGGGTCAATATTCCGAAGACGGAATTGAATTCCAAGGTTCGAGGTCAACTGGACTGAAGAACGCTCGGGTCCGAAGTCAGCTTATTATGGCATGATAGCCACACCTAGCAAGGCTGGAAGGGGTGGCGTGCTCCCCACGGGCTCCCCACGCCCAAATCACTTCTCTGCTTGCGTTGGTGCCACGGGGACACACACGGCGCACTTTGATTTTTTTTTTTTTAACTATTTTGTTTTGTTCCTCTTGCTCTGATTGTGTGTCAATATATATATATATATATATTTGTATAACCCTTTTTTGTCTTTTGCATATTTTATATATATATATATATTAACGTTATATATATTCATATAAAAACGATGGCGTTTGTTTTTTTGTTTCATGACCTGATTCATTTATATATATATATTTTCTTCTTCATTTTTTTTGTGAAGCAACACACTTTTGAGAGACAAATATCTTCAAGAGAGAAACTCCCAAGAACTTGTCTTTAACTCTCAAAACTCATTTTCATATGCATCAAAATATCATCTAAGCATTTTCTAGCATAGTTAGGATGTTTACTTGCATGGGTCTTGGTCAACACACTTCCCTTGGTATGTTCTTCACTATTATCATTTATAATTAGTGTTTTATTTATCAAGGCATCTCTTTTATTATTTGCTTGTTCTTAGATTAAAATCTAATATTCAAAATAGAGATTGTTGTGTTGACATGATTGAGTGTTGTATTTTGATAGCTATCTAGGTTTTCATAATCTATGTTTAGCTAAGCTATTTGACATGTCATCTAGCTTTTAATATCTAGGATTGAATTTATTGCAAAATCATTATCCTTGATAAGCATATAGAGTAACCTAGCTCTAATTGCATTTTTGGATATTTCATAATATTCACTTAGGTTGTATTATCTCTTCTTAGAGAATGAAGTCTTGTGTTGTGACCGGGATTAGGTTACTTAATTCGCAAGCAATTGGACTAGGTCCACTTATACCGGGATTAGGTAGTTGTGATGATTATTGATCGGGATTAGATCATTAAACCGGGATTAGGTTGTAATCATCTCAATTAGTGGATTCTGTTAGGATTATGCTTAATAGCAAGAGTGTAATGTTGGAATTAACAATCTTTTTTCATATTAATAAAGTAATTTCTGGTTTAACAAATCTTATAGCATTTATAGTTTAATATTATAATTGTCAAAGTAAATAATCATAAGGTCTAAAGACTATGAGAAAAGAAGAATTGTTCGTACATCTGGATATGTATGAGGTAGACACAATTCTTTAGTTAGTCTTGAATAATGTTCACAACTTAAGTTAAAGGTTGGGCACCTTTATCTTGTTAAAGTTGTTGAATTCTTTTGCTAGTATTTGAATGGGATCAAATGAGATATGATGAGTCTAAAATCATCGGAGTGTCTTCGAGTAAAAGAATCTAGTGCACTGGGTGCATTGAACTGGATCACAATGAAAAGTTTTATCTAGAACCATCAATAGATAATAGTCTTTTCATTATCATGACAATCGGAGAGTCTATCTTAATCCTGAGATAAATGATGGACTTATGGTTGCAAGTGATATCATTTGAGTTATCAATGAGTACGATTATATAGCATAGTCTATCCTCGATAGTTTAGTGATATTCATTTGTTAATCGATAGAGGACTTCATTTATAGATATGGACATCGTGGCTCCATTTATTAAATGAGAGTATAATATCATCATATGGTTGTTTTGAGGTAATTGGATATTAAATCTCAACGTTGAGTTTTCGATAGTGACTATTGAAAACATGGCTTCTGGACAAGTCAAAATATCCAAGTTCAAAACATGGTCATATGAGTAAATATGGTAACTTGGAGAGTTATAGGCGGTCTATGAACTCTTGGCGTTTACTGATATTAATCACGAGGATACACTATCTCCAACATGATTGTCTAGGGTATGAATAAGGAACATCTTCTTATTCTATCTTTATTTGAGAGTTCAATTTTAGCTCTTTAATGGAATGAGTTAAAATTAATGGATCGGACCTAAGTGAATCATTTGTTGATTGTGATTAGGTTATGTCTATTGAAGCTTAAATTTAGATAGCCCGCTAAGATCCCCAATCCACACGGACTTGCATGGATCACTTGATATATTCTACCGGACTAATTTATGGGTCCATCTAGAATTGCATTTAATATATTAAGAATATAATTTGCACATTATATGTTTAATGGGCTGATCAATTATATTAATATATTAATGAAAGGCATGTGGGCTTGTTTCTTTTAGTAAGAATGGGTCTGGTTCACATGTGGGCTTTTTATTTAAAGTCCAATGGATTAACTGAAATAAGGAAATAATATTTGGCCCTTATATTCTATGTGGGGCGGCAAGGCTATGTATATAGTCAAAAATATTATTTTATTTTATTGTTTGATTAAATGAGAATTAATTATTTTATTAATTAATTATTTAATTAAGAAACAAAATCTTTTTCTGAATAGGAAATATGTTTCCTAGAGTTATACTATATGTATACTAAAAGTAAAAAACTTGTTTGGTAAGAAAATAAATAATTAAGTTTATTTATTTAATCAAATAAGAAGTCTTTTTTATTAAGTCAATAAAAGAATAAAATACTTATGAGTTAAATTAGGGTTAGGATTCTAAAGTTGATGGAAATTAGGGCAAAGCACAAATCCTTTTTGGAAGAGGATTTTTGGCCAACCCTAATTGTATCACAAGTAGGATTCGGCCAACCCTAAAGGAAGAAGAGAAGAAATTTCGGCCACCTATATAATATATGCTATAGAATTCGGCCACCTCGATGGTTCACTGAATCAATTTTCTTCTTCTTCTCAACTCATAGAAAAGTGTTTGATTATTCTACCAAGACATAAAAGAGAGAAGAGATTATTCTTTTGATTGTACACTAATTGCTTGTTCATCAATAAGCTTATGTGTACAACATCGAATTAGGTTCACGCGAGTTTCGATCATTAGATTGAGAACTCAAAAGTGACCGGAATAATCTTTGTGGTCTTTTGATTGTTTTGTGACTAACAAAAGAAAAAGAAAGTTTGTTTGTCCATTCTCAGGTATGCAATTCAAAAAAAAGGGAGACCACACTCCTAGGTGATTCACGTTCGTACTAGGATTGAAGATCTTGCAGATTACCATCGACGTAAGTCAATCGGATCACGCGACAAAAGGTATTCTACTTTTTGTTACTTTATATATGGTTAATTAATTTAAAGGGTTAAGGTTCATAAAAAGGAAAAATTTTAAAACATACTAAATCTCTTTTTAGTCTCGCTTCCACTGCGTTGACCGGTATTTTTCCCTATAGATTCGAGGTTCGTGTATGGCACACATAACAGCCCTTTGTTTTTCCCGTGAGGGTTTCCACGTAAATATCAAGTGTTATTTACATTCCGCACCATATTACACTTGTTATACTATTGTGGCTAGTAGGGGCATTTTCGTAAAATTGACTTGTATGCGAAAATTGGGTGAAATCATTTAAAATCTATTCACCCCCCCTCTAGATTAGTTTTATACACACTGTGCATTATTCCTTTCAAAATCTATTCACCCCCTTCTAGATTAT
This sequence comes from Acer yangbiense, assembly GCA_008009225.1. NCBI lineage: Eukaryota > Viridiplantae > Streptophyta > Magnoliopsida > Sapindales > Sapindaceae > Acer > Acer yangbiense. The sequence continues at coordinate 32,718,824 of CM017764.1, forward strand.
ATTAGAACACACCGTTGCACATTATATTAGTTTCACCTTTGGAGTTGATGAGAATCAAGAAGCATCACCAAATGATCCATTGCTTGTTCCAGTTAGGCCAATTACAAGGGGCCAGGAGGATCAACGAAGCATTTAATGATGGGCTAATTCTGAGTTGCTGAAGTCCAAGTTCAGCCCACATGAAGACCTAATCTGGGCTGAACTTCGTGGCCCTCTACAGAGGGCATATGAGGTCGGATCGTCTATTATAATATATTTCTGGAAATCCCAAGACGAGCCCTACAGATGTTATGAAGACTTCGTCCTCCGTAACAAATCACAACAGGCCTAAATTCGGCCATCTCCTTATAGATAACGGGTCACGGTCCTTTTTATTTTCTTTGATACAAATCCGAATTAGAACACGATCCTTGGTTACGTTGCCATTTATTGGTTCCGGGTCTCACTACTCTTGGTGAGGTTCATATTAGGAGTGCTTATCAACTTGAGGTCTTGACCCTTTGAGCTTGATCACCAACACCTAAGCTACCCTTTACATTTCAAACCCAAATTGTAGTTTGACACCGAAATAAGCCAATCAAACTTGAAGAACTTACAATTACAACTAAATCAACCAAAGTCCAATTAACTACAACTAACACTAGAATGCAACAATCAAAGCTATCACTAATTCATGCAAATAATCCAAATAATCTACCTAAGGTAAACAAGTAATTTAACTAAATCAAACCAAGTATAATGAACTAACTACAAAGCATGTAAATGAAAGCTCACATAAATAAATACATCAACTAATTATATAGACAAGTAATAAATATAAATACAACAAAATTCCAACAAGTATCTGGTTACAAACTTTAATAGAAATCAAAGAGAAAAATAAAGAGAAGGAAACAACCAAGAAATTCTTCAAGAGCTCCAACTCTATCTTCAACTCCAAGAGATCCAAGAGTGCAACAATGGTAGCTTGGTGATGAAGGGAAAAATACACACGGCGGAAGCAAAAAAATTGATTTGTATATTTTAAAATTTTTCCTTTTTAAAGATGAACCTTAACCCTTGATTAATTAACATATAAAAAAAGTGTCGTACCTTTTTCACGTGACGATTGATGTTGCGTCGATTGTAATCCATAAGATCTTCCAATCCAATCACAAACGTGAATCACCTAGGAGTGTGGGCTCCCTTTCATTGAATTGTGTACCTGAGGATGGATAATAAAAAACTTTTTCTTTTGTTAGTCACAATAATCTTCCAAGAGAAAACGAAGAACGTTCGGTCACTTGTGAATTCTCAATCTATTGATCGAAACTCGCGTGAACCTTATTCGAAGTTGTGCACAAAGCCTTTTGATGTAAAAGCTAGTAGTGCACTATAGAAAACAAAACGTTCTCCTTCTTATTTCTCTACTTGGCCGAATTCTACACTAGTCTTTAGAGTTGGATTTATTTTTCTAAACAAAATAAAAATTCTCTCAATTAAGAAATTAGGGTGGCCGAATTCTATACTATAGAATATATGGGTGGCCGAAATCCTTTCTTAAAATTATTTAGGGTTGGCCAAATTCTATGATAGGAAAACAAGGTGGTGACCGAAATCCTCACTCCAAGAGGATTAGGTTGGCCGAAATCCACCCACAAAAAAGGCTCCTATCAATCTTTAGAATCCAAACCCTAATCCAACTCTTTAGTGTATTATCCTATTATGACTATATCAAAAGACTTCCTAATTTGACTAGATAAATAAATTCTTTTTTATTTATCTACTTATCAAATAAAGTCTTTGACTCTTATTATACTACCAACAATAGTATAACACTAAGAAATCTATTTCCTAGTTAGAAAAAGATTTTGATTTTTAATTAAATAAATAAATAATTAATTAATTAATTAACTTCCATTTAATTAAATAATAAAATAAAATAAGATAATATAATATAATAGGCTTATTTACTAGCCTTGCCACCCAAGTCCATATCATGGGCCATATATTATTTTTTCCATTTTATTAAATCCATTGGACGTTAATAAAAAGTCCACATGTGAACTAGATCCATTCTTACTAAAAGAAACAAGTCCACATGCCTTAATACAATTCTATATGAACCCATAATTAGTCCGGTAGAATATATCAAGTGATCCATGCAAGTCCGTGTGGATTGGGGATCTTAGTGGGCTATCTAAATTTAAGCATCAATAGACATAACCCAATCACAATCAACAAATGATTCAATTAGGTTTGATATATTAAGTTTAGCTCATTCCACTAAAGAACTAAAATTGAACTCTTAAATAAAGATAAAATAAGTAAATGTTTCTCATTCATACCCTAGACAATCTTGAAAATACCTATAAGGTTATACTAAACAACCTAGGGGGTGAATAGGTTGACACTCTAATTTTAAAACTCTTTCGTGACATTTGTCAAAACCTTTGTGAGCATACAAATTAACCTTTAACATGATTGTAAGGATTCCCATCTATTGATTGGCTTATTTTGTGGACAAACCACATATTGAGGCTTGATGTAAGGGTAGCTTAGGTATTTGATGGTTGGTGTTTTACACAACCAAGACCCTTTCAAGACCTCAAGAGAAGAAGCACCAAAGGTAAATTCTAGTGCTTACTTGCTTTGAAGAGATCTAGTTGCACACACACACAACTTATGCATAAATCTTATTCTTGTATGTTGTGTGTTTTATATGTGTGCATGCATGTTCTTGAACATCTCTTCTTGCATGTTTTATTTGATTGCATCTTGTTCATTGAAATGCCATGACATGTTTAGACATTAGGATGCAAAGCCATGAATTCTATTCATGCATGTTTAAGTGATTGCATCTTGTTCATTGAAATGCCATGACATGTTTAGGCAATAGGATGCATTCACTTCCCACACTTGCACTTCATGATTAGTCTTAAGTGTGGTGTAATTCGTTTCCGTTTGTGTGATCGGAAACGTCCGCGCTTGCACGATGGTGTTCATGTCTTAGCGCGATGGTTGACCACTTGAGAAGGTCTCATTCTTCTCTTGGATAAGTGTTAGATTTGGTTGGGTTGTTTGGGGTAAAATGTCTAGTTTCAAGATATTGGATTTTAATGATTTTCAAAACTGGCCTATGTATGGTCTTATGGCCATAACCTTTTACACAAAACTTCAAAATGAGTTTTGACAATTTATGTACAAACTAGACACCTATACCTTTCCAACGGTATATTATTCGTAATATTTCATGACCGTTTGGATTAGTTTTAAAATCTCCAAATTTACAACCAAAACATGGCAACTCTGTTGTTATCCGTTTCTGACCTTTGGTCACTCAATTGACCATAACTCTTTCTACAGAAATTGAAATGTCATTCTGTAAAAACGAGTAGAAATTAGACATACATACCTTTCCAACGATATATGATACGAAAGGTTTTGATATCGTTTGGTTATGTTTTGAAGCGCTCGAATCTTGAGCCGCTGCACTGATGCGTGTACTGCGAAAATGCCCATAATTTTTCCAATTCTTCCAAAACGACATAGTTTCACTTGGGCATTATAAATACATATCTTTCTCATCATTTTGAGGGCTGACCCAAAAAATCAAACCCTAGAGAGAGAGGCTCCATATTCTTGAGAGAGAAAGAGAGACTTGAGAGAAAAAGTTTAAAGATTACATCTTTATCTCTCTAAACCCATTCCCACATGCACAAATCATCATCTAGGCATCATCTAGGTTCATCTAGTATGTGCTAATGTATGGGTCTTATTCAACACACATGGTATGATTTGTTGAACACTTTTATCTTACATAATTAGTGTTTTTACTTATCAATTTATCTCTTTTATCGCTTGTATGTTCTTTGAGTAATTTCTACATACATGATTGAGATTATATGTTGATTGGGTTATTTATGTTAGCTAGGCTTTCATGCCTATTTTATATCTAGCTAATTAATCTCATTATATGATTGAGATTATTTTTGATAGCTTAATTGATTAGGTCTTTATTGCCTAAAAGCTATGCCATAAGCATTCTTGTGTGATTTATTTATAACTAGGTTGATAGATTGTTTTTTAATCAACTAGTTAATCTTTTGAATGTTTGTGGGTTATTTGTGATAGTTTTGTATCTAGGATTGGTTATCCTTTACTTAGCTAAAGTTGTATGTCATGACATATAGCTATTTTCATATCTAGGATTGATTTTATTGTCATCATATAATCCTAGGTAAGCATCTAGAGTACCCTAGCTTTATATTGCATATTTGGATATCATTGCATATTCACTTAGGGTGTTGATCTCTCCGGAGAAGTAAGTCTTGTGTGATAGACCAGGATTAGGTTGTACACCGGGATTAGGTGGTCACATGAGTAAATTAGACTAGATCCACTTTTACAGGCCTGCGGGTAGTGGTAGCGGGATATTGGCCGGGATTAGGCCGTCAAACCGGGATTAGGTTGTATACGCTATCACAATTAGTGGATTCGAGGTTTGAGTGTGGCGACTTACTAGCCCGTGGTTTATCCCTGTTGAGGGTTTCCATGTTGTTGTATGTGTAATTTTGCCGATTTGACACGTCAGCAAAGGAGTCAATAAATACTGATGAAGACGTTGCCACGTCACCCGTTGACCAAGTCAAATAGGAAACGTGGACCAATTAGCATGTCAACAAGTCTCAAGTCAATAAGTCAAAGGTGTGGTCGCCAGATCTTTATATGTACTCGCCAGGGATAAAAACGTGGTCGCCGAAGGGTGATATTCAGGAATGAAGACATTCACCAAATCAACTTACTAAACACAAACCGACTCGGCAGAAGCACAGAAGTAAAATCAACTTACTCATGGAAGACCCTCTACGATGAGGAATCATAGAAGGAAAAGACAGGAAGCTTATCCTAATCCGTTGCAACATGGGATTCCCAATACAAGCCCAAGAGGAAGTCATACTATCAACACGGCTAAAATCAAGGGGAAACCCTAATTATTATGTATAAATAGAACCACCTATCCCACGAGGGAGGGGTTCAAAACAAACCTAAAGAGAGAAAAGCAAGAATTCGAGAGATTTGAGTGTGTAACTGAAACAAGATAATTATAGTGTTATTTTCCTTTCCTCCGGGACGCCGTGATTTTTTCCCATTCAAGGGTTTTTCCACGTAAATCTGTCTCTTGCATGTGTTGATTTTCTTTCTTATATCACATCTGTTTTGATTTGATTGTTGGTCGTGTGGTAATCTAAAATTCACGGTCAACAATTGGCGCTAGAAGGAGGGGGTCTGCTTGAACAGAAACTTTGAGGAACCCTTACGAATTGAAAACATGAACAACAATAGTGACAAAGATGGCCACTCCAACGGAGATCAAATTGTTGAAGCAACTACACCTACAGGGGATGGGGCAGTGGTGATCAGGGAACAATCGGCGGCAACGCCAGGGACTAGGACAGCCAACCTAGAAACTCTGCAGCACTTCCAAACTGCGTTGATGAACTTGATCGGCGAGGCTAACAAAATAGGGCTCTCACTTCCCATAGGTTTGGAAGTCTCTTCCCCCTACGAATTAACCACACCTAGAACCCAGTCGCTTGGGAGACTGCGGTCAGAAGTCTACGTTGCAACCCCCGACGCTCAAATAAGACAGTCTATTGAAGAAATCCCCCACGACCACCCTGAAAGTTTCGAGGGAAGAAAGCAAAGGAAAGGAAAAGGTGTATTGAATGAGGAATCCTTAGAAGTGCGAGACCACGGGCGAACACGTGGGGCAAATTCCAATGACACATACCGAAAGAGCTGGCGGAGACATCGTTCTATCTCATCTGAAGACAAAAGTCCCCTGCAAAAGAGAGAATTACCATCCAAAAGAACACGGCGAAGAAGGTCTGAGAGCGCAGATGATCAGATTGGTAGGAGCCCGGATAATAAAAATTATGGGAGAATGACAATCAAGAGCAGACTTGATCCAGCGAGAGAACCAACTGGTCATCGAAATGTCACCTTACAAAAGCTGTCGAGGAAGGTTTCAGCAATGGCACAGAGATATGGTCGCAACATATCCTCGGATGACGAATCAGACAGCCCATTCGTTGATCACATTGCTCGCACCCAATTCCTAGATTGATTTAGAATGCCAACCATTGAGCAGTACAAGGAAAACAGAGATCCGAAGGAGCATGTCCTCCGATTCCACAATATTATGGCCCAGTATTCATCCAATGACGGACTGCTATGCCTCACCTTCCCACAAACATTCGGCAACCTCACCTCCAGGTGGTTTGGGCGACTTCCGCCTGGGAGTATTAACAGTTTTTCAGGCCTCAGCAAGGCATTCGTAAGGCAGTTCATGGGAAGTGTACAGAGGAGGAAATCGCTCGCCCATCTATCAAACCTGAAGCAAGAACGCAATGAGTCGATCAAGAAGTACCTAGCAAGGTTTGGAAAGGAAGTCGCTCAAATTGAAGACGCCAGTGATGTAGCTGTCATCACCGCCTTCACCAATGGGTTGTAAAGTGGCCGACTATCTTTTGATCTGCGAAGAGATCGGCCAAAAACTTATGAAGAAATGATGGAGATAGCTGGCGATTATGCACTGGCGAAAGAAGAAGAAGTAGCACAGAGAGGTAGCTACGTGCATGGCCACAAGCTTGACTCAAAGTCAGAGCACAAGGGTGACAAGAAGATGCAGTCACGCGACCGCCATAAAGACGAGAAGGGCCAAAAGGGCCATCCAAGAGAAAGCAGGGGAAATACCCGAGCCAATGGGTTTTGAGGAAGGTACAACCATTACACTCCTTTAACAAGTAATCAGGAGGAGATACTCTCTGTAGTAGAAGACAAGGGACTCGCCAAGTACTCTCGGCAACAGTCAGCCAATGCTCGAAAGGACACAACCATGTACTGCCGGTTCCACAAAGATCATGGGCATGACACCTCGAAATGTTTCCAGCTGTGTGATCACATTGAAAGTCTGATCAGAGATGGGCATCTGAAAGATTTTAATCTAAGAGGAGACAAACATGGCGGTCGCCAAGATAGCCGCCAAGGAAGCGGGCAGGAAAGAAAAAGCCCAAGGAGAAGCAGCCCCCATGCAACGATAAATACCATTTTCGGAGGGCCCCATACTGGCAGAAGCAATCAGAAGAGAATGTTAGAAGTCCGAGAAGTAATGTATGAGAGCAGAAACATGGAGAAAAACTCTAAAAGTAAATACAATAACGCTCGGTGTGTATGATAAATATATCTAGAGGGGGGGGTGAATAGATTTTAACTATTATTACCCAATTTTTGCATGCAAGTCAATTTTACGAAAATGCCCCTACTAGTCAAAAATACAAGCAAGTGTAATAAAGTGCGGAATTTAAATAACACTTGATGTATACGTGGAAACCCAACCACTGGGAAAAACCACAGGCTGTTTAGTGCGCCACACTCGGACCTGGAAATCCACTAATTGAAATGGAGTTTACAACCTATGTAGACCTTGTTTAACACTCCGGTCAATAACCCCACACTTCTACCACTCGGGCCTTTAAAAATGGCTCTAGTCCTAATTGCTTGAGGCCTAAGCAACCTTAGCCTCAAGACTTAATTCTCTATGAAGAGATTATGCAACCTATGTGAATATGTATAAATATTCAAATAACAAACAAGGCTAGGTAACCTTAGATGTTTATCTAGGATGATGATATAATCAATTTAAATCAACCCTAGATATCAATTGCTAAATGACATGTCAAATAGCTTAGCTAATCAAGATTAATCAAAAACCTAATTAGCTATCACAAAACAACACTCAATCAATTCATCACAATCAATTCTCTTTTCTTGTATTTAGCATATGATCTAAAACATACAAGTAATTTAAAAGAGATGGCTTGATAGTAAAAATACTAAAATAAGATGAACTAAATCAAAATCTTACCAAGCATGTTGTGATGATGCAAACCCAATCATGGATGAATGCAAGATGAACTTTGATGCAAAAAGGATTTGATTTGAGTGTTTAAAGGTGAGTTCTTGATGTGATTTTTTCTCAAAAATCTTTATTTGAAGTTTAGGGTTCTAAAGACTCAAAGAACTTAATCAGAGAATGAGAAAGTAAGATATTTATAGACATCAAGAATTGGGAATGTGAAAAGACAAGTTTGCCCTTGAAACGCACCGATCGGCGGTTTCAATCGGCGGCTAGGCCACCGATCATAACCGCCGAATTGAACCCGAGAAGAACAGGGGAACAACGGTGGTTTCATTCGGCGGTTTCGTGACCACCGATCCAACCGCCGAATCAAACCCGAGATATTAAATTGATCATGTATGAACGGTGGTCTCGAACGGCGGTCGTGACCGCCGAATTGCTCCAGACACTTCTGGATGAAAACGGCGGTTTCATTCAGCGGCCAGGCCGCTGATCATAACCGCCGATCACCAATAGAGGTGAAAACCAAGGAGAAGCCAAGGGCATTCTCCGTGGGCGGTCTTTGCGTAAAACCAAGCACATTTTAGTGCACGCGCGGACGTTTTCGAACACTATCGGGAAACGAATTACTAAGCACATACACACACAACAAGATATAACAATCAAAGTGCTAGTGTGTAAAGTGACATGTGAAGAGTATGCACACATGATCAAGTATGCTAAGTGTGTGAGTGCTAACTAAATCTCTTCAAAGAAAATCAAGCACTAGAAATTATACCTTTGGCGTGCTTGTCCCTTGAGGTCTTGAAAGGGCCTTCGAGCTTAAAGATCAATCACCTAAACTACCCTTACATTATCAACCCCAATAAGTGGTTTGTCCACGAAATAAGCCAATCAAGATATGAGAATCCTTACAATCTCCCCCTTTGGCTATTTCGTGACAAAACCACCACTCACATTGATTCCTCACAACATAATAGAAACTACGGGTCTACTATGATTTTCTACTTTACAAAGAGATATATAAAAGTAATCTTGAAGTCATCAATCTCATGTAGAATAATCAATCCCTGAAAGCAAAGTTTCTATTTTTTCCAATTCAAGTAAAAAGTGAGATGAATCAAGTGAGAACATAAACAAGCATTTGCATTCTAAGAATTTAAGCACAACTACAACATCATGCAATAATTGTGAATGCAATGCTCCCCCTCAAAGGGTTACTCCCCCTCAATGTGTTGTCTCCCCAACATGCATAATTGCTACCACAATTTGCAACTCCTCTTACCACCATTCTACTCCCCCTTTTTGTCATGATATAGGCAAAGGAATAGTCCCCAACCGGGTCACTTAGCAATGAGAGATGATAGCATTCAAGTCATTTGCATAATCATAAAATGCACTTTATGCAACTCTATCAATAGGAGATAAACAAGGAGATTTATTTTAAAATAAATGTGTGAATCAAAACATGCTTTGCATACAAGACATGTAGCATTCAAGTCCAAAATACAATGGTATTTAGCAAAGCAAATGACAAAGGTTTCTAATAAGAATTCAAACCAATTTCACCAATGTCATGAGAGAAGCAAGGATATAGAGCTTTCATTAATTTTAATTTATAAGCAACTATATCCATCTTTATAAGCCAAACATGTCATGAGCATCTTTGCACCCTATTTGATTTTTCTGGGAATAAAACCCGTATGATAGTAGACATGTTCAACAAATAAAGAAAGAGAGACAATTTGGAATAAATTCCTTTGAACAGATACAAGATCCTTTATTCATTTTGAGTTTCATAAGCTTTTTCACACAAGTTTTGCATTTAAAAATTGCAATCATCAATTCATGCTTTTTGATTTGAGCATGTCATTTGAATTTCATGCTTTTCATATGTCATTAGCATGTTATAAAAAACAACTCATGCTTTTCAATTTTTAAGCATGTCATTAAGAATCATCATGTCATGGAGATAACTATAGGTCATTCATATCATACTTCCTATGTAAATCTCCTAGTCCAAAAATGCATGTTTGAACATAAATATGACATGGATTGTAGACAAGCATGGTTCACACTTATTGAATTGAAAACATATATACATATGTGCAACCAGGCTTACTCAAGCAATCAACAAAGAAGCATAAGATTTTCTCAAATATTTGTGAAACAAATTATAGCACGGTGTGTATAAAACTATCTAGAAGGGGGGTGAATAGATTTTAAGATTTTTACCCAATTTTTCGTGTTAGTCAAAATTACGAATTTACCCCTAAATAGATAAAGCAATAAATCAAGTATAAAATGCGGAAATTAAATAAGACTTGATTTTTACGTGGAAACCCTCACGGGAAAAACCATGGGCTAGAAAGTAAGCTACACTCGAACCTCGAATCCACTAAATGTGTAAAACGATTACAACCTAATCCCGGAAGTAATCACACACCTACCTAATCCCGGTATGAGTGAACCTAGTCCAATTTGCTTGCGATCTAAGCAACCTAATCCCGGATACTACACACAAGACTTACTTTCTCTATGAAGAGAATAACAACCCTAAGTGAATATATGAATATTCAAAATGCTTATCTACTTATCTAAGATGATTAATATGCAATTAGAGCAATCCTAGATATCAAAACTAAATGACATGTCAAATCAAATAGTTTAGCTAATCAAGATTAAGCACAAAACCTAATTAGCTATCACAATACAACTTCTCAAACATACATCATACTAATCTCAAACTTGTATTCAAAGTATATAAAATAACATACAAGTAATTAAATGAGATTGCTTGTTAAGAGAAACACAAAATATGTAAGATATTAGTGAAAAGCTTACCAAGCAAAGTATGATGAAGAATCCATGCAAGATGTCATCTAGATGATCAAGGATGATGCTAGATGATGATTGATGATCATGGAAAAGTGTTTGAGTAAACTAAAAATGAGTTCATTGGAATTTTTCTTCTCTTTGAAAAATATCCTAAGTATGGAATCTGAATATGAACTCTTGTAATTGACCTAAAGTCAAAGAGGCATATATATAGGGGGCCAAAACAAGGTGTGGTCGTTTTGATAAGTTTGCCTCAATATTGCCTTAGGTGCTGTACGTAGAGCGCCTCTTGTACAGCGCTTGTACAGCGCCCCTACTCTGTTCTCACGGGAAAACAAAGTGGCGCTGTACGTAGAGCGCTTTGTACAGCACCTGTACAGCGACCCAACAGCGACCGAATTAAATCGATTAGGTCTGAACAGCGCTCAACGGGTGCTGTTCGTACAGCGCTTCTATAGAGCGCTTTTGGGAGCGCCCAATGCAAAAATGCAATCCTAAGTCTAAGCATGACAATGCAATTGGATATGCAAGATGCAATCAAACTAACATGCAAAAAGAGATGTTAATGAACATTAATGCACAAAAGTAAGACACACAACATACAAGTATTAAACATATGCATGAGTTGTGAGTGTGTGCAACTATCTCTTCAAGACAAGTAAGCACAAAGAAATATACCTTCGGTGCTTATCAACACGAGGTCTTCAAAGGGCTTCGAACAAACCCGATACCTAGGCTACCCTTACAAAGAACCCCAATATGTGGTTTGTCCACAAAATAAGCCAATCAACAAATGGGAACCTTACAATCTACCCCTTTGGCTATTTTGTGACTAAACCACCACTCACATTGATTCCTCACATTAAACTAGAAACAACGGGATAATATAGATTTTCTACAATACAAAGAGATAAGAAAATAAACTTCAAGTCTTCAATCTCTTGTAGAATAATTAAGCCCTGAAAAGAAAGTTTCTAACATTTCCAAAACAAGTAAAAAGTGAGATGAATCAAGTGAGAACAAAAACAAGCATTTGCATTTTAAAAGTTTAGGCACAACATTATGAAATGTATGTGTATGCAATGCTCCCCCTCAACGAATGTTCTCCCCAATATCCTCTATTTTGCAACTCCCCTTACCATATCCTACTCCCCCTTTTTGCCATGATATAGGCAGAGGAGTAGTCCCCAACCGGGTCACTCATAGCAACGAGAGATAGAAGCATGCAAGATATTTGCATATATATATAAGTCACTTTATGCACTTCAATTAATTGAAGAGAAACAAGGAGATTTATTTGAAAGAAAATGTGTGAATCAAACATGCTTTGCATACAAGACATGTAGCATTCAAGTCCAAAATACAATGGTATTTGGCAAAGCAAATGACAAAGGTTTCTAATAAGAACTCAAACCAATTTCACCAATGTCATGAGTAAAGCAAGGATATAGAATATATTGATTTCAATTTAAGAACAACTATATCCAACTTTATAAGCCAAACATGGCATGAGCGACTTTGCACCCTTTTTGATTTTTCCGGATAAGATATCCGTATGATAGTAGCCATGTTTAACCAATAAAGAAAGAGAGACATTTGGAATGTAAATTCCTTTGAACGAATATAAGATCCTTTATTCATTTTGAGTCTCATAAGCTTTAACACAAGGTTTTGCATTTTAAGAATATGCAATCATCAATTCATGCTTTTCATGTGAGCATGTGATATGAATTTCATGCTTTTTCATTTGACATTAGCATGTTATTAAAGAATCATCAAGTCATTCAAATCATACTTCCTACATACATCTCCTAGTCCAAAAATGCATGTTTGAACTGTTAGGATTATGCTCAATAGCAAGAGTGTAATGTTGTAATTAACAATCTTTTTCATATTAATAAAGTGATTTCTGGTTTAACAAATCGTATAGCATTTATAGTTTAATATTATAATTGTCAAAATAAATAATCATAAGGTCTAAAGACTATGAGAAAAGAAGAATTGTTCGTACATCTGGATATGTATGTGGTAGACACAATTCTTTAGTTAGTCTTGAATAATGTTCACAACTTAAGTTAAAGGTTGGGCACCCTTATCTTGTTAAAGTTGTAGAATTCTTTTGCTAGCATTTGAGTGGGATCAAATGAGATATGATGAGTCTAAATCATCGGAGTGTCTTCGAGCAAAAGGATCTAGTGCACTGGGTGCATTGAACAGGATCACAATGAAAAGCTTTATCTAGAACCGTCAATAGATAATAGTCTTTTCATTATCAGGACAATCGGAGAGTCTATCTTAATCCTGAGATAAATGATGGACTTATGGTTGCAAGTGATATCATTTGAGTTATCAATGAGTACGATTATATCGCATAGTCTATCCTCGATAGTTTGGTGATATTCATTTGTTAATCGATAGAGGACTTCATTTATAGATATGGACATCGTGGCTCCATTTAATTAAATGAGAGTATAATATCATCATATGGATGTTTTGAGGTAATTGGATATTAAATCTCAACGTTGAGTTTTCGATAGTGTCTATTGAAAACATGGCTTCTGGACAAGTCAAAATATCCAAGTTCAAAACGTGGTCATATGAGTAAATATGGTAACTTGGAGAGTTATAGGCGGTCTATGAACTCTTGGCGATTACTGATATTAATCACGAGGATACACTATCTCCTATATGATTGTCTAGGGTATGAATGAGGAGCATCTTCCTTTTCTATCTTTATTTAAGAGTTCAATTTTAGCTCTTTAGTGGAATGAGTTAAAATTAATGGATCGGACCTAAGTGAATCATTTGTTGATTGTGATTAGGTTATGTCTATTGAAGCTTAAATTTAGATGGCCCGCCAAGATCCCAATCCACACGGACTTGCATGGATCACTTGATATATTCTACCGGACCAATTTAAGGGTCCATCTAGAATTGCATTTAATATATTAAGAATATAATTTGCACATTATTTAAGTAATGGGCTGCTCAATTATATTTATATATTAATGAAAGACATGTGGGCTTGTTTCTTTTAGTAAGAATGGGTCTGGTTCACATGTGGGCTTTTTATTTAAAGTCCAATGGATTAAATGAAATAAGAAAATAATATTTTGGCCCATTTATTCAAGTGGGGCGGCAAGGTTAAGTTTTAACCTAATATATTATTTTGTTTCATTTGTTTTAATTAAATAAGAATTAATTAATTTATTAATTAATTGTTTAATTAAGAAACAAATCTTTTCTGATTAGGAAATATGATTCCTAGTGTTATACTATTGTTGGTAGTATACTAAAAGTAAAAGACTTATTTGGTAAGAAAATAAATAATTAATTTTATTTATTTAATCAAATAAGAAGTCTTTTATATTTAGTCAAATAAAGGAATAAAAGATTTATGAATTCAATTAGGGTTTAAAGTCTTAAACTAAATAGGAAATAGGGTGCAATACAAACTCTTTTGGGCTTGAGAATTGCGGCAACCCTAGTCCCTTTTAGGTTGTGATTTTCGGCCACCCTAAGTGAAAGAAGAGAAGAAAATTTGGCCACCTATATAAGTGCTCTTATAGATTTCGGCCACCACAAGTTGTTCTGGAGACAATTTTTCTTCTTCTTCTCAATTCATAGAAAGCTTTTATTCTACTAAAAACAAATAGGAGTGTTAGATTATTCTTTGATAGTATACTATTTGCTTAATCATCAATAAGCTTGTGTATACGATATCGATCTAGGTTCACGCGAGTTTCGATCATTAGATTGAGAACTCAAAAGTGACCGGAATAATCTCAGTCATTCTTTTGATTGTTTTTGTGACTAACAAAGAAAAGAAAGTTTGTTTTGTCCATTCACAGGTTTGCAATTCAAAGAAAAAGGGAGACCACGCTCCTAGGTGATCCACGTTCGTGCTAGGATTGAAGATCTTGCGGATTACCATCGACGTAAGTCAATCGGATCACGCGACAAAAGGTATTCTACTTTTTGGTTATTGTATATGCATGTTTAATTAATTAAAGGGTTTAATTCATAAAGGAAAAATTTTAAAAGTCACTAAATCTTATTTTTAGTCTCGCTTCCGCTGCGTGTACTACGGAATGTTTCCCTACAATTGGTATCAGAGCCTAGGTTGAACCCTTTTAATTAATTAACGTATATATACGTGGATCTATTTCTTTTTATTGTGATTATGCATGTTTAGAAAGAGATGGCACTCTAGGTATTCGCATATATAATTACATGTGAATGTATGGATTTATATATGTTTATGTGGATTGTTTTTGCTCGATTTTGGTCCTAGATTTTCAATGTATTTTTGTTATGGAATTGTAACAAGAAGGGTTGTCTATCATCGCCATAATTCCTTCTTGGTAGTTGCTAGGTTTTATTTTATTTTTTTAATATGTGCAGAATTTTTTTTTATTATTACTGCAGCAGTTTTTTTTATTAAGTTTTAGTGCAGTATTTTATGTGTAAAAGTACTGCAGTGAATAAAAAAAAAAAAAAAAAAAAAATTAGTATTGCAGTATTTATTATTTTATACTGCTGTAATATGTTCAAGTATTGAAGATTCGAAGACACGAAGGAAAACGAAGCAACCAGAACCGAGAACGAGCACCGTGCGCACCCTAGGAGTGGATTGGGCTGCGCATGGCAAGCCCAAGCTTGGTGGGCTGCGCACGGTAGCCCTGGGAGTCTTCATGGGCTGCGCACAGCAGCCCCTTTGTGGGGTTGTGGGTTGTGCACGCCTATGGGGTTTGGGCCGAAGGATGAGCGTATGGTTGATGGGCCGCTTGAAGATCTTGTATTCCTAAACAATTGTAATTTACTTGTTTTTCTAGGATGGGCCAAAATTGTTGCTATTTAATTTATGCTTAAATATTACAATATTTGTTATTGTATGATAACATGACATATAGAATAGGAGTGCCACTCATATATCTCTTTTGGTATGAACATGCATTGAATGATTTAGGTATCTAAATTGGCATCTAGATAACTTGGTAAATCATTCTATGGGATTTAATCACACGCCTTAAATAATTTAGTGGGAGAAGGTGTTTTTGTAACACCTATGGCCTCCAAGGTTGGTTGAGCTTTATTATTTATGGTAATCCCCCCAAGGGGCGTCCATGAATGGAATTTAGCAACATACTTCCTTACAAGGATAGACTAGACAATGGAGTCAAACGAGATCTACTCCCCAAGGAGGGATTTTCGTGAGAGAAAATTGAGGGTCGATATCTTGGTAACACACTCAATGTAATTTTATTGATATCCTCCCAAGAGTTCTTGTCAGTAAAATTGCAAGGCTAAAATTGAAAACGCTGGTTGTTATGTTAACAATTAGGTGGGACCTAGTCTAACTAGTAAATGGTGCGAACTCCCAAAGGAGGCGTAACATTTATGGGTGTTGGATCACCGTTGAATTTTTATGATTGAGTTATTTATTTAATTCAAGATAAATATTTAAAGTGCTTTATCATGATTATTTACTTATATATGTTTTGTTTTATTCAAAAATCATGACCCCATCACTTATGAACATCCTGAATGATAACACTTTAACTGGAGATAATTATGTCACATGGAAAAGGAAAATTGGGTTGTTGCTGCAAAGTGAAAAACATAAGTTTGTTCTAACTACTCCTAAACCACCTGCTCCTAATAATGAATCAAGCATAATGTATAGAGATGAGTATGAGCAGTGGAAGACTTTAGATGATATGGCAAAATGTTACATTATGGCCACTATCTCCGACGTGTTGCAACAGCAGCATGAAGGAATGGAGTCCGCTGCTGATATTATGATGTTTCTAGAGGAGATGTTTGCTATGAAGTCTAGGACGACTAAGAGAGAGGCAGTGATTGCTTTTATGAATCTTAGGATGAAACCTGGACAGGCTGTGAAAGATCACATGATGAAAGTCATAGCACATCTCAACATTGCTGAACTGCATGGCGTTGAGATAGATGGTGAGACAAAGATTGATATGGTTGTCAATTCATTGTCAGATTCCTTTGATCAGTTCAAATTGGACTACACTTTGAACAAAAAGGAATACACCTTACAAGGCCTGATGCAAGAAGTTCAAAGTGCTGAAAAGATCCTTGTGAAAGGCAAAGGTCAAGAGATTCATATGGTTGGTAAAGTTGCTACTGTTAAGGCCCGTCAAAAGGTCAAGAAACGACAGAAGAAAAAGCAACTTGGGCCTATCAAGAAGGACACCGAGAAAGTAACCAAGATCAAAGGGAAATGCTTCCTTTGTGGTGAAAAAGGACATTGGAAGAGAAATTGCCCAAAGTCCCAGAATAAGAAGGAAGAAGGTAATGTGAATTATCTTGAAACATGTTTTTTGGCTGATTCTACAGATTCTTGGATCATAGACTCAGGAGCCACTAATCATGTTTGTTATTCCTTGCAGGGGTTCCAAGAAAGGAGAAAGCTGAGTAAGAATGAAATCAATTTGCGCTTGGGCAACGGAACGTTAGTGTCTGCAAGTGCAGTGGGAGATATTAGAGTTTATTTGGATTCTAGAAGGCATTTAGATTTGATAGACGTTTATTATGTACCTCAATTCAAGAGGAATTTAATTTCAGTTTCTTGTTTAAATAAATTTGGATATTCGGTTACTTTTAATAAAGTTTTTATTATTAGTAAGAATGAAAAAATTATTTGCCAAGGTACATTGGAAAACGGTCTATACTTTTTGCATAGAAATATCTCTCACTCGTTAGACACAGAAATAACGGAACCTAATCATAAAAGAGTAAAATTATCAACAGATGAAACCTACCTTTGGCACTTACGCTTAGGTCATATTAACCTTAATAGGATTAAAAGATTGGTATGTGACGGACCTTTGAGTGAATTAAAGGTTGATGATCTACCAACTTGTGAATCTTGTTTGGAAGGTAAAATGACCAAAAGGACGTTCTCTGCTAAAGGTGTAAGAGCTACTGAATGTTTAGGATTGATACACACTGATGTATGTGGACCTATGAGCATTCAAGCTAGAGGTGGATATGAGTACTTCATCACCTTCACAGATGATTACTCGAGATTTGGTTATGTGTATCTCATGCGACATAAGTCGGATGCTTTTGACATGTTCAAAGCATTCAAAGCTGAAGTGGAAAATCAGCTTGAGAAACACATAAAAATCTTGAGATCTGATCGTGGTGGAGAATATCTATCTGGTGAGTTTCAGCAATATCTTATTGATAATGGGATTGTTTCTCAGTTTTCTGCACCAGGTACACCTCAACAGAATGGGGTAGCAGAAAGGAGAAATAGAACTCTTTTGGATATGGTTAGGTCTATGTTGAGTTATTCAACACTTCCTATTTCTTTTTGGGGATATGCTTTACAAACTGCTATATACATTCTAAACGATGTACCATCTAGGTCTGTTCCTAAAACACCGCATGAGTTGTGGACTGGGCGCAAGCCTAGTTTACAACACTTAAGGATATTTGGTTGTCCTGCGCATGTGTTAAAAGGAAAGACAGAAAAGATGGAGTCCCATTCAGAAACATGTATATTTGTAGGGTATCCAAAAGAAACTAAAGGATATTATTTCTATAGTCCTTCAGATCTTAAAGTATTTGTTTCGACAAATGCTAAATTTCTGGAGAAGGACTATATGAATGATTTTGTGCCTAGAAGTAGAATTGTCCTGAATGAGATGTCAGGAGATACAATTCCACGAGAGGTTACACAACCTAACCCAATTGTAAGTTCCGATCCAACACAAGATCAACAACCTACCATTCCTCGTCGTAGTGGGAGGGTTAGAACACAACCCGAAAGATACATCGGTCTGGGAGAATCAGTGGAGAATCTCCCGGACGACGATGATCCCTACACGTACAAGGAAGCTATGGAGGATGTTGATAGTCGCCATTGGCAAAAGGCAATGCAATCTGAGATTGAATCTATGTTCGATAACAAAGTCTGGTCCCTTGTAGACTTGCCTAAAGGGATAAAACCCATTGGGTGCAAGTGGGTATACAAGAGGAAAAGAGGTATGGATGGTAAGGTGGAAACCTTTAAAGCTAGATTGGTAGCTAAAGGGTATACACAGAAAGAAGGTATCGATTACGAGGAAACCTTCTCTCCTGTGGCCATGCTTAAATCCATTAGGATACTCTTATCCATTGCAGCATCTTTAGATCTAGAGATTTGGCAAATGGACGTCAAGACAGCTTTCCTTAATGGAAGTCTTGACGAAAGCATCTACATGATGCAACCAGAGGGATTCATTGAAAAGGGCCAAATGGAAAAGGTATGCAAGTTGCAGAAATCCATATATGGATTGAAGCAAGCATCCAGATCCTGGAACATAAGGTTTGATCAAGCTGTCAAAGGTTTTGGATTTATTCAGAATCCTGACGAACCTTGTGTATACAAAAGGATTAAGGGCGACAAGTTGGTTTTCCTGATTCTTTATGTTGATGATATACTACTCATTGGAAACGATGTAGGTGTATTTGTAAGGATTCCCGTTGTTTTTAATTGGCTTATTTCGTGATCAAACCATATGTGGGGGTTCTTTGTAAGGGTAGCCTAAGTATCGGTCTTAATGTTCGAAGCCCTTTGAAGACCTCGTGTTGATAAGCACCGAAGGTAAATTTCTATGTGCTTACTTTTCTTTGAAGAGATTAGTTGCACACACACACTTAACATTCATTGCATATGTGTGCATTCTCTTCATTTGTCACATTTCACACTTGCACTTATTTATTATATTTTGTTGTGTGTAATTGTGTCATGTTGTTGTGTAATTCGTTTCCCGATAACTTTCGGAAACATCCGCGCATGCACGAGAATGTGCTTGATTTAGCGCGAGGACCGCCTATGGAGAATGCCCTTGGCTTCTCCTTGGTTTTCACCTATCTAGGTGATCGGCGGTTATGATCGGCGGCCTGGCCGCCGAATGAAACCGCCGTTTCAGTCCAGATTGGTCTGAAGCATTTCTGCGGTTAAGATCGGCGGTCACGACCGCCGTTCGAAACCGCCGTTTCAAGACCTGATTGATTTATCTCTCAGTCTAATTCGGCGGTTGAAACGGCGGGCATGAAACCGCCGTTCGAAACCGCCGTTCATACCTGGTTGATTTTGATCTCTCTGTTCTGTTTCGGCGGTTGGAATCGGCGGTCACGAAACCGCCGAATGAACCGCCGTTTATGCTCTGTTCTTCACGAGCTCAATTCGACGGTCATGAACGGCGGCCTGGCCGCCGATTGAAACCGCCGATTGGCGCGTTTTTTTGAAACTTACTTAAACGACCTCACTTTGATTTGGCCCCCTATATATATGCCACTTTGACTTTAGGTCAATTAAGAGAGTTCATATTCAGAATTCATACTTAGGATATTTTTCAAAGAGAAGAAAAATTCCAAGAACTCCATTCTTGATTCTCAAACACTTTTTCATGATCATCAATCATCATCTAGCATCATCTTAGATCATCTAGATGTCATGGAATCTTCATCATACTTTGCTTGGTAAGCTTTTCACTAATATCTTACATGTTTTGTGTTTCTCTTATCTAGCAATCTCAATTAATTACTTGTTTGTTATTTTGTATGCTTTAGATACAATATTGAGATGAGTATGATGTATGTTTGAGATTTTATATTGTGCTTGCATATTAGGTTTTGTGCTTAATATTGATTAGCTAAACTAATTGACATGTCATTTAGTTTTGATATCTAGGATTGCTCTTAATTGCATATTAATCATCTTAGATAAGCATATAGGGTTTCCCTTGCTCTATGTTGCATTTTGGATATTCACATATATTCACTTAGGGTTGTATTCTCTTCATAGAGAAAGTAAGTCTTGTGTGTAGCATCCGGGATTAGGTTGCTTAGAACGCAAGCAAATTGGACTAGGTTCACTCATACCGGGATTAGGTAGGTGTGTGATTACTTCCGGGATTAGGTTGTAATCGTTTGCACATTTAGTGGATTCGAGGTTCGAGTATGGCTTACTTACATAGCCCGTGGTTTTTCCCGTGAGGGTTTCCACGTAAAAACCAAGTGTTGTTTTAATTTCCGCACCATATTACACTTGCTTGTTTATATTATCTTGAGGGCATTTTCGTAATTTTGACTAACACGAAAAATTGGGTAAAAAGCGTAAAATCTATTCACCCCCCCTCTAGATAGCTTTATACACACCGTGCTATAATTTGTTTCAGTATTGACATCAATAAAAGAATGGTTAGCAAAACAATTTGATATGAAGGACTTAGGAGAAGCAAGTTTTATTCTAGGTATCCAAGTAATAAGGGATAGAAAGAATAGAACGATTGCATTATCCCAAGCTTCATACATAGACAAGATCTTGTCTAGGTTTTCCATGCAAGATTCCAAGAAAGGTATGTTACCTTTCAGACATGGAATCAAGCTTTCTAAGGAACAAGTTCCTAAGAATGAGCATGAAGAGCAATTCATGAGTAGAGTTCCATAGGCCTCGGCAGTTGGAAGTCTCATGTATGCAATGCTCTGTACTAGACCAGATATTTGTTTTGCTGTTGGCATAGTTAGCAGGTTTCAATCGAAACCTGGTCCTGATCACTGGACGGCAGTCAAGCATATTTTCAAGTATCTTAAGAGAACGAGAGATAATATGCTTGTATACTCTGGAGGGGATTTGATTCCCGTTGGGTATACAGATTCTGATTTCCAATCAGATTCTGACTCCAGAAAATCTACATCAGGGGCTGTGTTTACTATTGGAGGAGGAGCAGTTATATGGAGGAGTATCAAGCAATCTTGTATTGCTGATTCCACCATGGAAGCTGAGTATGTTGCTGCATGCGAGGCTGCCAAAGAGGCTGTTTGGCTCCGCCAATTCTTGATTGACTTGGAAGTGGTTCCTAGTGCGAATAAGCAGATCACTATCTACTGTGACAACAGTGGAGCAGTGGCTAATTCGAAAGAACCAAGAAGTCACAAGAGAGGTAAACACATTGAAAGAAAGTATCATCTTTTAAGGGAGATTGTTCAAAGAGGTGACGTGACGATTACCAAAATCGCGTCAGCAGAAAATCTAGCGGATCCCTTCACAAAGGCTCTACCTCAGAAGAGTTTCGATGAGCATCTAGAGAACATGGGCTTGAGAGATATGACACATTTGCTATAGTGCAAGTGGGAGATTGTTAGGATTATGCTCAATAGCAAGAGTGTAATGTTGTAATTAACAATCTTTTTCATATTAATAAAGTGATTTCTGGTTTAACAAATCGTATAGCATTTATAGTTTAATATTATAATTGTCAAAATTAATAATCATAAGGTCTAAAGACTATGAGAAAAGAAGAATTGTTCGTACACCTGGATATGTATGTGGTAGACACAATTCTTTAGTTAGTCTTGAATAATGTTCACAACTTAAGTTAAAGGTTGGGCACCTTTATCTTGTTAAAGTTGTAGAATTCTTTTGCTAGCATTTGAGTGGGATCAAATGAGATATGATGAGTCTAAATCATCGGAGTGTCTTCGAGCAAAAGGATCTAGTGCACTGGGTGCATTGAACAGGATCACAATGAAAAGCTTTATCTAGAACCGTCAATAGATAATAGTCTTTTCATTATCAGGACAATCGGAGAGTCTATCTTAATCCTGAGATAAATGATGGACTTATGGTTGCAAGTGATATCATTTGAGTTATCAATGAGTACGATTATATCGCATAGTGTATCCTCGATAGTTTGGTGATATTCATTTGTTAATCGATAGAGGACTTCATTTATAGATATGGACATCGTGGCTCCATTTAATTAAATGAGAGTATAATATCATCATATGGATGTTTTGAGGTAATTGGATATTAAATCTCAACGTTGAGTTTTCGATAGTGTCTATTGAAAACATGGCTTCTGGACAAGTCAAAATATCCAAGTTCAAAACGTGGTCATATGAGTAAATATGGTAACTTGGAGAGTTACAGGCGGTCTATGAACTCTTGGCGATTACTGATATTAATCACGAGGATACACTATCTCCTATATGATTGTCTAGGGTATGAATGAGGAGCATCTTCCTTTTCTATCTTTATTTAAGAGTTCAATTTTAGCTCTTTAGTGGAATGAGTTAAAATTAATGGATCGGACCTAAGTGAATCATTTGTTGATTGTGATTAGGTTATGTCTATTGAAGCTTAAATTTAGATGGCCCGCCAAGATCCCAATCCACACGGACTTGCATGGATCACTTGATATATTCTACCGGACCAATTTAAGGGTCCATCTAGAATTGCATTTAATATATTAAGAATATAATTTGCACATTATTTAAGTAATGGGCTGCTCAATTATATTTATATATTAATGAAAGACATGTGGGCTTGTTTCTTTTAGTAAGAATGGGTCTGGTTCACATGTGGGCTTTTTATTTAAAGTCTAATGGATTAAATGAAATAAGAAAATAATATTTTGGCCCATTTATTCAAGTGGGGCGGCAAGGTTAAGTTTTAACCTAATATATTATTTTGTTTCATTTGTTTTAATTAAATAAGAATTAATTAATTTATTAATTAATTGTTTAATTAAGAAACAAATCTTTTCTGATTAGGAAATATGATTCCTAGTGTTATACTATTGTTGGTAGTTTACTAAAAGTAAAAGACTTATTTGGTAAGAAAATAAATAATTAATTTTATTTATTTAATCAAATAAGAAGTCTTTTATATTTAGTCAAATAAAGGAATAAAAGATTTATGAATTCAATTAGGGTTTAAAGTCTTAAACTAAATAGGAAATAGGGTGCAATACAAACTCTTTTGGGCTTGAGAATTGCGGCAACCCTAGTCCCTTTTAGGTTGTGATTTTCGGCCACCCTAAGTGAAAGAAGAGAAGAAAATTTGGCCACCTATATAAGTGCTCTTATAGATTTCAGCCACCACAAGTTGTTCTGGAGACAATTTTTCTTCTTCTTCTCAATTCATAGAAAGCTTTTATTCTACTAAAAACAAATAGGAGTGTTAGATTATTCTTTGATAGTATACTATTTGCTTAATCATCAATAAGCTTGTGTATACGATATCGATCTAGGTTCACGCGAGTTTCGATCATTAGATTGAGAACTCAAAAGTGACCGGAATAATCTCAGTCATTCTTTTGATTGTTTTTGTGACTAACAAAGAAAAGAAAGTTTGTTTTGTCCATTCACAGGTTTGCAATTCAAAGAAAAAGGGAGACCACGCTCCTAGGTGATCCACGTTCGTGCTAGGATTGAAGATCTTGCGGATTACCATCGACGTAAGTCAATCGGATCACGCGACAAAAGGTATTCTACTTTTTGGTTATTGTATATGCATGTTTAATTAATTAAAGGGTTTAAGGTTCATAAAGGAAAAATTTTAAAAGTCACTAAATCTTATTTTTAGTCTCGCTTCCGCTGCGTGTACTACGGAATTTTTCCCTACATGAACATAAATATGACATGGATTGTAAACAAGCAAGGTTCACACTTATTGAATTGAAAACATATATACATATGTGCAACCAAGCTTACTCAAACAATTAAAAGAAGAGGCATAAGATATTTCAAATTTTTTGCAAGTGACAAGAATGCAAAATAGCTCTCTTTGCTTGAGTTCCCCATATGGGGTCAATCATAGAACATCACTCCACAAGACATATCCCAATAGATCTACTAAGAGTTTTTAATCGAGTAGCATCTAAGGGTTTAGTAAATAAGTTCGTAAGTTGATCATTAGTACCTACATGTTCAAGTACTATGCATTTATTTTCAACAAGCTCTCTAATGAAGTGATGGCGGATGTCAATATGCTTAGTTCTAGAATGTTGTACCGGATTCTTGGAAATATTAATAGCACTCATGTTATCACAAAAGAGAGTGAGAGTACCTTGGTTGAATCCGTAGTCTATTAGCATTTGCTTCATCCATAGGAGTTGTGTGCATCCACTCCCCGCGGCTATGTATTCGGCCTCGGCCGTGGACAAGGAAATCGAGTTTTGCTTCTTGCAAAACCAAGACACCAAGTTGTTGCCTAAAAAGAAGCAACCGCCCGATGTGCTCTTTCTGTCATCACAATTTCCTGCCCAATCCGCATCACTAAAGCCTACAAGACTAGCATTAGTGTCAAAAGAGTACCAAATCCCATAGTTGGATGTCCCATTCACATAGCGAATGATTCTCTTTACGGAAGAGAGATGGGACTCCTTAGGATCCGCTTGGTACCTAGCACACACACCCACACTAAAGGAGATATCGGGCCTACTTACGGTCAAATAGAGCAAGCTACCTTTCATGCCACGATATAACGTTTGTTCCACACTTTTACCACTAGCATCCTTGCTTAGCTTCAAAGTGGTACTCATGGGTGTATTACAATGTTTGGCATTCTCTAAACCAAACTTCTTCACTAGGTTTTTGACATATTTGGCTTGGGTTATGAAAATCCCATCATCTAATTGCCTAATTTGCAAACCTAGGAAGTAACTAAGCTCACCAACAAGACTCATCTCAAATTCATAAGACATGACATCAACAAATTGTTAGACCTTGGTGTTGTTGGTGGAGCCAAATACAATGTCATCAACATAGATTTGAGCTATAAATAACTCATCTTTGTTTCTCTTGATGAACAAGGTCTTGTCAACACTACCTCTTGTGTAGTCATTGTCAACAAGAAATTGAGTGAGGCGCTCATACCAAGCCATCGGTGCTTGTTTCAACCCATATAGTGCCTTCTTGAGGCGATAGACATGGTTGGGGTGGTGTGCATCCACAAACCCCTTGGGTTGTTCAACAAACACTTCTTCTTGCAATAAGCCATTGAGGAAGGCACTCTTGACATCCATTTGGTGCAATTTGAACTTGTGCACACAAGAAATGGACAAGAGAAGCCTAATGGACTCTAAACGGGCAACGGGAGCAAATGTCTCCTCAAAGTCGATACCCTCAATTTGAGAGTACCCTTGTGCTACAAGTCTAGCCTTGTTCCGCACTATGTTGCCATCCTTATCGGATTTGTTCCTAAATATCCATTTAGTGCCTATGACATTAGTGGTCTTAGGCCTAGGAACTAGAGTCCAAACCTCATTTCTTTCGAATTGGTTTAGCTTTTCTTGCATGGCAAGAACCCAAAATTCATCATTTAAGGCTTCTTCAACCTTTTTGGGTTCAATTTGAGAGGTGTAGCATGTGTAGCTAATAAGATTAGCTAGTTGACGTCTAGTCCTAACACCCTCATTTACATCTCTAATAACATCCTCTTTGTTATGGAGTCTTCTAACCCATGGAACGGGTTCATTAGAGTCTAAGAGAGGGACTCTAGTAGTGGGTTGTGTGACTTCATCATTTTCATTAGATGTCCCAACATTGGGAGTCACCACAACCCTCTCCAAAGGAGAAACATCACTAAAAATAACATCCTCCTCATGATCATTTGACTTGAGCCTAGTATCATCAAATACGACATTGGATGATTCCATAACACTTAGAGTTTTTAAATTGAAAACTCTATAGGCTCTACTATTCAAGGCATAGCCAATAAAAATACCCTCATCACTCTTAGCATCGAATTTGCCAAGTTGATCACGGTCATTCAAAATGTAGCATTTGCTTCCAAAAGTGTGGAAGTAGCTAACATTTGGCCTCTTGCCTTTCCATAACTCATAGGAGGTATTTCTAGTACCGGGCCTTAGGAAAACACGATTCCCTATATAGCAAGCCGTATTGATGACTTCGGCCCATAAGTTCCTAGGGACATTGTTGCTAAGCAACATCACACGGGCCATCTCTTGAAGGACCCTATTCTTCCTCTCAACAACTCCATTTTGTTGAGGTGTCCTAGGAGTCGAGAACTCATGGGAGATGTCTAAGCTATTGCAATAACTTTCAAATGAGGCATTCTCAAATTCCCTCCCATGGTCACTTCTAATCCGTTTTATGCTTTTAATATTAGAATTCAACTCATTTTGTATTTTATTACAAAGCATTTTAAACTTATCAAAAGTTTCGGATTTTTCTCTAAGGAAATATGTCCATGTGAACCTAGAGAAATCATCAACACAAACAAAAATGTATCTTTTTCCACCCAAACTTTCGGTTTGCATGGGACCCATGAGGTCCATGTGGAGAAGCTCAAGAGGTTCCTTGGTGGTGAGATACTTACCCTTTTTGTGCATGCTTTCAGTTTGCTTTCCTTGTTGGCAAGGTCCACAAACACCATTGGCTTTCTTCCCAAGCTTAGGGAGGCCACGCACACAATTGAACTTTCCAAGGGTCCGTAGATCCCTAAAGTTCATGTGGCCAAGTCTTTCATGCCACAACTTAATTTGCTCATCCATGGACACATGATTAGATACAATACTAGCTTCAAGACAATAATAATTGTCGCTAGATCTCATGCCCTTCAACAAGGTTTGTCCATCGGGTTTTAGGATAGAGCAATAATCTTTAGAAAACAAGACAGAATATCCTTCATCACGAAGATGTGAAATGCTTATTAAATTGGCTTTCAAGCCATCAACAAATAAAGCATTGGATAAGGAGGGTAGTCCGGGAACGGAAATGGTTCCTTTCCCTACAACATTTCTTTTGGATCCATCACCAAAAGTGACATTTCCACCTTCCTCCATAACAAGAGTCTCGAAGAAACTCTTGTTTCCCATCATGTGCCTAGAGCACCCACTATCCAAATACCAAAAATTAGAAGAATTTGCCTTCAAGGCTATTTGTGCAACATGGCAAACATTTTTATTCTTTCTAATCCACTCAGCAACAATTTTAGCTTTCTTAGTGGTCTTTGGTACATGTGCTCTACTATTCCTAGGATCATGCAAATCAATATTGTTATTCCTAGGAACATGCATCTTGGCTCTATTCTTTCTCTTTTCTATCATGCTTCGTGTTCTACACATTTTAATATATTGAAAGCAATTTGGTCTAATATGACCATCACAACCACAAAAGTGACAAATAGGGATGAAAAAA
This sequence comes from Acer yangbiense, assembly GCA_008009225.1. NCBI lineage: Eukaryota > Viridiplantae > Streptophyta > Magnoliopsida > Sapindales > Sapindaceae > Acer > Acer yangbiense. The sequence continues at coordinate 32,746,536 of CM017764.1, forward strand.
GGTATCATACCTCGTCTTTGTGCATGTATAGGAGCTTGTCCATGTCTTTGTGGATAAGTGGGTTCAATCCATCTTCGTTGTTGAACCGGTCTAGGTTGCTTCCAAACTTGAGGTTGCATGATAGGTCTCTTTCCTTTATGAGCCATTTGTGGAGGAATGTTAGCTTGAGGGACCCTAGGGGGTTGAGCTTGAGGTTGCCTTCTTGGCCCTATCTTCACTTGTGCATTTGAGCATTGTCCTACTTCTAATTTCTTCTTAGGAGCTTGCACCAATGAAGCTTCTTTACTCCCCAAACTCTTAACAAAAGTGGTCTTCTTGGAAGTGGAAGTCTCCATATCATCTTCAAACCCGAGACCTCTCTTGTCACTTGGGCTCTTTCCAACACCAAGTAAATGATCAAGCTTCTTGGTGCTAGAACCTATCCTAGCCAAGGACCCTTTAACTTCTACAAGTTCCCTCTTCAAGCCTTCTTCACTTCTCTTGGATAAGTCTAACTCCTCAATTAACTTATCCTCTCTCCTCCTCAATCTTTCCACTTGTTCACTTAAGTGGTCATTGTGAGCCGAAAGTTCAAGGTTCTCTTCTCTCAACCTCTCAATCTTTCTTGTGCTTTTAATTGCTAAATCATTGAACTCGGCATGGTATTTAGCAAGCACCTTTTGCTCTACAAATTTCTTTATGGAATTAGAAGATGAGTCACTTTCTTCTTCACTAGAGTCAATTTCCTCTTGACTCATTTCCTCTCTCTCACTAGCACTTTTGCTCTTGTGAGATAAGGCAAAAGCTAGGAAGTTAGCCATGAGCTCTTCTTCACTTGAAGTCTCATCTTCCTCATTGGAGCCATCACTACTCCCACTCCAAGTGGCGGCCATCACTTTGTCCTTCTTCTTTTCATTGTGATTAGCACATTCGGGGGCAAAGTGACCAATCCCACCACATTCAAAGCATCGGACCCCTTTCCTTTCGGTCCTCTCTTGTCTAGGCTCAAACTTCTTGAAGGAACCTTTTTTCTTCAAGTCTTGTCCTCTTGACCCAAATCCCTTCTTCTTCTTGAACCCCATAACCTTATTAAACCTTTTCACGAATAAGGCAAGGTCTTCATCCGAGTCATGCTTTGCCTCATTTGCATCCTTAGATGCTTTCAAAGCTATTCCTTTAGACTTTTTAGGAGGAGTAGTGGTGCTAGGAGCCTTTCTAGACTCATATGCAAGGAGACGTCCAATCACCTCACTTGGCTTCATATCCATGTAGCCACTATTTTCTTCTATGGCCGTCACCTTTGATTCAAACCTATCGGGGAGAGATCTCATAATTTTTTGCTTGACTCTCCTATCCAAATACGGGTCTCCGAGTTGATGGCTTTGATTTACAATGTCCATCAATTTGATTTCAAAGTCATTGAAGCATTCATCCTCTCCCATCCTAAGTAGCTCAAATTGAGTTTGGAGGACTTGAAGCTTGGACTCTTTCACCACCTCGGTTCCCTCATGTGCAACTTGAAGGATGTCCCATGCCACTTTTGCAATCTGAGTATTCTGAATAAGCTTGTATTGATTCTCATCCATTGCACACATGATGGCATGCATAGCCTTCCTATTCCACTTAGAAGCCTCAAACTCTTACGCGTTCCATTGCGCCTCCACCACCGGGAGTCATCTTGGGTAGATCATATCCGTCTTCCACCGCCATCCATGCACGGTCATGAATTTGGCATATGTAGGATTCCATATTCCCTTTCCATTGGGAATAGCTCAAACCGGTAAGAAGTGGAGGCCTTGTGCTAGAAGCACCTTCGTGGCCACCACCATTTCCACCGTTTCCACTCATAGTGTTTATGAATGAATGAAATGAATGCAAATGTATGAATGATCAAAAATCACACAAAATGCAAAACACACCAAAAAAGCAAGGATCACCTATGTATGTCTAGGAACCCGCTCTGATACCAATTGAAACAAATTATAGCACAGTGTGTATAAAACTATCTAGAGGGGGGGTGAATAGATTTTAAGCGTTTTACCCAATTTTTTGTGTTAGTCAAAATTACGAATTTACCCCTAAATAGATAAAGCAATAAATCAAGTATAAAATACGGAAATTAAATAAGACTTGATTTTTACGTGGAAACCCTCACGGGAAAAACCACGGGCTAGTAAGTAAGCCACACTCGAACCTCGAATCCACTAAATGTGTAAAACGATTACAACCTAATCCCGGAAGTAATCACACACCTACCTAATCCTGGTATGAGTGAACCTAGTCCAATTTGCTTACGATCTAAGCAACCTAATCTCGGATGCTACACACAAGACTTACTTTCTCTATGAAGAGAATAACAACCCTAAGTGAATATATGAATATTCAAAATGCTTATCTACTTATCTAAGATGATTAATATGCAATTAGAGCAATCCTAGATATCAAAACTAAATGACATGTCAAATCAAATAGTTTAGCTAATCAAGATTAAGCACAAAACCTAATTAGCTATCATTATACAACTTCTCAAACATACATCATACTAATCTCAAACTTGTATTCAAAGTATATAAAATAACATACAAGTAATTAAATGAGATTGCTTGTTAAGAGAAACACAAAATATGTAAGATATTAGTGAAAAGCTTACCAAGCAAAGTATGATGAAGAATCCATGCAAGATGTCATCTAGATGATCAAGGATGATGCTAGATGATGATTGATGATCATGGAAAAGTGTTTGAGTAAACTAAAAATGAGTTCTTTGGAATTTTTCTTCTCTTTGAAAAATATCCTAAGTATGGAATCTGAATATGAACTCTTGTAATTGACCTAAAGTCAAAGAGACATATATATAGGGGGCCAAAACAAGGTGTGGTCATTTTGATAAGTTTGCCTCAATATTGCCTTAGGCGCTGTACGTAGAGTGCCTCTTGTACAGCGCTTGTACAGCGCCCCTACTCTGTTCTCACGGGAAAACAGAGTGGCGCTGTACGTAGAGCGCTTTGTACAGCGACCCAACAGCGACCGAATTAAATCGATCAGGTCTGAACAGCGCTCAATGGGCGCTGTTCGTACAGCGCTTCTGTAAAGCACTTTTGGGAGCCCCCAATGCAAAAATGCAATCCTAAGTCTAAGCATGACAATGCAATTGGATATGCAAGACGCAATCAAACTAACATGCAAGAAGAGATGTTAATGAACATTAATGCATAAAAGTAAGACACACAACATACAAGTATTAAACATATGCATGAGTTGTGAGTGTGTGCAACTATCTCTTCAAGACAAGTAAGCACAAAGAAATATACCTTCGGTGCTTATCAACACGAGGTCTTCAAAGGGCTTCGAACAATAAACCTGATACCTAGGCTACCCTTACAAAGAACCCCAATATGTGGTTTGTCTACGAAATAAGCCAATCAACAAATGGGAACCTTACAATTTGAATGCAACAAGAATGCAATAGCTCTCTTTGCTTGAGTTCCCCATATGGGGTCAATATCATCCTTCATCAATGAAGGTCATGAGGTCCTATGGACCTCCCAATTCCATTTAACTTGGTTGAACCTATTTGAGACTTGTTAGTCTCATAGCAAGCGGGTTCATTTTTCCTTATCTACATAGATATGACATTTTTCTTCCTAGTGGACAATGGTTCAAGAGTACTAGAAATAATAGGATTATGAACATGAATATTTTCCTTCCTATTAGCATGCATTCTAGCTCTTGTCATTCTCTTTTCAATCATGCTTTTGATTCTACATAATTTAATGAAATGAAAGCAATTTGGTCTAATGTGACCATCAATACCACAAAAGTGACATGTAGGGATAAATTTAGAATTCATACCATGTCCTTGTGCATGCATAGGAGTCTTCCTATGACTTTGTGGTTGAGCGGGTTCAAATCTTCTTTACTGTTGAACCAGTCTAGCTTGCTTCCTTGTTTCAGTTTGCATGATTGGCCTCTTTCCATTGAGAGTCATTTGTTGTGGAATGTTGACTTGGGAGACTCTAATGCGTTGAGCTTGAGGTTGTCTCCTTGGGGCTTCCTTCACTTGAGCACTTTTTGAACATTGTCCTAGTTCGATTTTCTTCCTAGGTGTGTGCACCGGTGAGGCTTCATTCTTGCCCAAACTCTTAACAAAGATGGTCTTGGTTGGAGTGGAGATCTCCTTGCAATCTTCATACCCAATACCTTTCTTGTCACAAGGGTTCTTTCCAACACCAAGCATATGGTTAAGCTTCTTGGTGCTTAAGGTCAATCGAGTCAATGACTCTTTAGCTTCATCAAGCACCCTCTTTAACCCTTCTTCATTCCTCCTAGACATAGCTAGCTCATCTCTTAGCTTGTCTTCAATCTTCTTGGATGCCTCCACTTGTTTAATTAAGTGGTCATTGTGTGTTGAAAGTTCTAGATTTTCATCCTCTAAAATCATCAACTTTCTATTGTTCTTCTTCAATGAACTTTCACACTTGACTATAAAGTCATTAACATCCATTTTCTCTACATTTCCATTTGTAGAGTTAGATGAGGAGTCATCTACACTTGAGCTATCTCCTCCACTCTCCATCTCACCTATGGAGTCATTTCCCTCATTAAGACCTTCACCTAGGTCTCTTGAGTCAATGAGAGCCATATCCCAATGAGTAGCTTCGTCTATCACCTCTAGAGCTACTTCTTCATTTTTTTCTTCTATGGGATCATTAGTCAAGTCATTCTTACCAACAACTTTATCTTCTACACAAGTGGCCCCAAATGCCGTGTAGTCGATGGTAAGCTCATCATCACTTGATGACTTGTCTCCCTTTCCAGAGTCATCACTTTGGCTCCAAGTGGCGGCCATCCCTTTTGCCTTCTTATTCTTCAAATTCCCATAATCGGGTGAGATATGTCCTATACCGCCACACTCATAGCATTGGACCCCTTTCTTTTCACTCTTCTCTTGCCTAGGCTCAAGACTCTTGAAGGGAGCCTTTTTTTTCAAGTATTGGCCTTTAGACCCAAAGCCTTTCTTCTCGAACTTGACAAATTTCTTGAATCTTTTAAGCAACAATGCCATGTCTTCGTCCGAGTCACCTTTTTCCTCCTTCACAACCTTGGAAGCTTTCAAAGCAATTTCTTTTTGCTTTTTAGGAGGTGAAATGCTAGGAGCCTTCCTAGATTCATAGGCGAGGAGTCTTCCAATTACCTCGCTCGGCTTCATGTCCTTATAAGTGATATTCTCCTCTAAAGCCGTTACTTTTGCTTCAAACCTAGCGGGGAGAGACCTCATAATTTTTTGCTTGACTCTTCTATCCGTATAAGGGTCACCGAGTTGATGGCTTTGATTGACGATATCCATCAACTTGACTTCAAAGTCATTGAAGCATTCGTCCTCCTCCATCTTAAGCTACTCAAATTGCGTTTAAAGGACTTGAAGTTTGGAATCCTTGATAACATCGGTTCCTTCATATGCAACCTCTAGGATATCCCATGCCTCTTTGGCTATCCTAGTGTTTTGAATCAGTTTGTACTGATTTTCATCTACTGCACATAGAAGAGCGTGCCAAGCCTTCCTATTCCATTTTGAAGTCTCAAACTCTTCAGTGGACCAATGAGCCTTAGGCTTGAATACTTCTTCTCCACCACCCGTGGGAGTCATCTTAGGAGCCACATACCCATCGCCAATTGCCATCCATGCCCTATGATGGATTTGACACAAGTATGCCTCCATCTTGCCTTTCCATGAGGCATAATTCACACCGGTGAGAAGAGGAGGTCGTGTACTTGACGAACCCTCTTGGTTGCCACCGTATCCACACATTGAATATATAATGAATGAATTCAAATGAAAGCAAAATGTATGAATGAGCACAAATCACACAAATGCAAAACACACCTAAAATGAGCTAGGATCACCTAAGTATATCTAGGAACCCGCTCTGACACCAATTGAAAGTAAATACAATAACGCTCGGTGTGTATGATAAATATATCTAGAGGGGGGTTGAATAGATTTTAACTATTATTACCCAATTTTCGCATGCAAGTCAATTTTAGGAAAATGCCCCTACTAGTCAAAAATACAAGCAAGTGTAATATAGTGCGGAATTTAAATAACACTTGATGTGTACGTGGAAACCCAACCACTGGGAAAAACCACGGGCTGTTTAGTGTGCCACACTCGGACCTCAAAATCCACTAATTGAAATGGAGTTTACAACCTATGTAGACCTCGTTTAACACTCCGGTCAATAACCCCACACTTCTACCACTCGGACCTTTAAAAGTGGCTCTAGTCCTAATTGCTTGAGGCCTAAGCAACCTTAGCCTCAAGACTTAATTCTCTATGAAGAGATTATGCAACCTATGTGAATATGTATAAATATTCAAATAACAAACAAGGCTAGGTAACCTTATATGCTTATCTAGGATGATGATATAATCAATTTAAATCAACCCTAGATATCAATTGCTAAATGACATGTCAAATAGCTTAGCTAATCAAGATTAATCAAAAACCTAATTAGCTATCACAAAACAACACTCAATCAAATCATCACAATCAATTCTCTTTTCTTGTATTTAGCATATGATCTAAAACATACAAGTAATTTAAAAGAGATGGCTTGATAGTAAAAATACTAAAATAAGATGAACTAAATCAAAATCTTACCAAGCATGTTGTGATGATGCAAACCCAATCATGGATGAATGCAAGATGAACTTTGATGCAAAAAGGATTTGATTTGAGTGTTTAAAGGTGAGTTCTTGATGTGATTTTTTCTCAAAAATCTTTCTTTGAAGTTTAGGGTTCTAAAGACTCAAAGAACTTAATCAGAGAATGAGAAAGTAAGATATTTATAGACATCAAGAATTGGGCATGTGAAAAGACAAGTTTGCCCTTGAAACGCACCGATCGACGGTTTCAATCGGCGGCTAGGCCGCCGATCATAACCACCGAATTGAACTCGAGAAGAATAGGGGAACAACGGTGGTTTCATTCGGTGGTTTCGTGACCGTCGATCCAACTGCCGAATCAAACCCGAGATATTAAATCGATCATGTATGAACGGCGGTCTCGAACGGCGGTCGTGACCGCCAATCGTGACCGCCGAATTGCTCCAAACACTTCTGGATGAAAACGGCGGTTTCATTCAGCGGCCAGGCCGCTGATCATAACTGCCGATCACCAACAGAGGTGAAAACCAAGGAGAAGCCAAGGGCATTCTCCGTGGGTGGTCTTCGCGTAAAACCAAGTACATTTTAGTGCACGCGCGGACGTTTCCGAACACTATCGGGAAATGAATTACTAAGCACATATACACACAACAAGATATAACAATCAAAGTGCTAGTGTGTAAAGTGACATGTGAAGAGTATGCACACATGATCAAGTATGCTAAGTGTGTGTGTGCTAACTAAATCTCTTCAAAGAAAATCAAGCACTAGAAATTATACCTTTGGCGTGCTTGTCCCTTGAGGTCTTGAAAGGGCCTTCGAGCTTGAAGATCAATCACCTAAACTACCCTTACATTATCAACCCTAACAAGTGGTTTGTCCACGAAATAAGCCAATCAAGATATGGGAATCCTTACAAACTCTGTGCAAAGAAACCCCAAGAAAGGAAGAGAAGGGTATGACCCCATAACATTTACCGCAAAAGACTCAGAGGGGATTGACGCCAAGCCCAATGATGCGATCGTAGTGGAAGTTCAAATAGCATATAGGGATGTCCTCCGAGTAATGATAGACAATGGGAGTTCAGCTGATATTTTGAGTGCCAGTGTAAGGATTCCCATTCTTTGATTGGCTTATTTCGTGGACAAACCACGTGTTGGGGTTTATTGTGTAAGGGTAGTTTAGGTGATTGAACTTTAAGCTCGAAGGCCCTTTCAAGACCTCAAGGGACAAGCACGCCAAAGGTATAATCTCTAGTGCTTGGTTTTCTTTGAAGAGATTTAGATTGCACACATACACTTAGCATTCTTGCATTTGTGTGCATACTATTCATATGTCACATTTCACACTTGCACCTTGATGTTGTATCTTGTTGTGTGTATTTGTGTCTTGTAATTCATTTCCCGATAGTATTCGAAAACATCCGCACATGCACTAGAATGTGCTTGGTTTTACGCGAAGACCGCCTACGGAGAATGCCCTTGGCTTCTCCTTGGTTTTCACTTTTATTGGTGATCGGCGGTTATGATCGGCGGCCTGGTCACCAAATGAAACCGCCGTTTGCTTCCAGAAGTGTCTAGAGCAATTCTGCGGTTATGATCGGCGGTTACTAAACCGCCGTTCGAAACCACCGTTCGAAACCACCGTTCATACCTGATAGATTTAATCTCTCGGGTTGATTTGGCGGTTGAATCTACGGTTAAGAAACCGCCGAATGATACCGCCATTGTTCCCCTGTTCTTCTCGGGTTCAATTTGGCGGTTATAATCGGCGGCCTGGCCGATGAATGAAACCGTCGATCGGTGCATTTCAGGGGCAAACTTGTCTTTTCACATGCCCTGTTCTTGATGTCTATAAATATCACACTTTCTCATTTTCTGAATTAATGTTCTTTAACTCTAAGAACCCTAAACTTGAAAGAGAGATATTTGAGAGAAAATCAAATCAAGAACACTTTTTTAACACTCAAAAACCATTCTCATATGCATCAAACTATCATCTAAGCATTTTCTAGCATAGTTAGGATGCTTGCTTGCATGGGTTTTGGTCAACACACTTTCTTTGGTAAGTTATTCATTATTATCATATATAATTAGTGTTTTATTTATCATTGACATCTCTTATATTATTTTTATGCTCTTAGAATATATTCTAGATACAAAATAGAGATTGTTGTGTTGACATGATTGAGTGTTGTATTTTGATAGCTATCTAGGTTTTCATAATCTATGTTTAGCTAAGCTATTTGACATGTCATCTAGCTTTTAATATCTAGGATTGAATTTATTGCAAAATCATCATTCTAGATAAGCATATAGAGTAACCTAGCTCTAAATTGCATTTTGGATATTTTATATATTCACTTAGGTTGTAATCTCTTCTTAGAGAATTAAGTCTTGTGTTGCTATCAGGATTAGGTAGCTTAAATCACAAGCAATCGGACTAGGTCCACTTATACCGAGATTAGGTAGTTGTGATGATTATTGATCGGGATTAGATCATTAAACCGGGATTAGGCTGTAATCATTTCAATTAGTGGATTCGAGGTTCGTGTGTGGCACACATAAAAGCCCGTGGTTTTTCCCGTGAGGGTTTCCACGTAAATATCTTGTGTCATTTATAATTCCACACTTATTACACTTGATATTTATATTGACTAGTTAGGGGCTTTTTCCTAATGTTGACATACATGCGAAAATTGGGTAATAACGATTAAAATCTGTTCACCCCCCCTGGATTAATATTTTATACACACCGTTAAATAACTTTCAGCCAGAGTATACGATGAGCTGTGACTGGAAAGGAAAGATCTGGAACCCTTCCTCGTACCATTGAAAGGTTTTGGGGGCGCAGAAGTACGATCGTTGGGAACCGTGAAACTACCGGTAAGGTTTGGTACAGCACCATGCCGGCGAACAATCCTACTTGATTTCGTCGTGGTCGACATACACAACTGGCAGTATAATGCTCTACTCGGCCGACCGTTCCTCAACAAAGCCCGAGCAGTCACTTCAACCCACACATTGAAAGTAAAATTCCCTACGGAGTTCAGAGTTCGGAGTTCGGAGTTAGAGAATTAAAAGGATCTCAGGAAATGGCTCGTCGCGCTAACCTCTCAATCTTCAAAGATAAGGCAGGAGTGGAAGCTTTAAGCATATTCGAGGTAGACAAGAAAGTGCAAGAAGAAAATCTGGAAACCTTCGAATTGGACCCACGGGACAAAGCCAGCAGAGAAAAAGAAGAGCCAACTAAGTCAATTGTTCTAAACGAAGTAGAATCAGACAAAACAGTCAAGATTGGAGCAAAGCTAGATGAACAGGTTAAAAGAGATATATCAAATTTGCTGAAAGAACACAAGGAAATTTTCGCATGGAGCCACAAAGACATGCCAGGGATTAGTAGGAGCGTGATCTCGCATGACCTGGCTGTAAACGAAAAAAGCAAACCGGTGGTACAGAAAAGGAGAAGTTTTAACCCAAAAAAAAGCGACGCAATAAAAGAGGAAGTGTCCAAGTTGCTCGCCTCATGATCAATCAGAGAAGTTAAGTACCCGGAATGGGTGGCGAACGTAGTTCTTGTAAAAAAGAACAATCAGTGGAAAATGTGTGTAGATTTCACCAATTTGAATAAGGCTTGCCCTAAAGATAGCTTCCCGCTACCAAGAATACACCACTTGGTCAACGCAACAGCTGGACATGAGACGTTGAGCTTCATGGATACGTACTCAGGCTATAACCAAATCAAGATGCACTAGCCAGATGAAGAGAAGACTGCATTTACCACGGATCAAGGGTTATACTGTTACAAAGTCATGCCATTCGGCCTGAAAAACGCTGGAGCAACTTACCAGCGCTTAGTCAACAAGATGTTCGCCAGGCAAATAGGAAGAAATATGGAGGTGTACGTTGACGATATGCTGACAAAAAGCATCACAGCGGATAAACATGTAGATGATCTGAGGGAGACGTTCGATGTATTGACTAGGTACAAAATGAAGCTGAATCCTGTGAAATGTGTATTCGGTGTACCATCTGGAAGGTTCCTCGGATACCAAGTACATCAAAGAGGAATAGAAGTGAACCCTGACAAAATCCAAGCATTAGTAGAAATGGTCTCCCCAAAGGCCCTGAAGGACGTCCAACGGCTCACGGGATGCTTGGCATCATTAAACAGGTTCATAGCAAAATCAACAGACCGATGCCTACCATTTTTCAAAGCTCTAAAGAAGGGCAAAGGGGTCGAGTGGAACGAAGATTGTGAAAAGGCTTTCCAAGATTTAAAGGAATACCTTGGGCGAGCACCGTTGCTTTCAAAACCAGAAACGGGAGAAACGCTATATATGTACTTGTCCATCTCTGAAGTAGCCACAAGTTCCGTGCTGGTAAGACAGGAGGATGGAGTCCAGAAACCAATATACTACACCAGCAAAGCACTGTTACCAGTTGAGACAAGATACTCGCCAGCCGAAAAGATGGCACTCGCCCTAATAACGACAGCAAGGAAGTTAAGGCCACATTTCCAGGCCCATAAAATCGAAGTATACACCAACTGCCCACTGAGATTAATTCTGTAAAAACAAGAGGTTCCGGTAGATTAACGAAGTGGGCGATCGAGTTAAGTGAGTTCGATGTAGAGTATCTTCCAAGGACAGCAATTAAAGCCCAGGCGGTGGCAGACTTTGTGGCTGAGTTTACCGAGCCAAACACAGAAGTGGCGAGAATGATGGTGGAACAAAATAAGAAAATATTCAAGTGGCAACTCCGCGTTGACGGGTCATCAAACACGCACGGCAGCGGGGCAGGGGTAGTGGTGTCAACCCCGAAAGGAGATTCAGTCGAATGTGCCTTGCGTTTTGACTTCCAAGCTACTAACAACCAAGCCGAATACGAGGCACTCATAGCAGGATTAAAGGTTTGCACAGTTCTAGGAGCAGATGAGGTGGAAATATTCAGCGACTCCCAAGTCGTTGTCAATCAGGTGCTAGATGAATACCAGGCAAGAGATGAAGGCATGATCGCTTACCTGAAATTAGCAAAGGAGCTGCTGGGAAGATTTAAAGAATACAGAATTATCCAGGTCCCTAGAGAAGAAAATGAGCAGGCTGACGCCTTGGCCAAACTAGCGTCCGCCACAATCAACATCTGGCCTAGAACTATTCCTATGATCCACCTACTACAGCCGAGTATAGTCAAACAAATGGAAGTTGGGGCAGTCTTTGGCGAGACAGACAGCTGGATCACGCCAATCAAAGAATACCTCGTTAATGACGTACTCCCAGGGGATCCATTGGAAGCAAAACGACTGAAGTATAGAGCTACAAGATATTCGGTCCTCAATGGAGAACTATACAAGAGGGGGTACTCAAGGGCACTGCAGAGATGTGTCGGGGCTGGAGAAACAGAAGGGATCTTGAGAAGCATACATAGTGGAAATTGTGGGAATCATGCTGGAGGTGTCAGTCTAGCCCACAAGACATTAAGACAGGGTTTTTACTGGCCAACATTGTTCGCCGATGCTAAGATGGTAGAAGCAAGGTGTGAGGCATGTCAGAAAATTGCAAACAACATTCGCCAACCACTTGAACTCTTGCAGAGTATTACCTCGCCTTGGCCATTCGCCATGTGGGGAATTGACTTGATCGGCCTAATGCCAACAGCACCCAGAAGAGCGAAACATGCCATCGTAGCCGTGGATTATTTTACAAAGTGGGTAGAAGCCGAGCCATTGGTGCATATAACATAAGCAAACACTATAAGCTTTGTGAAGAAAAATATCATGTACAGATTCAGGATACCAAACACCATCATCACTGACAATGGAACTCAGTTCGACGGTAAGAAATTCAAGGAGCTGTGTGACAAGTATGGCATCAACAACTACTACGCATCTCCAGCACATCCACAAACAAATGGCCAAACTGAAGCAGTTAACAAAATCATAAAGCACAACCTGAAAGCCAAGCTGGCTGCAAAGAAGAGTAGCTGGGCAGATAAGTTACCACAGGTACTCTGGGCATACCGAACCATAGAAAGAAGCTCAATAGGTGAGACCCCATATTCCATGGCTTACGAAGCTGAAGCTGTCATTCCCATGGAAACATCCTTCTCTTCACCAAGAGTACAACTCTTTCAACCAGAGCTCAATATTGATATGCTAAGGTGCAGTCTGGATGAGTTAGAAGAAAAAAAAGAACGCGCACAAATAAGAAACACTGCTTACCAACAGAGGGCGGCTAGGTACTATAATTCACATGTGCGTGAAAGAAGGTTCGCACTTGGCGACTTAGTGTTGAAAAGGGTGAACCCGGGAACAAGAGATAAAGCTGCCGGATCGCTTACAGACAAATGGGAAGGGCCTTATCAAATTATAGGCATAGCCGATCATGGAGCATATCGCATCACTCGAGAGGGTTTTGGTGAGCTACCTCGACCATGCAATGCACAGTACCTGAAGATATACTACCCGTGACCTTGTCGCCACCCCCTCGGATTTTATTTTAACGTTTTTATTTTAAGTGTTTTTCATTTTAGCATTTCTTTCCCTTTCTCATTTTTGTCAAGGATTACAGGATACATTCAGTAAAGAGTAATTTATTACTATGAGCTTATGGTTTCGCTCTGTAGGGAAAAATACCGTAGTACACGTAGCGGAAGCGAGACTAAAAATAGATTTAGTAACTTTTAAAATTTTTCCTTTTTATGAACCTTAAACCCTTTAATCAATTAAACATATATATTATCTAACAAAAGAAGAATACCTTTTGTCGCGTGATCCGATTGACTTACGTCGATGGTAATCCGCAAGATCTTCAATCCTAGCACGAACATGGATCACCTAGGAGCGTGGTCTCCCTTTTCTTTGAATTGCAAACCTGAGAATGGACAAACAAACTTTTCTTTTTCTTTGTTAGTCACAAAAACAATCAAAAGAAGACTAAGATTATTCCGGTCACTTTTGAGTTCTCAATCTTATGATCGAAACTCGCGTGAACCTCAATCGATGTTGTACACACAAGCTTATTGATGAACAAGCAGTTAGTGTAATCAAAGAATAATCTATTCACTCTTTTATGTTTTTAGTAGAATAAAAATAATGCTCTCTATGAATTAAGAAGAAGAAGAAAATTGTCTCTCTAGCACAATGCATGCAGTGGCCGAATTCTATAAGTACACATATATAGGTGGCCAATTTTTCTTTTCTTCTTTATATTAGGGTTGCCGAAAATAATACACCAAAAGGGACTAGGGTTGCTGCAATACTCAAGCCAAAAAGAGTTTGTATTGCACCCTAATTCCTATTTAGTTTAAGACTTCAAACCCTAATCCAACTCATAGATCTTTTATTCTTTTATTTGACTAAATAAAAAGACTTCTTATTTGATTAAATAAATAAAATTAATTATTTATTTTCTTACCAAACAAGTCTTTTAATTTTAGTATACTACTACCAATAGTATAACTCTAGGAATCATATTTCCTAATCAGAAAAGATTTGTTTCTTAATTAAATAATTAATTAATAAATTAATTAATTCTTATTTAATTAAACAATGAAACAAAATAATATATAGGCTAATATATTAACCCTTGCCGCCCCACTTGTCTAAAATAGGGCCTTATATTATTTTCTCATTTCATTTAATCCATTGGACTTTAAATAAAAAGCCCACATGTGAACCAGACCCATTCTTACTGAAAGAAACAAGCCCACATGCCATTCATTAATATATAAATATAATTGAGCAGCCCATTACATAAATAATGTGCAAATTATATTCTTAATATATTAAATGCAATTCTAGATGGACCTTTAAATTGGTCCGGTAGAATATATCAAGTGATCCATGCAAGTCCGTGTGGATTGGGGATCTTGGCGGGCTATCTAAATTTAAGCTTCAATAGACATAACCTAATCAGAATCAACAAATGATTCACTTAGGTCCGATCCATTAATTTTAACTCATTCCACTAAAGAGCTAAAATTGAACTTTTAAATAAAGATAGAAAAGGAAGATGTTCCTCATTCATACCCTAGACAATCAAGTTGGAGATAGTGTATCCTCGTGATTAATATCAGTAATCGCCAAGAGTTCATAGACCGCCTATAACTCTCCAAGTTACCATATTTACTCATATGACCACGTTTTGAACTTGGATATTTTGACTTGTCCAGAAGCCATGTTTTCAATAGACACTATCGAAAACTCAACGTTGAGATTTAATATCCAATTACCTCAAAACATCCATATGATGATATTATACTCTCATTTAATAAATGGAGCCACGATGTCCATATCTATAAATGAAGTCCTCTATCGATTAACAAATGAATATCACCAAACTATCGAGGATAGACTATGCGATATAATCGTACTCATTGATAACTCAAATGATATCACTTGCAACCATAAGTCCATCATTTATCTCAGGATTAAGATAGACTCTCCGATTGTCCTGATAATGAAAAGACTTTTATCTACTGACGGTTATAGATAAAGTATTTCATTGTGATCCAGTTCAATGCACCCAGTGCACTAGATTCTTTTGCTCGAAGACACTCCGATGATTTAAGACTCATCATATCTCATTTGATCCCACTCAAATGCTAGCAAAAGAATTCTACAACTTTAACAAGATAAAGGTGCCCAACCTTTAACTTAAGTTGTGAACAATATTCAAGACTAACTAAAGAATTGTGTCTACCACATACATATCCAGATGTACGAACAATTCTTCTTTTCTCATAGTCTTTAGACCTTATGATTATTTACTTTGACAATTATAATATTAAACTATAAATGCTATAAGATTTGTTAAACCAGAAATCACTTTATTAATATGAAAAAGATTGTTAATTACAATATTACACTCTTGCTATTGAGCATAATCCTAACACGCTCACCAAAGGGGTAAGGTTATTCGCCAGCTTACAATTATGAATCACTCAATGTTGCGTAAAGACGAGTTTGAAACTCGCAACGACAAAAGCGAGTAAGACAGAGGGTCAAAGTTGAACACGCCACCACAACCCGGACGTGTTATAAGACCAAATGGTGGTCGCCATCACAGATAAAGCTAGCTGAAAATAGAATGACTTAAGGTCAAAAGCAAAAGTGGGAGACGTCCCAACAGTATGAATAAAAATAAAAGTTGGTGTATGGTCGAATACGTCCTGACAAACACTGAGCACGCCAAAAAATCAGCAATGGCAGCTGAATAATAAAAATAGCAAAGCTGAAAACTCAGCAAGAGCAGCTGAATAAAAATAAAATTTGGTATATGGTCGGGCACGTCCTGACAAACACTGAATACACCAAAAACTCAGCAATGGTAGCTGAATAATAAAGGTAACAAAGCCAAAAACTCAGCAATGGCAGCTGAATAAAAATAATGAAGCTAAAGAGTTAATAAATTTTATAAAAGTTATTTACAACTGAAATTACAAAAAGATTTGGAGAGTTGTTTACAACTGAAGTGTAAAAAGGCATGGCATAATCTCAACTAGCTGACGGAGGATCCTCGCTGTCTTCATCATCTCCAATCTCATCTTCAGAAGGCCAGACTATTTATTCATCCCCATTTGGCATGAAAGGCCCGTAATCCCTACCGGCAACAGGACCCAAATCGGGTTCAGCACCAGAACCAGAAAAATTGCCTTTCTGACCAGAGTAGTAAGTGTTAAAGGCACGCTAACTGGGAACTTCTAAGTGCATGGGGTGAGGCTCAGTCCTAGTATAATGACAGTGGGCTTTCCACCGTTTTCTCTGTTCTTTAATTGAACCCACTGCGCTGGCCATATGCAGCTGAAGAGACTTGTCGAAGCGGCCTAAAGCCTTTTCATTCGAATGATTCTTCATGGCGAAGAACTTCTTCAACTGCCTCATGCCTCGTTCAAAATCACGCAACAAAAGCGTGTCATAGGCAGGGGATCTCTTAGAATGATCAACTGCTTCAACCTCTAATACAGCCTTTAAGTCATTGAAGATAACATCACGTGAAGACAACTGGTTGCGCAAGTCCAATGCCTCACGCTCAGCTTTCTCTTTAGCTTCCTCAGCTAGTCGCTCAGCCTCCAAGCGCGCTGCGAGTGATTCTTGATTAGCAGACAAATGCTCTTTCAGCAAGCGAATCTCTTCCTCAGCAGCAGACAATTTTTCTTCGGCGGCTAGCTAAGCATCAAGGTAACCATCCGCGGATTCCCTCAACTGAGTAAGTTGCTGAGCATGGGATTCTTCAGCAGAAAGCTTCTCAGCTACCAAAGTGGAAGCTTGCTCTCGCAGATGTTTTACATCCCTGGAAAGAAAGTTCCCATGCTTATAGCTGTCAGCCAACTCAGACATCATCTGAAAAGAAAACACACAAGTCAAGAAACGCACAAATGGAAATATGACAGGAGTACTATAAGAAACCCACCAGGGAATTGCAGTTGAAGAAAAACTCCATTTTCCTGTTACAAGAACTGCTCTTCACATGCTCTTAACCTTCACCAACATAGACGTCGTTGTTGATTAGATGTGAGTAAATTTCCGCAGTGGTGAAGTCCGAAAGGGAAACAGACTCGGAGCCGTCACCAGCTTCGGCTGGATCAACAGGAGGAGCTTCACGGGTGAAACCTGAACCAGATGCAGAAGCCCCGGGTTGTTTCGATGACCCCATTTTATCAGCCATCCCTGGCCGACCAGATGGCCCTGGTTGACTAGCAGAGGAAATATCCGGCTCACCCGCAGCCGCCGGAGGAGAAGCTGTACTAGTCGAGATAGGGGTAGGAACATCCAACTTGTTAACCCCCTTGGGGAGTAGAGACACCACCGTACTCACTCTTTCAGCAGGAGCCTCATGGACAATCGTTGGGATAGAGGGAGTCCCGGTGAGTACAGGTTCATCGACAACCTCCTCGTTTGAAGAAACGACATACTGCACGACTCTTGACGCCCATTTTGGGGGTCGAGCAGTATGATCAGGGGTACCTTCGGCCGGGCGTTTGCCTCTACCAGTTCTGGGGTCAGGTCACTTGCAGGATCAAGAGGAGTCTCAGGGACATCCACATCAAAGATAGGGATATCACTAACTGCCCCTGAAACACCAACCTTCTCTTTACCCTTGCGGCTGGGGGAAGTCGTAGTAGGGGTACTCGCAGCAACGTCTGGATGTACAGGGGGTTGCCCCGATTCAACACCTCCCCCGGTAACATCACCAATTTCCTCACCATCTGAGGGATCACCACCATCCGGGCTGGCAATTCCTTCCTTAGTCAAACCAGCAGCATGTCTTTTACTGGTAGCCTCAGAATTCTTCACTGCCCGGGCTTGCAAATCACAGACTGTATCAAAGTCACACACTGTGAAAAATGACCAGGTATCTGTTAGGATTATGCTCAATAGCAAGAGTGTAATGTTGTAATTAACAATCTTTTTCATATTAATAAAGTGATTTCTGGTTTAACAAATCTTATAGCATTTATAGTTTAATATTATAATTGTCAAAGTAAATAATCATAAGGTCTAAAGACTATGAGAAAAGAAGAATTGTTCGTACATCTTGATATGTATGTGATAGACATAATTCTTTAGTTAGTCTTGAATAATGTTCACAACTTAAGTTAAAGGTTGGGCACCTTTATCTTGTTAAAGTTGTAGAATTCTTATGCTAGCATTTGAGTGGGATCAAATGAGATATGATGAGTCTAAAGTCATCGGAGTGTCTTCGAGCAAAAGAATCTAGTGCGCTGGGTGCATTGAACTGGATCACAATGAAAAGCTTTATCTAGAACCATCAATAGATAATAGTCTTTTCATTATCAGGACAATCGGAGAGTCTATCTTAATCCTGAGATAAATGATGGACTTATGGTTGCAAGTGATATCATTTGAGTTATCAATGAGTACGATTATATAGCATAGTCTATCCTCGATAGTTTGGTGATATTCATTTGTTAATCGATAGAGGACTTCATTTATAGATATGGACATCGTGGCTCCATTTATTAAATAAGAGTATAATATCATCATGTGGATGTTTTGAGGTAATTGGATATTAAATCTCAACGTTTAGTTTTCGATAGTGACTATTGAAAACATGGCTTCTGGACAAGTCAAAATATATAAGTTCAAAACGTGGTCATATGAGTAAATATAGTAACTTGGAGAGTTATAGGCGGTCTATGAACTCTTGGCGATTACTGATATTAATCACGAGGATACACTATCTCCAATATGATTGTCTAGGGTTATGAAAGAGGAACATCTTCCTTTTCTATCTTTATTTAAGAGTTCAATTTTAGCTCTTTAGTGGAATGAGTTAAAATTAATGGATCGGACCTAAGTGAATCATTTGTTGATTGTGATTAGGTTGTGTCTATTTAAGCTTAAATTTAGATAGCCCGCCAAGATCCCCAATCCACACGGACTTGCATGGATCACTTGATATATTCTACCGGACCAATTTATGGGTCCATCTAGAATTGCATTTAATATATTAAGAATATAATTTGCACATTATTTATTTAATGGGCTGCTCAATTATATTAATATATTAATGAAAGGCATGTGGGCATGTTTCTTTTAGTAAGAATGGGTCTGGTTCACATGTGGGCTTTTTATTTAAAATCCAATGGATTAAATAAAATAAGAAAATAATATATGGCACATTTTATACATGTGGGGCGGCAAGGTTAAAATATTAGCCAAATATATTATTTTGTTTCATTGTTTAATTAAATAAGAATTAATTAAATTATTAATTAATTGTTTAATTAAGAAACAAATCTTTTTCTGATAAGGAAATATATTTCCTAGAGTTATACTATTGGTGGTAGTATACTAAAAGTAAAAGACTTGTTTGATAAGAAAATAAATAATTAAGTTTATTTATTTAATCAAATAAGACGTCCTTTTATTTAGTAAATAAAAGAATAAAAATACTTATGAGTTTAATTAGGGTTAGGAGTCTAAAAAGATGATGGGAATTAGGGTTGAATTTCGGTCACCCTATATAGGTGATGTGATGAGATGAAATTCGGCCAACCCTAATACCACACCTTATAGAATTCGGCAACCCTAAAGTAAAAAGAGAAAGAAATTCGGCCACCCTATATAATAGACCTTATAGGGTTCGGCCACAAAAATGCTTGGTTGATTCAATTTTCTTCTTCTTCTAAACTCATAGACAAGTATTTGATTATTCTACTAAGACATAAAAGAGAGAAGAGATTATTCTTTTGATGGTACACTAATTGCTTGTTCATCAATAAGCTTGTGTGTACAACATCGAATTAGGTTCACGCGAGTTTCGATCATTAGATTGAGAACTCAAAAGTGACCGGAATAATTTTTGTATTCTTTTGATTGTTTTAAGACTGACAAAAAAAAAGAAAAGTTTGTTTGTCTATTCTCAGGTTTGCAATTCAAAGAAAAGGGAGACCACGCTCCTAGGTGATTCACGTTCGTGCTAGGATTGAAGATCTTGCGGATTACCATCGACGTAAGTCAATCGGATGACGCAACAAAAGGTATTATACTTTTGTTACTTTATATATGGTTAATTAATTTAAAGGGTTAAGGTTCATAAAAAGGAAAAATTTTAAAACATACTAAATCTATTTTTAGTCTCGCTTCCGCTGCGTGTACTACGGTATTTTTCCCTACAATTGGTATTAAAGCCTAGGTTGTACCCTTTTAATTAATTAACGTATATATACGTGAATCGATTTCTTTTTATTGTGATTATGCATGTTTAGAAAGAGATGGCACTCTAGGTATTCGCATATGTAATTACATGTGAATGTATGGATTTATATATGTTATAATTTTATTATGTGGATTGTTATTGCTCGATTTTGGTCCTAGATTTTCAATGTAATTTTTGTTATGGAATTGTAACAAGAAGGGTGGTCTATCATCACCATAATTCCTTCTTGGTAGTTGCTATATTTTTTAATGTATTAAATCTAATGTGCAGTTTTTTTTTATTTATTGGATTAAATTTTAAGTGCAGTTTTTTTGTAAAAAAGTACTGCAGTGATTAAAAAATAAATAAAATAAATAAACTGCAGTATTTTTATTGTTTAAATAAAGTTGTAATACGTTCTAACATCCAAGATTCGAAGACGTGAAGAAAAAGGAAGCAACCGGAACCAAGAACGAGAACCGTGCGCACCCTAGGAGTGGATTGGGCTGCGCATGGCAAGCCCAAATCTTGGTGGGCTGCGCACAGCAGCCCCTTTGTGGGGTTGTGGGGTGTGTTCGCCCATGGGAGGAAGCCGAAAGATGAGCGTATGGTTGATGGCCACTTGAAGATCTTGTATTCCAAAACAATTGTAATTTACTTGCTTTTCTAGGATGGACCAAAATTGTTGCTATTTAATTTTTGCTTAAATATTACAATATTTGTTATTGTATGATAACATGACATATAGAATAGGAGTGCCACTCATATATCTCTTTTGGTATGAACATGCATTGAATGATTTAGGTATCTAAATTGGCATCTAGATAACTTGATAAATCATTCTATGGGATTTAATCACACGCCTTAAATAATTGAGTGGGAGAAGGTGTTTTGTAACACCTATGGCCTCCAAGGTTGGTTGAGCTTTATTATTTATTGGTAATCCCCCCAAGGGGCATCCATGAATGGAATTTAGCAAAATACTTCCTTACAAGGATAGACTAGACAATGGACTCAAATGAGATCTACTCCCCAAGGAGGGATTTTCGTGAGAGAAAATTGAGGGTCGATATCTTGGTAACACACTCAATGTAATTTTATTGATATCCTCCCAAGAGTTCTTGTCAGTAAAATTGCAAGGCTAAAATTGAAAACACTGGTTGTTATGTTAACAATTAGGTGGGACCTAGTCTAACTAGTAAATGGTGCGAACTCCCAAAGGAGGCGTAACATTTATGGGTGTTGGATCACCGTTGAATTTTTATGATTGAGTTATTTATTTAATTCAAGATAAATATTTAAAAGTGCTTTATCATGATTATTTACTTATATATGTTTTGTTTTATTCAGAAATCATGACCCATCACTTATGAACATCCTGAAAGATAACACTTTAACTGGAGATAATTATGTCACATGGAAAAGGAAAATTGGGTTGTTGTTGTAAAGTGAAAAACATAAGTTTGTTCTAACTACTCCTAATAATGAATCTAGCATAATGCAAAGAGATGAGTATGAGCAGTGGAAGACTTCAGATGATATGGCCAAATGTTATATTATGGCTACTATCTCCGACGTGTTACAACAGCAGCATGAAGGAATGGAGTCTGCTGCTGATATAATGATGTCTCTAGAAGAGATGTTTGCTATGAAGTCCAGGACGACTAAGAGAGAGGCAGTGACTGCTTTTATGAATCTTATGATGAAACCTGGACAGGCTGTGAAGGATCACATGATGAAAGTCATAGAACATCTCAACATTGCTGAACTGCATGGCGCTGAGATAGATGGTGAGATAAAAATTGATTTGGTTGTTAATTCATTGTCAGATTCCTTTGATCAGTTCAAATTGGACTACACTTTGAACAAAAAGGAATACACCTTACAAGGCCTGATGCAAGATGTTCAAAGTGCTTAAAAGATCCTTGTGAAAAGCAAATGTCAAGAGATTCATATGGTTGGTAAAGTTGCTACTGTTAAGACCCGTCAGAAGGTCAAGAAACAACAGAAGAAAAAGCAATTTGGCCCTACCAAGAAGGAGACCAAGAAAGTAACCAAGATCAAAGGGAAATGATTCCTTTGTGGTGAAAAGGGACATTGGAAAAGAAATTGCCCAAAGTCCTAGAATAAGAAGGAAGAAGGTAATGTTAATTATCTTGAAACATGTTTTCTGGCTGATTCTATTGATTCTTGGATCATAGACTCTGGAGCCACTAATCATGTTTGTTATTCCTTGCAGGGGTTCCAAGAAATGAGAAGGCTGAGTAAGAATGAAATCAATTTGCGCTTGGGCAACGGAACGTTAGTGTCTGCAAGTGTAGTGGGAGATATTAGAGTTTATTTGGATTCTAGAAGGCATTTAGATTTAATAGACGTTTATTATGTACCTCAATTCAAGAGGAATTTAATTTCAGTTTCTTGTTTGAATAAATTTGGATATTCGGTTACTTTTAATAAAGTTTTTATTATTAGTAAGAATGACAAAATTATTTGCCAAGGTACATTGGAAAACGGTTTATACTTTTTGAATAGAAATATCTCTCACTCGTTAGACACAGAATTAACGGAACCTGATCATAAAAGAGTAAAATTATCAATAGATGAAACCTATCTATGGCATTTACGCCTAGGTCATATTAACCTTAATAGGATTAAAAGATTGGTATGTGACGGACCTTTAAGTGACTTAAAGGTCGATGATCTACCAACTTGTGAATCTTGTTTGGAAGGTAAAATGACCAAAAGGTCGTTCTCGGCCAAAGGTGCTAGAGCCACTGAATGTTTAGGATTGATACACACTGATGTATGTGGTCCTATGAGCATTCAAGCTAGAGGTGGATATGAGTACTTCATCACCTTCACAGATGATTACTCGAGATTTGGCTATATGTATCTCATGCGACAATAGTCAGATGTTTTTGACATGTTCAAAGCAATCAAAGCTGAAGTAGAAAATCAGCTTGAGAAACACATAAAAATCTTGAGATCTGATCGTGGGGGAGAATATCTATCTGGTGAGTTTCAGCAATATCTTATTGATAATTAGATAGTTTCTCAGTTTTCTGCACCAGGAACACCTCAACAGAATGGGGTAGCAGAAAGGAGAAATAGAACTCTTTTGGATATGGTTAGGTCTATGTTGAGTTATTCAACACTTCCTATTTCTTTTTGGGGATATGCTTTACAAACTGCTATATACATTCTGAACGATGTACCATCAAAGTCTGTTCCTCAAACATCGCATGAGTTGTGGACTGGGCGCAAGCCTAGTTTACAACACTTAAGGATATTTGGTTGTCCTGAGCATGTGTTAAAAGGAAAGACAGAAAGGATGGAGTCCCCGTTCAGAAACATGTATATTTGTAGGGTATCTAAAAGAAACAAAAGGATATTTTTTCTATAGTCGTTCAGATCTTAAAGTATTTGTTTCGACAAATGCTAAATTTCTGGAAAAGGATTATATGAATGATTTTGTGCCTAGAAGTAGAATTGTCCTGAATGAGATGTCAGGAGATACAATTCCACGAGAGGTTACATAACCTAACCCAATTGTAAATCCGATCAAACACAAGATCAACAACCTACCATTCCTCATCGTAGCGGGAGGGTTAGAACACAACCCGAAAGATACATCGGTCTGGGAGAATCAGTTAAGAATCTCCCGGACGACGATGATCCCTACACGTATAAGGAAGCAATGGAGGATGTTGATAGTCACCATTGGCAAAAGGCAATGCAATCTGAGATTGAATCCATGTTCGATAACAAAGTCTGGTCCCTTGTAGACTTGCCTAAAGGGTTAAAACCCATTGGGTGCAAGTGGGTAAACAAGAGGAAAATAGGTATGGATGGAAAGGTGGAAACCTTTAAAGCTAGATTGGTAGCTAAAGGGTATACACATAAAGGAGGTATTGATTACAAGGAAACCTTCTCTCCTGTGGACATGCTTAAATCCATTAGGATACTCTTGTCCATTGCAGCATCTTTAGATCTAGAGATTTGGCAAATGGACGTCAAGACAGCTTTCCTTAAAGGAAGTCTTGACGAAAGCATCTACATGATGCAACCAGAAGGATTCATTGAAAAGGGCCAAATGGAAAAGGTATGCAAGTTGCAGAAATCCATATATGGATTAAAGCAAGCATCCAGATCCTGGAACATAAGGTTTGATCAAGCTGTGAAAGGTTTTGGATTTATTCAGAATCTTGACGAACCTTGTGTATACAAGAGGATTAAGGGCGACAAGTTGGTTTTCCTGATTCTTTATGTTGATGATATACTACTCATTGGAAACGATGTAGGTGTATTGACATCAGTAAAAGAATGGTTAGCAAAACAATTCGATATGAAGGACTTAGGAGAAGCAAGTTTTATTCTAGGTATCCAAGTAATAAGGGATAGAAAGAATAAAACGATTGCATTATCCCAAGCTTCATACATAGACAAGATCTTGTCTAGGTTTTCCATGCAGGATTCCAAGAAAGGTATGTTACCTTTCAGACATGGAATCAAGCTTTCTAAGGAACAAGTTCCTAAGAATGAGCATGAAGAGCAACTCATGAGTAGAGTTCCATATGCCTCGGCAGTTGGAAGTCTCATGTATGCAATGCTCTGCACTAGACCGGATATTTGTTTTGCTGTTGGCATAGTTAGCAGGTTTCAATCGAAACCTGGTCCTGATCACTGGACGGCAGTCAAGTATATTTTCAAGTGTCTGAAGAGAACGAGAGATAATATGCTTGTATACTCTGAAGGGGATTTAATTCCCATTGGGTATACAGATTCTGATTTCCAATCAGATTTTGACTCCAGAAAATACACATCAGGGGTTGTGTTTACTATTGGAGGAGTATCAAGCAATCTTGTATTGTTGATTCCACCATGGAAGCTGAGTATGTTGCTGCATGCGAGGCTGCCAAAGAGGCTGTTTGGCTCCGCCAATTCTTGATTGACTTGGAAGTGGTTCCTAGTGCGAATAAGCAGATCACTATCTACTGTGACAACAGTGGAGCAGTGGCTAATTCGAAAGAACCAAGAAGTCACAAGAGAGGAAAACACGTTGAAAGAAAGTATCATCTTTTAAGGGAGATTGTTCAAAGAGCGTGACGATTACCAAAATCGCGTCAGCAGAAAATCTAGCGGATCCCTTCACAAAGGCTCTACCTCAGAAGAGTTTCAATGGGCATCTAGAGAACATGGGCATGAGAGATATGACACATTTGCTATAGCGCAAGTGGGAGATTGTTAGGATTATGCTCAATAGCAAGAGTGTAATGTTGTAATTAACAATCTTTTTCATATTAACAAAGTGATTTATGGTTTAACAAATCTTATAGCATTTATAGTTTAATATTATAATTGTCAAAGTAAATAATCATAAGGTCTAAAGACTATGAGAAAAGAAGAATTGTTCGTACATCTGGATATGTATGTGGTAGACACAATTCTTTAGTTAGTCTTGAATAATGTTCACAACTTAAGTTAAAGGTTGGGCACCTTTATCTTGTTAAAGTTGTAGAATTATTATACTAGCATTTGAGTGGGATCAAATGAGATATGATGAGTCTATAGTTATAAGGATTCCCATTAATAGATTGGCTTATTTCGTGGTCAAACCACATGTTGGGGTTTGGTTGTAAGGGTAGTCTAGGTCATTAAGGTTGAAGATCAAAGACCCTTTCCAAGACCTTAAGAGGATAAGCACCAAAGGTATATCTTGTGCTTACTTTGGCTTGAAGAGTTATAGTTGCACAGACACACACAACATGCATAACTCTTATTCTTGTATGGTGTGTTTATATTTTGTGTGCATTGTGCTTTATTGATTTATTCAATATCTCTTCTTGCATGTTGAATTGATTGCATCTTGTTATATGATAATGCCATGACATGTTAGGCATTAGGATGCATTCAATACCCACACTTGCACTTCATGTATGTTAGCTTTTAGTGTGGTGTAATTCGTTTCCCGAAGGTTGTTAGGAAACATCCGCGCGTGCACGATGATGTGCTTTGTTTTGCGCGATGATCGCCGGTGGAGATGCCTTTGGCTTCTCCTTGGTTTCACCATTTTTGGTGAAACGGCGGTTCCGTTCGGCGGCCTGGCCGCCGTTCGAAACCGCCGAATCAGACCTGATTGAAATTCCTCTCGGGTCCAAAACGGCGGTTATGATCGGCGGTTACGAAACCGCCGAACGAAGTCGCCGAAGTTCCCCTGTTCCTCTCGGGAGCCATTCGGCGGTTAATTTCGGCGGCCTGGCCGCCGAATGAAACCGCCGATCGTGCGATTTCAGGGGCAAAATTGTCTTTTCACTTGCCCTGTTCTTGATGTCTATAAATATCACACTTTCTCATTATCTGAATAAGTTCTTTGACTCTTAAGAACCCTAATCTTCAAAGATAGATTTTGAGAGAAAATCAAATCAAGAACTCAACTTTAACCACTCAAATCAAACCCCTTTTGCATCAAATTTCATATTGCATCTCCTATGTCTATATAGAGTGCATCCATGTATGGGTTTGCATCATCACAACTTGCTTGGTAAGATTTTGATTAATTTCATCTTATTGTAGTATTTTAAATACCAAGCCATCTCTTTTAAATTACTTGTATGTTTTAGATCATATGCTAAATACAAGAAAAGAGATTATTTGTGATGAATTGATTGAGTGTTGTTTTTGATAGATATCTAGGTTTTTATAATCTATGATTATCTATGCTATTTGACATGTCATTTAGCAATTGATATCTAGGGTTGATTTAAATTGAATATATCATCATCCTAGATAAGCATTTAGAGTACCCTAGCTCTTATTGCAATAATTGAATATTCATACATATTCACATAGGGTTGTGCATCTCTTTTGAGAGATTGAAGTCTTGGTCTAGGGTTGCTATTACAGGCCCGCTGGGTAGTAGTGGTGGGTTACAGACCGGGATTGGCTGTAAACATCATTACAAGTAGTGACTTCGAGGATCAAGCAAATTGGAATAGGGTTGCTAATAAAGACCCGCTGGGTAGAAGTGAGGGGTTACAGACCGGAGTGTTAGACGAGGTCTACATAGGTTGTAAACTTCATTTCAATTAGTGATTTCGAGTTCCGAGTGTGGCGCACTATACAGCCCATGGTTTTTCCCAGTGGTTGGGTTTTCCACGTATACATCAAGTGTCTTTTATTATTTCCGCACTATATTACACTTGTATGTATTGTTGACTTGCTAGAGGCATTTTCGTAAAATTGACTTGCATGCGAAAATTGGGTAATAATTAGATAAAATCTATTCACCCCCCCCCCCCCCCCCCCCCCCCCCTCTAGCTTTATATATTGAAAAACACACCATGAGAACTTTCAATAGTCATCGGAATGTCTTCGAGCAAAATAATCTAGTGCACTGGGTGCATTGAACTGGATCACAATGAAAAGCTTTATCTAGAACCGTCAATAGATAATAGTCTTTTCATTATCAGGACAATCGGAGAGTCTATCTTAATCCTGAGATAAATGATGGACTTATGGTTGCAAGTGATATCATTTGAGTTATCAATGAGTACGATTATATAGCATAGTCTATCCTCGATAGTTTGGTGATATTCATTTGTTAATCGATAGAGGACTTCATTTATAGATATGGACATCGTGGCTCCATTTATTAAATAAGTCATATGGATGTTTTGAGGTAATTGGATATTAAATCTCAACGTTGAGTTTTCGATAGTGACTATTGAAAACATGGCTTCTGGACAAGTCAAAATATCCAAGTTCAAAACGTGGTCATATGAGTAAATATAGTAACTTAGAGAGTTATAGGCGGTCTATGAACTCTTGGCAATTACTGATATTAATCACGAGGATACACTATCTCCAATATGATTGTCTAGGGTTATGAAAGAGGAACATCTTCCTTTTCTATCTTTATTTAAGAGTTCAATTTTAGCTCTTTAGTGGAATGAGTTAAAATTAATGGATCGGACCTAAGTGAATCATTTGTTGATTGTGATTAGGTTATGTCTATTGAAGCTTAAATTTAGATAGCCCGCCAAGATCCCCAATCCACACGAACTTGCATGGATCACTTGATATATTCTACCGGACCAATTTATGGGTCCATCTAGAATTGCATTTAATATATTAAGAATATAATTTGCACATTATTTATTTAATGGGCTGCTCAATTATATTAATATATTAATAAAAGGCATGTGGGCTTGTTTCTTTTAGTAAGAATGGGTCTGGTTCACATGTGGGCTTTTTATTTAAAATCCAATGGATTAAATGAAATAAGAAAATAATATATGGCACATTTTATACATGTGGGGCGGCAAGGTTAAAATATTAGCCAAATATATTATTTTGTTTCATTGTTTAATTAAATAAGAATTAATTAAATTATTAATTAATTGTTTAATTAAGAAACAAATCTTTTTCTGATAAGGAAATATATTTCCTAGAGTTATACTATTGGTGGTAGTATACTAAAAGTAAAAGACTTGTTTGATAAGAAAATAAATAATTAAGTTTATTTATTTAATCAAATAAGAAGTCCTTTTATTTAGTCAATAAAAGAATAAAAATACTTATGAGTTTAATTAGGGTTAGGAGTCTAAAAAGATGATGGGAATTAGGGTTGAATTTCGGTCACCCTATATAGGTGATGTGATGAGATGAAATTCGGCCAACCCTAATACCACACCTT
Organism: Acer yangbiense; assembly: GCA_008009225.1. Lineage (NCBI taxonomy): Eukaryota > Viridiplantae > Streptophyta > Magnoliopsida > Sapindales > Sapindaceae > Acer > Acer yangbiense. The sequence goes on from CM017764.1 coordinate 32,775,539, forward strand.
ATAGAATTCGGCAACCCTAAAGTAAAAAGAGAAAGAAATTCGGCCACCCTATATAATAGACCTTTTAGGGTTCGGCCACAAAAATGCTTGGTTGATTCAATTTTCTTCTTCTTCTAAACTCATAGACAAGTATTTGATTATTCTACTAAGACATAAAAGAGAGAAGAGATTATTCTTTTGATGGTACACTAATTGCTTGTTCATCAATAAGCTTGTGTGTACAACATCGAATTAGGTTCACGCGAGTTTCGATCATTAGATTGAGAACTCAAAAGTGACCGGAATAATTTTTGTATTCTTTTGATTGTTTTAAGACTGACAAAGAAAAAGAAAAGTTTGTTTGTCCATTCTCAGGTTTGCAATTCAAAGAAAAGGGAGACCACGCTCCTAGGTGATTCACTTTCGTGCTAGGATTGAAGATCTTGCGGATTACCATCGACGTAAGTCAATCGGATCACGCAACGAAAGGTATTATACTTTTGTTACTTTATATATGGTTAATTAATTTAAAGGGTTAAGGTTCATAAAAAGGAAAAATTTTAAAACATACTAAATCTATTTTTAGTCTCGCTTCCGCTGCGTGTACTACGGTATTTTTCCCTACAGTATCAATAACGGAATAAACAACAGCAATATCAAAAATAAGTATGCGAAACTTACAGCGAGGAAGTCTAGCAGGTAGACGTGTAAAAATTCGCTGGGCAATCATTTTTTCCTTGTCCAAAAGGAACGATCGACCTCTCTCGTCCAAAGGAAGGACATCAGCCGCATCAAGATGTGCGATCTCAGCATCTTGCAAAATAGGAATTATCTTCTACCAGGCCTCAGGAGAAGTAAAGTGCCTAGGAACTCTCTTCGCCGAAAAGTTATGGCTCACATTGGCAAGCACATCTCTACCCCACTCACCACCAACGAAGAACCAACTGTTCTTCCACCTTTTATTCGAAGTTGGAAAACCCCAAATGAAGCCCTTCTTCTTCTCGTCGCTGGAAATTTCTACCTGTCCGGGGTTCACCACACCCTCGGGGATCCAATTTTCCACCACTGAGGAAAGAAGGAAATACGTGCCACTATTGCCCGCCTGCATTAGGGTATAAAAGTGGCGGATCTCGCGGGGCGTAGGGGGTCCATAACCCTTCAACTTCCACATCAAACATAAGCACATTAAGATCCTATAGCTGTTTGGGGCAAGTTGGGCAGGTGCAATCTGGGCTTCTGCGAGGAATATAGCGATAAAGGGTTGAAAGGGAAGAGTTACCCCGCAACTAAGCATTGCGCCGTAGATGGCAACAGCATTCTCAGGAGGATTCCAAGCTGCTCGATCACCCGGTAAAATCAAAGTCACAGCATCAAGGATATTGAAGCGACTCTTATATTTACGAAGCTCTTCATCACCAACTACATTGACTTCAAAGTCAAAAGAATATGGACGGTCAGCCGAGAAATGCAATCTATTCCTCTGATGATCATCAACATCTGAATCAACGGTGGTCTGAGCATCCAGCAAAGACCCATGAGGAGCCCTTGAAGCCTGTCGTCTACTGCCGCCTGGTTTAGAAGACCTCGTCATCATCGGAGAGTCACTATCAAAAGACGAGGGAGAAGGAATGTTAGGAACAAAATTTTCCTCAGAGGAAGGAATATAGACAGAAATCGGGGATGGAGAATCTGGGTGAAAATTACAAATTAGGGATTCAATTCGATCTGCAGTACATTTATCACCTAGTTCTAAAGCTTGCATCATTTGATTGAAAAGAGAATAACGCAAGGAAGGATCCATGGAAACTCACCAGAAAACCCTAAAAAATGTGAAGAATGCGTGGGAGATTTGGGGACGCCGAGAAATAAGAACAGTCGAGTTCGGTGAGCCATCTAGTAATGGAAGACACAGTAAAAAGTTGTAGCAAATATTCGAAGAAACGGGAGAATAGGGCAAATAAAAACAAAGATTCAAACTTATTTCTGCTCTAAGAAGAAAAAGGAAGTAAAAATGGAAAGATTGAAATGAGGAAGAAGAAATGTTCAAGCATTAAAAGAGGGAGTTTTAAAATTCAAAAGTCTCAGAAAAGGATACTTTGTTAAGGTGAGCGACGGTCACGGTGAATGGCCGTAACAATCACCACCGAGTAACGGACATGTGGCACTTCGGGAACCACCAAGCAGTGAAAACACACTTTCACCATGTCAAATGAAGTAGAAGCGTCAAAAATTGTGTGGTCATAAATGAGACGTGCACTGGAAGAATCACCTCATGAAATTCAACACGTGATGAAAATTAAAAAAAAAGGGGGGGAAATTATCTACAAAGAATGCATGAGTGCTCAAGTACGGATATAAATACTACTCGCGGAGGCGAAAAAAAGTGACAAAACGAATCATTCACTCGGCTCAAAGTATTTATGGGGGTATTGTTGTATGTGTAATTTCGCCGATCTGACACGTCAGCAAAGGAGTTAATAAATACTGATGAAAACGTTGCCACGTCACCCGTTGACCAAGTCAAAGAGGAAACATGGACCAGTCAGCATGTCAACAAATCTCAAGCCAATAAGTCAAAGGTGTGTGTAAGGATTCCCAATTATTGATTGGCTTATTTCATGGACAAACCACATGTGGGGCTTGTTGTAAGGGTAGCTTAGGAATTGGTGAAAGTTCAATGGCCCTCTCAAGACCTCAAAAGAAGAAGCACCAAAGGTAAATTCTAGTGCTTACATGCTTTGAAGAGATCATACTTATATGTTGTGTGTTTTCATATGTGTGCATTCATAATTGTTGAATATCTCTTTATGCATGTTTATTTAATTGCATCTACTTTATTGAAATGCCATGACATGTTTAGGCATTAGGATGCAAAGCCATGAATTTTATTCATGCATGTTGAATTGATTGCATCTTGTTCTATGATAATGCCATGACATGTTAAGCATTAGGATGCATTCAATTCCCACACTTGCACTTCATGTATGTTAGCTTTTAGTGTGGTATAATTCATTTCCCGAAGATGGTTCGGAAACGTCCCGCATGGAAGTTGGTGTGCTTATCTTGCGTGAAGATTGCCTTCGGAGAATGCCCTTGGCTTCTCCTTAGGATTCACCACTTTGCACACTTGCATATTGTGCACAAAGTGGAAACAAGGCATTGTCGCCATTTATTGGTGTCGCTCTTTGGTGGTGTCGCCATGGCGACAGTATGTTATACTTGAAAAAACCAATCAGGTATGAGGTCGCCACGAGGTCGCCTTGACACAAATGGCGACCATGAAGTTTTACACTAGGTCGCCATTTGTACAAATGGCGACCTAGAAGAAAATCAGGCTTCTTTTTTCAAAACGATGTCACTTCTTTTTGACACTCTATATATATGCCTCTTTCTTCTTAGGTCGACCAATGAGTTCAAAATCATCTCTTTAACTTAGAATATCTTTCAAGAGAGAAAATCTTTTAAAGAACTCATCTTTAATCACACAAACCCATTTCCACATGCATAAATCATCATCTAAGCATCATCTAAGATCATATAGTATGTGCTAATGCATGGGCCTTCTTCAACACACATGGTATGATTTGTTGAACACTTTTATCTTACATAATTACTATTTTAACTTATAAATTTATCTCTTTTATCACTTGTATGTTCTTTGAATAATTTCTACATACATGATTGAGATTATGTGTTGATTGGGTTATTTATGTTAGCTAGGTTTTCATGCCTAATTTATATCTAGCTAATTAATCTCATTATATGATTGAGATTATTTTTGATAGCTATTGTATTTAGGATCGGTTATCCTTAACATAGCTAAGCTATTATGCCATGTCATATAGCTATTTTCATATCTATGATTGATTTTATTGACATCATATAATCCTAGATAAGCATTTAGTGTACCCTAGCACTTCTTGCATATTTGGATATCATTGCATATTCACTTAGGGTTTGATCTCTTCATAGAAGAAAGTCTTGTGTGATAGACCGGGATTAGGTGGTCACATGAGCAAATTGGACTAGGTCCACTTTTACAGGCCTACGGGTAGTGGTAGCGGGATATTGGCCGGGATTAGGCCGTCAAACCTGGATTAGGTTGTATACGTTATCACAATTAGTGGATTCGAGGTTCGAGTGTGGTGCACTTACCAGCCCGTGGTTTTTCCCGTGAGGGTTTCCACGTAAAAATCTAGTGTCGTTTATATTTCCGCACCATATTACACTTGATTATTATATTGTCTAGTTAGGGGTATTTTTGTAAATTTGACTAAACACAAAAATTGGGTAATAACGATTAAAATCTATTCACCCCCCCTCTAGATAATATTATACACACCGAGTATTTGTTTCAGTGTGGTCGCCAGATCTTTATATGTACTCGCCAGGGATAAAAACGTGGTTGTCGAAGGGTGATATTCAGGAATGAAGACATTAAGCAAATCAGCTTAATAAACACAAACCAACTCGACAAAAGCACATAAGTAAAATCCTTACTCACGGAAGACCCTCTACGACGAGGAATCACAGAAGGAAAAGACAAGAAGCTTATCCTAATCCGTTGCAACATGGGATTCCCAATACAAGCCCAAGAGGAAGTCCTACTATCAACACGGCTGAAATCAAGGGGAAACCCTAATTATTATATATAAATAGAACCACCTATCCCACGAGGGGGGGGGGGGGGGGGGGGGGGGGGGGGGGTTTCAAAAAAAACCTAAAGAGAGAAAAGCAAGAATTCGAGAGATTTGAGTGTGTAACTGAAACAAGATAATTATAGTGTTATTTTCCTGTCCTCCGGGACGCCGTGGTTTTTTCCCATTCAAGGGTTTTTCCACGTAAATCTGTCTGTTGCATGTGCTGATTTTCTTTCTTATATCACATCTGTTTTGATTTGATTGTTGGTCGTGTGGTAATCCAAAATTCACCGTCAACACACGTAAAAATCAAGTGTCGTTTATATTTCCGCATCTTATTTCACTTGTTGTTTTTATTGACTAGTTAGGGGTATTTTCATGAATTTGACTTAACGTGAAAATTGGGTAATAATTGATAAAATCTAGTCACCCCCCTCTAGATTAATATTAAACACACCGAGTATTTGTTTCAATGATTGTTATGAGAAAATAATTAACACATGTATGCTCAATTCACCACCCTTAGTCTACAAAACATATACCAAAAACAATGTATCTCATATACAAGTATATTCAATGAAGAGCACATTCCATAAGTTATACTTTGAATATTACATTGTAAGAATACTACAACTTGCTAGTGAAGAAACTATATTAAAATTAAAATAAAGAATACTTGTAATTCAGTAATGTCCAATATATTACAAGTATCAATCAAAGAATACCTATACACAAAAGTATCAACATACAAAAGAATTATATATACAACTGTAAGGTCTCATTTGTTGATTGGCTCATTTCGTGGACAAACCACAATTGGGGTTCATTGTAAGGGTAGCTTAGATATTAGGTTCAAGTTCAATGCCCTTTGAAGACCTCATCATCGATAAGCACCAAAGGTAAATTTCTAAGTGCTTAGTTTTCTTTGAAGAGATTTAGATTGCACACACACACTTATCATACTTGCATTTGTGTTCATACTCTTCACATGTCACATTTCACACTTGCACTTTGATTTTATATTTTGTGTGTGCTTATGTGCCTTGTAATTCGTTTCCTGATATTGTTCGGAAACGTCTGCGCATTTACTAGTATGTGCTTGGTTTTGCGTGAAGTCCACCTATGGAGAATGCCATTGGCTTCTCCTTTGGTTTCACCTCTTTTGGTGAAACGACGGTTATGATCAGCGACCTAGTCACCGAATGAAACCACCGTTTGTGTCCAGAGGCTTCTGGAGCAATTCTACGATTATGATCGGCGGCCACGACCGCCGTTCGAAACCGCCGATCATACCTGATTGATTTAATCTCTAGGGTTTGATTCTGCGGTTGGTTCGACGGTTTTGAAACCACCGAATGAAACCGCCGATGATGCCCTGTTCTTCTTGGGCTTAATTCGGCAGTTGTAATCAGCGGCCTGGCCGCCGATTGAAACCGCCAATCGGTGCGTTTTAGGGGCAAACTTGTCTTTTCACCTACTCTGTTTTTCATGCCTATAAATACATCACTTTCTCTTGTTCTGAATGTGACTCTTTAATATCAAGAACCCTACTTTTAAAAGAGTGATTTTTGTGAGAAAAAGCAATCAAGTTTGCTCATTTAAACACTCAAACCAAAATTCATATGCATCAAAATTCATCTAGCATATCTAGGATGCTTGCTTGCATGGGTCTTTCATCAACACACTTGCTTTGGTAAGTTCTTCACTATTATCATATATAATTAGTGTTTTATTTATTATGGCATCTCTTTTATTACTTGATTGTTCTTAGATTAAATTCTAATATTCAAGATAGAGATTGTTGTGCTGATTTGATTGAGTGTTGTATTGTGATAGCTATCTAGGTTTTCTTAATCTATGTTTAGTTAAGCTAATTGACATGTCATCTAGCTTTTAATATCTAGGATTGAATTAATTGCAAAATCATCATCCTAGATGTAAGGTTCCCATTTGTTGATTGGCTCATTTCTTGGACAAACCACATGTTGGGGTTCTTTGTAAGGGTAGCTTAAGCGTTAATGTTATTGCTCAAGCCCTTTGAAGACCTCATCTTGATAAGCACCGAAGGTAAATTTCTATGTGCTTACTTGTCTTGAAGAGACAGTTGCACACACTCACAACTCATGCATATGTTTAATCCTTGTATGTTGTGTGTCTTATTTTTGTGCATTAATGTTCATTAACATCTCTTCTTGCTTGTCATTTTGATTGCATCTTGCATATCCAATTGCCTTGTCATGCTTAGACTTAGGATTGCATTTTTGCACTGGGTGCTCCCAAAAGCGCTCTACAGAAGTGCTATACGAACAGCGCCCATCGAGCACTGTTTAGACCTGATCGATTTTAATCGGTCGCTGTTGGGTCGCTGTACAGGCGCTATACAAATCGCTGTACAAAGCGCTCTACGTACATCGCCACTCTGTTTTCCCGAGAGAACAGAGTTGGGGCGCTGTACAGGCACTGTACAGAAGCGCTCTACGTACAGCGCCCAAGGCAAATTTTAGGCCAACTTATCAAAACGACCACACTTTGTTTTGGCCTCCTATATAAATGCCACTTTGACTTTTGGTCAATTAAGAGAGTTCATATTCAAATTTCATACTTAGGATATTTTTCAAGAGAAGAAAAAATTCCAAGAACTCAATTTTTTATTCACTCAAACACTTTTTCATGATCATCAATCATCATCTAGCATCATCCTAGATCATCTAGATGTCTCTTTGCATGGATTCTTCATCACACTTTGCTTAGTAAGCTTTTCACTAATATCTTACATATTTTGTGTGTTTCTTAACAAGCAATCTCAATTAATTTCTTGTATGTTATTTATATATCTTTTGATATAAGATTGAGATTAGTGTGTTGTATGTTTGTGAAGTTGTATTGTGATAGCTAATTAGGTTTTGTGCTTAATCTTGATTAGCTAAACTATTTGATTAAACATGTCATTTAGTTTTAATATCTAGGATTGTTCTTGTAAGGATTCCCGTTTTGTTGATTGGTTTATTTCGTGGTCAAACCACATGTTGGGGTTTTGAATGTAAGGGTAGTCTAAGTGTTTAAGGTTGAAGCTCGAAGGCCCTTTCAAGACCTCAAGGGACAAGCACGCCAAAGGTATAAATTCTTGTGCTTGATTTTTCTTTGAAGAGATTTAGTAAGCACACACACACTTAGCATACTTGCATTTGTGTGCATACTCTTCACATGTCACTTTACACACTAGCACTTTGGTTGATATATCTTGTTGTGTGTATATGTGCTTTATAATTAGTTTTCCGACATTGTTCGGAAACGTCCGCGCTTGCACTAATGAGTGCTTGGTTTCGCGCGAAGACCGCCTATGGAGAATGCCCTTGGCTTCTCCTTGGTCATTGTTGGTGATCGGCGATTATGATCGGCGGCCTGGCCGCTGAATGAAACCGTCGTTTTAGTCCAGTTTGTTCTGAAGCAATTATGCGGTCAAGATCGGCGGTCACGACCGCCATTCGAAACCGCCGTTCATACCTGATCGATTTTAATCCCTCGGGTTTGATTCGGCGGTTGGATCGGCGGTCACGAAACCGCCGAATGAAACCGCCGTTGATGCTCTGTTCTTCACGAGCTCAATTCGGCGGTCGTTATCGGTGGCCTGGCCGCCGATTGAAACCGCCGAACGGTGCGTTTCATAGGCAAAATTGTCTTTTCACATGCCCAATTCTTGATGTCTATAAATATCTTATTTTCTCATTCTCTGATTAAGCTTCTTGAGTTATTAGAACCCTAAACTTTCAAGAGAGATTTTTGAGAAAAAATCAAATCAAGAACTCACCTTTAAACACTCAAATCAAATCCTTTCTGCATCAAATTTCATATTGCATCCTCTATGTCTACATAGAAAGCATCTATGATTGGATTGGCATCATCAAAATATGTTTGGTAAGATTTTGATTAGTTTCATCTTATTTTAGTATTTTTACTATCAAGCATATTCTCTTTTAATTTACTTGTATGTTGTTGATCATATGATAAATACAATAATAGAGAATTAATTGTGATGAATTAATTGAGTGTTGTTTTTGTGATAGCTAATTAGGTTTTTGCTTAATCTTGATTAGCTAAGCTATTTGACATGTCATTTAGCAATTGATATCTAGGGTTGATTAAATTGATTATATCATCATCCTAGATAAGCATCTAAGGTTACCTAGCCTTGTTTGTTATTTGAATATTCATACATATTCACATAGGTTGCATAATCTCTTCTTAGAGAATTAAGTCTTGAGGCTAAGGTTGCTTAGGCCTCAAGCAATTGGACTAGAGCCACTTTTAAAGGCCCGAGTGGTAGAAGTAGGGGGTTATTGACCGGAGTGTTAGACGAGGTCTACATAGGTTGTAAACTCCATTTCGATTAGTGGATTTCGAGGTCCGAGTGTGGCGCACTAAACAGCCCGTGGTTTTTCCCAGTGGTTGGGTTTCCACGTATACATCAAGTGTTATTTAAATTCCGCACTATATTACACTTGCTTGTATTTTTGACTAGTAGGGGCATTTTCGTAAAATTGACTTGCATGCGAAAATTGGGTAATAATAGTTAAAATCTATTCACCCCCCCTCTAGTTTTATATAGAACACGCCTCTATTTTGTTTCAATTGGTATCAGAGTGGGTACCTAGATATACTTAGGTGATCCTAGCTCATTTTAGGTGTGTTGTGCATTTGTGTGATTTTTGTTCATTCATACATTTTGCATACATTTCATTCATTCATTTGATACAATGAGTGGATTCTGTGGCAACCATGAGGGTGCTTCAAGCACACGGCCTCCTCTCCTCACCGGTGTGAATTATGCCTCATGGAAAGGCAAGATTGAGGCATATGTGTGCCAAATCCATGATAGGGCATGGATGGCAATTGAAGATGGGTATGCACCTCCTATGATGACTCCCACGAGTGGTGGAGAAGAAGTACTCAAGCCAAAGGCCCAGTGGTCACCTGAAGAGTTTGAGACTTCAAAATGGAATAGGAAGGCATGGCATGCTCTTCTATGTGCAGTGGATGAAAATCAGTACAAACTGATTCAGAACACTAGGATAGCCAAGGAGGCATGGGATATCCTACAGGTTGCACATGAGGGAACCGATGTCGTTAAGGATTCCAAGCTACAAGTCCTTTAAACGCAATTTGAGTTGCTTAAAATGGAGGAGGACGAGTGCTTCAATGACTTTGAAGTCAAGTTGATGGATATTGTGAATCAAAGCCATCAACTCGGTGATCCTTATTCGGATAGGAGAGTTAAGCAGAAAATTATGAGGTCTCTCCCCGCTAGGTTCGAATCAAAAGTGACGGCTTTAGAGGAAAATAGCACATACAAAGATATGAAGCCGAGCGAGGTGATTGGAAGACTCCTCGCCTATGAATCTAGGAAGGCTCCTAGTATTTCACCTCCTAAAAAGCAAAAAGGAATTGCTTTGAAAGCTTCCAAAGTTGAGAAGGAGGAAAAAGATGACTCAGACCAAGACATGGCTTTGCTACTTAGAAGATTCAAGAAGTTTGTCAAGTTCGAGAATAAGGGCATTGGATCCAAAGGCCAAGACTTGAAGAAAAAGGCTCCCTTCATGAGTTTTGAGCCAAGAGAAGAGTGAAAAGAAAGGGGTCCAATGCTATGAGTGTGGTGGTATAGGTCACATCTCACCCGATTGTGGGAACTTGAAGGACAAGATGGCAAAAGTGATGGCCACCACGTGGAGTGAAAGTGATGACTCCTGAAAGGGAGACAAGTCATCTAGTGATGATGAGCTTACCATCAACTACACGGCATTTGGGGCCACTTGTGTAGAAGATAAAGTTGTTGGTAAGAATGACTTGACTAGTGATCCCATAGAAGAAATTGATGAAGAAGTATCTCTAGAGGTGATAGGCAAAGCTACTCATTGGGATATGTCTCTCATTGACTCAAGAGACCAAGGTAAAGGTCTAAATGAGGGAAATGACTCCATTAGTGAGAATGAGAGTGGAGGAGATAACTCAAGTGAAGATGACTCCTCATCTAACTCTACAAATGGAAGTGTAGAGAAAATGGATGTGAATGACTTTATAGTCAAGTGTGAAAGTTCATTGGAGAAGAAAAATATAAAGTTGAAGATTTTAAAGGATGAAAATCTAGAACTTTCAACACACAATGACCACTTAAGTAAACAAGTGGAGGTATCCAAGAAGATTGAAGACAAGCTAAGGGATGAGCTAGCTATGTCTAAGAGGAATGAAGAAGGGTTGAAGAGAGAGCTTGTTGAAGCCATAGAGTCATTGTCTAGGATGACTACAAGCACCAAGAAACTTGACCACATTCTTGGTAGTGGAAAGAACCCTTGTGACAAGAGAGGTATTGGGTATGAAGTAAGCAAGGAGATCACTACTCCAACCAAGACCATCTTTGTCAAGAGTTTGGGCAAGATAGAAGCCTCACCGGTGCACACTCCTAGGAAGAAAATTGATCTAGGACAATGTTCAAGAAATGCACAAGTGAAGGTAGCTCCAAAGAGACAACCTCAAGCTCAAAAAGTTCCTCAACCTAACTTCCCTCAAGCTTATATTCATCAAGGGAAGAGGCCAATCATGCAAAATGAAACAAGGAAGCAAGCTAGACCGGTTCAACAACAAAGAAGATTTGAACCCGCTCAACCACAAAGTCATGGGATGGCTCTTATGCATGCACAAGGACATGGTATGAATTCTAAATTTATCCCTACATGTCACTTTTGTGGTATTAATGGTCACATTAGACCAAATTGCTTTCATTTCATTAAATTATGTATAATCAAAAGCACGATTGAAAAGAGAATGATAAGAGCTAGAATGCATGCTAATAGGAAGGAAAACATTCATATTCATGATCCTATTAATTCTAGTACTCTTGAACCATTGTCCACTAGGAAGAAAAATGTCATATCTATGTGGATAAGGAAAAATGAACCCGCTTGCTACGAGACTAACAAGTCTCAAATAGGTTCAACTAAGTCCAATGGACTTGGTAGGTCTATAGGACCTCATGCCCTTCATTGATGAAGGATGATACTAACCCCATATGGGGAACTCAAGCAAAGAGAGCTATTTTTGCATTCTTGTCACTTGCAAAAAATTTGAAAATTCTTATGCTTCTTGGTTGATTGCTTGAGTAAGCTTGGTTGCACATATGTATATATGTTTTCAATTCAATAAGTGTGAACCGTGCTTGTTTACAATCCATGTCATATTTATGTTCAAACATGCATTTTTGGACTAGGAGATGTATGTAGGAAGTATGATTTGAATGACCTATGATTATCTCCATGACATGATGATTCTTTTATAACATGCTAATGTCTTATGAAAAGCATGAAATTCATGTACATGCTCAAATAAAAAGCATGAATTGATAATTGCGTTCTTAAATGCAAAAACTTGTGTGAAAAAAAAAAACAAAAAGGGCTTATGAGACTCAAATGAAAAAGGATCTAGTATCCATTCAAGGATTTTACAATCCAAATGTCTCTCTTTCTTTATTGGTTGAACATGTCTACTATCATACGGGTTTCATTCCCGGAAAAATCAAATAGGGTGCAAAGTTGCTCATGACATGTTTAGCTTATAAAGTTGGATATAGTTGTTCTTAAATTGAAATCAATGAAATTTCTATATCCTTGCTTCTCTCATGACAATGGTGAAATTGGTTTGAATTCCTATTAGAAACCTTTGTCATTTGCTTTGCCAAATACCATGGTATTTTGGACTTGAATGCTATATGTCTTGTATGCAAAGCATTTTGTTTCATACATTTTATCTAATAAATCTCCTCGTTTCTCTTCGATTAATTGAGATTGCATAAAGTGACTTATATTGATTATGCATATACTAGAATGCTACTATCTCTCTTTGCCTTAAGTGACCCGGTTGGGGACTACTCCTTTGCCTATATCATGACAAAAAGGGGGAGTAGAATATGGTAAGGGGAGGTGCAAATTGTTGTAGCAATTGGTGCACATTGGGGAGAATATATATTGAGGGGGAGTAACCCTTTGAGGGGGAGCATTGCATACATAAAACAACATGATGTTGTGCTTAATTTTTTAAATATGCAAATGCTTGTTTTAATCTCACTTGATTCATCTCACCTTTTCTTGTTTTGGAAAGTTTAGAAACTGAAAATAAATAATAAACGTGTCCTAAAGTAATCTAGAGGGGGGGTGAATAGATTTTAAACAATTTTACCCAATTTTTCGAGATTAGTCCAAATTACGATCTAGTCAATATACAAAAATATACAAGTGCGGAAATTTGAGGACACACAATATTTACGTGGAAACCCACACGGGGAAAAACTGTTATGTGCGCCACACGAGAACCTCGAATTATTTGCAAATACGATTACAAATTAGGTTGACCACATCACACCTAAATTTACTAATTCGTCTTTGCTACCCGCGGGCCTTTAATAGTGACTCTAGTCCCTTGCTTGCAAACTACCTAAGAGGTAAATACAAGACTTGTCTCTAAAGTGAAGAGATAGCACAACCTAAGGTGAATATGTGAAATACTCAAGATGCTATGCAAGGTTAGACATTTTAAGCTTATCTAGGCAAGGATGAACATGTTAGACAATCCTAGATATCATATTACTAGATGACATGCATAAACCAACACTAAATAAGTCCTATATGCATTATCTATCACAATGAAACTAAGTCAAGTCATAAAGATGCAATCTTGAATCAATTCAAGTGATAAAGAAGCTATCTTGTAAAGCAAGAACATATAGATATGAGAATGATGTTCTAGATACAAGTCATGTGAGCAAAACTAAAAACCCTAGATGAAATCAACCTAGAATTATGCTAGATGATAAATGAAAGATGCAATATGAAGGGTTTTGTGATTTGGAAGCTTAAAGATGAATTCTTGATACCTTGGCTTGAAGATACTCAACCATGCTCTCAAAAGTGTAATTTTTGCTCTTTTAAACCGAGCCAAGACTATCAAGACATATATAAATGGGATCCAAGTGAAGTGACATCGTTTTTGAAAAAAACGGTTCAGATTCCCGTCAGCTGCGCTGGTGAAGCGCTGGACGACCAGCGCAACTCACCAGCGCACGCCCTTTAACTGGCAAGGGCGCTCGACGAGTGGCGCGCCTCAAGGGCGCAAGACCAGCGGCAACATTCTGGACGAGATGCGCTGGTGGAGCTTGCGCTGGTGACGACCAGCGCACCAACAGCGACAACCTACTGGAGGAGTTGCGCTGGAGGAGAGCGCCGGTGCAGACCAGCGCACGACCAGCGGTAGTCCACTGGACTAGTTGCGCTGGTCAGCTTGCGCTGGTGACACCAGCGCATGACCAGCGCACACACTCCCTTAAGCACACAAACAAAAGTGCAAGGGTCAAAAGAAATGCATCCTAAGCCTAACTAGATATGCCATTATAATCACAAGATGTAAGAAGAGAGATTTAAATACCCAATGATGCACAAAAACTTCAAACACAACATACAAGTAAGAGTTATGCAAGTGTTGTGTGTGTGTGCAACTACATCTCTTCAAAGTAGAGTAAGTCAAGAAATCTACCTTCCTTGAAGCTCTTGATCATGCAATGAGGTTTTCTTCCATCCTAAGCTATCCTTACATATAGAACCCCATTATGATTTTGCCAATGAAATACGCCAATAAAAAAAGAGGCACTTACAGAAACCTTGTTTCAAGGAATGATTGTTCTACAAGAGATTGAAGGCTTCAAGTTTTACTTTTTATATATCTCTTTGTATTGTAGAAAATCTTCATTGACCCATAGGTTTATTTTGTTGTGAGGAATCAATATGAGTGGTGGTTTTGTCACGAAATAGCCAAAGGGGGAGATTGTAAGGATTCCCATTTTGTTGATTGGCTTATTTCGTGGTCAAACCACATGTTGGGGTTTTGAATGTAAGGGTAGTCTAAGTGTTTAAGGTTGAAGCTCGAAGGCCCTTTCAAGACCTCAAGGGACAAGCACGCCAAAGGTATAAATTCTTGTGCTTGATTTTTCTTTGAAGAGATTTAGTAAGCACACACACACTTAGCATACTTGCATTTGTGTATACTCTTCACATGTCACTTTACACACTAGCACTTTGGTTGATATATCTTGTTGTGTGTATATGTGCTTTATAATTCGTTTCCCGACATTGTTCGGAAACGTCCGCGCTTGCACTAATGAGTGCTTGGTTTCGCGCGAAGACCGCCTATGGAGAATGCCCTTGGCTTCTCCTTGGTTTTCACCATTGTTGGTGATCGGCGGTTATGATCGGCGGCCTGGCCGCCGAATGAAACCGTCGTTTTAGTCCAGTTTGGTCTGAAGCAATTATGCGGTCAAGATCGGCGGTCACGACCGCCGTTCGAAACCGCCGTTCATACCTGATCGATTTTAATCCCTCGGGTTTGATTCGGTGGTTGGATCGGCGGTCACGAAACCGCCGAATGAAACCGCCGTTGATGCTCTGTTCTTCACGAGCTCAATTCGGCGGTCATTATCGGCGGCCTGGCCGCCGATTGAAACCGCCGAACGGTGCGTTTCAGGGGCAAAATTGTCTTTTCACATGCCCAATTCTTGATGTCTATAAATATCTTATTTTCTCATTCTCTGATTAAGCTTCTTGAGTTATTAGAACCCTAAACTTTCAAGAGAGATTTTTTAGAAAAAATCAAATCAAGAACTCACCTTTAAACACTCAAATCAAATCCTTTTTGCATCAAATTTCATATTGCATCCTCTATGTCTACATAGAAAGCATCTATGATTGGATTGGCATCATCACAATATGTTTGGTAAGATTTTGATTAGTTTCATCTTATTTTAGTATTTTTACTATCAAGCATATTCTCTTTTAATTTACTTTTATGTTGTTGATCATATGATAAATACAAGAATAGAGAATTAATTGTGATGAATTAATTGAGTGCTGTTTTTGTGATAGCTAATTAGGTTTTTGCTTAATCTTGATTAGCTAAGCTATTTGACATGTCATTTAGCAATTGATATCTAGGGTTGATTAAATTGATTATATCATCATCCTAGATAAGCATCTAAGGTTACCTAGCCTTGTTTGTTATTTGAATATTCATACATATTCACATAGGTTGCATAATCTCTTCTTAGAGAATTAAGTCTTGAGGCTAAGGTTGCTTAGGCCTCAAGCAATTGGACTAGAGCCACTTTTAAAGGCCCGAGTGGTAGAAGTGGGGGGTTATTGACCGGAGTGTTAGACGAGGTCTACATAGGTTGTAAACTCCATTTCGATTAGTGGATTTCGAGGTCCGAGTGTGGCGCACTAAACAGCCCGTGGTTTTTCCCAGTGGTTGGGTTTCCACGTATACATCAAGTGTTATTTAAATTCCGCACTATATTACACTTGCTTGTATTTTTGACTAGTAGGGGCATTTTCGTAAAATTGACTTGCATGCGAAAATTGGGTAATAATAGTTAAAATCTATTCACCCCCCCTCTAGTTTTATATAGAACACGCCTCTATTTTGTTTCAGTTCTAATTGCATATTAATCATCTTAGATAAGCATATAGGGTTTCCCTTGCTCTATGTTGCATTTGGATATTCATATATTCACTTAGGGTGTTATTCTCTTCATTGAGAAAGTAAGTCTTGTGTGTAGCTTCCGGGATTAGGTTGCTTAGATCGCAAGCAAATCGGACTAGGTTCACTCATGCCGGGATTAGGTAGGTGTGTGATTACTTCCGGGATTAGGTTGTAATCGTTTTACACATTTAGTGGATTCGAGGTTCGAGTGTGGCTTACTTACTAGCCCGTGGTTTTTCCCGTGAGGGTTTCCAAGTAAAAATCAAGTGTTATTTAATTTCCGTATTTTATACTTGATTTATTGCTTTAACTATTTATGGGTAATTTCGTAATTTTGACTAAACATGAAAAATTGGGTAATAAGCTTAAAATCTATTCACCCCCCCTCTAGATAGTTTTATACACACCGTGCTATAATTTGTTTCAATTGGTATCAGAGCGGGTTCCTAGACATACATAGGTGATCCTTGCTCATTTTGGTGTGTTTTGCATCTTGTGTGATTTTTTGATTTATTCATACATTTTGCATTCATCTCATTTGCATTCATCCAAACACTATGAGTGGTTTCGGGATGAGCAAAGAGGGAGCGTTGAGCATGAGGCCACCGTTGCTCACCGGTGATAATTACTCCTCATGGAAGTGGAAGATGGAAGCATACATATGCCAAATCCATGATAGGGCGTGGATGGCGGTTGAAGATGGATATGCTCCACCTATGATGACTCCTACGGATGGAGGAGAAGAGGTTCTCAAGCCTAAGGCATAGTGGAGTCCTCAAGAATTTATTGACTCCATATGGAACAACAAGGCCATTCATGCCATCCGATGTGTAGTGAGTGAAAATCAGTACAAACTGATTCAAATTACTAGGATTGCTAAAGAAGCATGGGACATCCTAGAAGTTGCACATGAAGGCACTGAGGTTGTCAAGGACTCAAAACTTCAAGTCCTTCAAACTCGGTTTGAGACCATTAGGATGGAAGAGCACGAGCACTTCAATGACTTACAAGTGAGACTAATGGACATTGTGAACCAAAGTCACCAACTTGGTGATCCTTACTCGGATAGAAGAATCAAGCAAAAGATCATGCGATCACTTCCCGAGAGGTTCGAGCCCAAAGTGATGGCTTTAGAAGAAAATGACACTTACAAGGAAATAAAGCCGAGCGAAGTCATTGGAAGACTTCTAGCCTATGAATCAAGAAAGGCTACCACATCACCTCCTAAGAAGAAAAAAGATATTGCCTTGAAGACATCCAAGATGGAAGAGGAGGAGGATGACTCATATGAAGACATGGCACTCATTGCCAAGGGATTCAAGAAGTTCTTGAATCTACAAAAGAGTGGTTATGGCTCAAAGGGGAATGACTTCAAGAAGAAAAAGACCACAATCAAGAATGTCAAGCCATATCATGAGATGTCTTCAAGAGAGAAGATTCAATGCTACGAATGTGGAGGATTCAGGCATATCTCCAAGGATTGTGTTAACTTGGAAGATGAAAGAGAGGAGGCCGCCACTTCAAGTAATAGTGATGACGAGGTTGTGGCAAAATTTTTGGCATTAGGTTGCTCTCACAAGCGGGACAACAAAGTGAAAGTTGTTGAAGGAAGTCCCTCAAGCTTAAATGATTGTGAGAACAACTATTTTGCCATTCCAATCTCCTACAATGAAGAAGAGAATGAGAGTCAAGAAGAAAGTGACTCTTATGAAGATGACTCTTCATCTAACTCCACACATGGATATGTGGAGAAAAAGGTTCTAGATGAATTCCTCGCTGAGTTTAAAAACTTAGAAATGAAGACCAAGGAAAAGATGCTAAGATTGAGAGAAGAGAATCTAGACCTTTTGGCTCATGTTGACCACTTAAGTGAACAAGTGGATAGATCCAAAAATATTGAAGATAAGCTAAGAAAGGAGTTGGACTTAACTAAGAGGAATGAAGAAGGATTAAAAAAAGAGCTTGAAAAGGCTAAAAGGTCAAGGACTAGGATAGTTTCTAGCACCGAAAAACTTGACCACATGTTAAGTGTTGGAAAGAGTCCTTGTGACAAGAGAGGTCTTGGGTTTGAAGATGGTAAGGAGTCCTCCACTCCTAACAAGACCGTGTTTGTCAAGAGCTTGAGCTACAAAGAAGCTTCACCGGTGCAAATTCCTAGGAAGAAGATTGATCTAGGACAATGCTCTCATAGTGCACAAGTGAAGGTAGCTCCAAGAAGACAACCTCAAACTCAACCTACAAGAGTTCCTCATGCTAACTTCCCTCAAACTCAACTCCATCAAGGGAAGAGACCAATCATGCAAACTCAACCAAGGAAGCAACCAAGTCTTGGTCAACAACAAAGAAGGAGAGATCCGATCCAACAATCAAGACAACCACAAAGACATGGGAAGGCTCATATGCATGCACAAGGACATGGTATGATTCCTAACTTTGTCCCTACATGTCATTTTTGTGGTGTTGATGGTCATATTAGACCAAAGTGCTTTCGTTACATTAAAATGTGTAGAGTTAAAAGCATGATTGAGAAGAAGAAAGCTAGAGCTAGTATGCATGCTCATAGGAAGGAAGAAATTCATTTACATGATCCTATGACATCTAGATCTCTAGAACTTTTGACCACTAGGAAGAAAATTGTTTCACCTAAGTGGATAAGAAAAGATGAACCCGCTTGCTATGAGACAAACTTGTCTCTAATAGGTTCAACAATGTCCAATGGACTTAGTAGGTCCATTGGACCTCATGACCTTCAATGATGAAGGATAATGATGACCCCATATGGGGAACTCAAGCAAAGAGAGCTATTTTGCATTCTTGTCACTTGCAAAAATTTGAAATATCTTATGCTTCTTCTTTTAATTGCTTGAGTAAGCTTGGTTGCATATATGTATATATGTTTTCAATTCAATAAGTGTGAACCTTGCTTGTTTACAATCCATGTCATATTTATGTTCAAACATGTATTTTTGGACTAGGAGATATACATAGGAAGTATGATTTGAATGACCTATGGTTATCTCCATGACATGATGATTCTTTAATAACATGCTAATGTCAAATGAAAAAGCATGAAATTCATATAACATGCTCACATGAAAAGCATGAATTGATGATTGCATATTCTTAAAATGCAAAACTTGTGTGAAAACTTATGAGACTCAAAATGAATAAGGGATCTTGTATCCGTTCAAAGGAATTTATATTCCAAATGTCTCTATTTCGTTATTGGTTGAACATGGCTACTATCATACGGATATCTTATTCGAAAAAATCAAATAGGGTGCAAAGTCGCTCATGCCATGTTTCGCTCATAAAGTTGGATATAGTTGCTCATATTAAAATCAATGAAAACTCTATATCCTTGCTTTTCTCATGACAATGGTGAAATTGGTTTGAATTCTTTTTTAGAAACCTTTGTCATTTGCTTTTCCAAATACCATTGTATTTTGGACTTGAATGCTACATGTCTTGTATGCAAAGCATGTTTGATTCACACATTTTCTTCAAATAAATCTCCCTGTTTCTCTCCTATTAATTGAGATGCATAAAGTGACTTATATTGATTATGCAAATATCTTGCATGCTACTATCTCTCGTTGCTATGAGTGACCCGGTTGGGGACTACTCCTTTACCTATATCATGACAAAAATGGGGAGTAGGATATGGTAAGGGGAGTTGCAAATTATAGTAGCAATTGTGCTTGTTGGGGAGAATATTCATTGAGGGGGAGTAACCCGTTGAGGGGGAGCATTGCATACACATACATTGCATGATGTTGTGCCTAATCTTTTAATATGCAAATGCTTGTTTCACTTGATTGATCTCACTTTTTACTTGTATTGGAAATGTTAGAAACTTTATTTTCAGGGATTGATTATTCTACAAGAGGTTGAAGACTTCAAGTTACATTTTCTTATCTCTTTGTAATGTAGAATATCATTGTAGTCCCGTAGTTTCTAATTTTTTTGTGAGGAATCAATGTGAGTGGTGGTTTTGTCATGAAATAGCCAAAGGGGGAGATTGTAAGGTTCCCATTTGTTGATTGGCTCATTTCGTGGACAAACCACATGTTGGGGTTCTTTGTAAGGGTAGCTTAAGTGTTAATGTTATTGCACAAGCCCTTTGAAGACCTCATCTTGATAAGCACCGAAGGTAAATTTCTATGTGCTTACTTGTCTTGAAGAGATAGTTGCACACACTCACAACTCATGCATATGTTTAATCCTTGTATGTTGTGTGTCTTATTTTTGTGCATTAATGCTCATTAACATCTCTTCTTGCTTGTCATTTTGATTGCATCTTGCATATCCAATTGCCTTGTCATGCTTAGACTTAGGATTGCATTTTTGCACTAGGTGCTCCCAAAAGCGCTCTACAAAAGCGCTGTACGAACAGCGCCCATCGAGCGCTGTTCAAACCCGATCGATTTTAATCGGTCACTGTTGGGTCGCTGTACAAGCACTATACAAAGCGCTGTACAAAGTGCTCTACGTACAGCGCCACTCTGTTTTCCCGAGAGAACAGAGTTGGGGCGCTGTACAGAAGCGCTCTACGTACAGCGCCCAAGGCAAATTTCAGGCCAACTTATCAAAACAACCACACTTTGTTTTGGCCTCCTATATATATGCCACTTTGACTTTAGGTCAATTAAGAGAGTTCATATTCAGATTTCATACTTAGGATATTTTTCAAGAGAATAAAAAATTTCAAGAACTCAATTTTTTATTCACTCAAACACTTTTTTATGATCATCAATCATCAATCATCATCTAGCATCATCCTAGATCATCTAGATGTCTCTTTGCATGGATTCTTCATCACACTTTGCTTGGTAAGCTTTTCACTAATATCTTATATATTTTGTGTTTTTCTTAACAAGCAATCTGAATTAATTTCTTGTATGTTATTTATATATCTTGTGATACAAGATTGAGATTAGTGTGTTGTATGTTTGAGAAGTTGTATTGTGATAGCTAATTAGGTTTTGTGCTTAATCTTGATTAGCTAAACTATTTGATTGAAAGTGTCATTTAGTTTTAATATCTAGGATTGTTTTAATTGCATATTAATCATCTTAGATAAGCATATAGGGTTTCCCTTCTATGTTGCATTTGGATATTCATATATTCACTTAGGGTGTTATTCTCTTCATTGAGAAAGTAAGTCTTGTATGTAGCTTCCGGGATTAGGTTGCTTAGATCGCAAGCAAATCGGACTAGGTTCACTCATACGGGGATTAGGTAGGTGTGTGATTACTTCCGGGATTAGGTTGTAATCGTTTTACACATTTAGTGGATTCGAGGTTCGAGTGTGGCTTACTTACTAGCCCGTGGTTTTTCCCGTGAGGGTTTCCACGTAAAAATCAAGTGTTATTTAATTTCCGTATTTTATACTTGATTTATTGCTTTAACTATTTATGGGTAATTTCGTAATTTTGACTAAACACGAAAAATTAGGTAATAAGCTTAAAATCTATTCACACCCCCCTCCCTCTAGATAGTTTTATACACACCGTGTTATAATTTGTTTCACTAGATAAGCATATAGAGTAACCTAGCTCTAAATTGCATTTTGAATATTTCTCATATTCACATAGGTTTTATTATCTCTTCTTAGAGAATTAAGTCTTGTGTTGTGACCGGGATTAAGTTGCTTAATTCGCAAGCAATTGGACTAGGTCCACTTATACCGGGATTAGGTAGGTGTGTGATTACTTACCGGGATTAGGTTGTAATCGGTTTACACACTTAGTGGATTCGAGGTTCTATTGTGGCTCACTTATTAGCCCGTGGTTTTTCCCGTGAGAGTTTCCAGGTAAAAATCAAGTGTTATTTAATTTCCGCATTTTACACTTGCTTTATTGCTTTATCTAGTTTGGGGTAATTTTGTAATATTGATTATACACGAAAATTTGAGTAATATCTTTAAAATCTATTTACCCCACTCTAGATAGTTTTATACACACCGTGCAATATTTGTTTCAATTGGTATCAGAGCAGGTTCCTAGATATACTTAGGTGATCCTTGCTCATTTTGGTGTGTTTTGCATTTTGTGTGATTTTTGATCCATACATTTGCATTCATTTCATTCATTCATAAACACTATGAGTGGAAACGGTGGAAATGGTGGTGGCAACGAGGGTGCTTCTAGCACAAGGCCTCCACTTCTTGCCGAGTTGAATTATGCCTCTTGGAAAGGCAAGATGGAGTCGTACATATGTCAAATCCATGACCGGGCTTGGATGGCGGTTGAAGACGGCTACACATCACCCATGATAACTCCTATGGGTGGAGGAGAGGATGTGCTCAAGCCTAAGGCACAATGGAACACGCAAGAGTTTGAGGCATCAAAATGGAATAGGAAGGCGATGCATGCCATCCTATGTGCAATGGACGAAAATCAATATAAATTGATTCAAAATACTAGGATAGCTAAGGAGGCATGGGACATCCTAGAGATTGCACATGAGGGAACCGAAGTGGTGAAGGACTCCAAGCTTCAAGTCCTCCAAACTAAATTCGAGATGCTTAAAATGGAGGAGAATGAGTGCTTCAACGATTTCGAGATCAAGTTGATGGACATAGTTAACCAAAGTCATCAACTTGGTGACCCATATTCGGATAGGAGAATCAAGCAAAAGATTATGAGATCTCTCCCTGATAGGTTTGAATCTAAGGTGACGGCTTTAGAGGAGAATAGCACTTACAAGGATATGAAGCCGAGTGAGGTGATAGGGAGGCATCTAGCTTACGAGTCTAGGAAGGGTCCTACCTCCACACCTCCTAAAAAGCAAAAGAGAATTACTTTGGAAGCCTCCAAAGATGTGAAGGAGGAGAATGATGACTCGGACAAAGAAATGGCCTTGTTAATGAGAAGGTACAAGAAATTCTACAAGTCCGAGAAGAAAGGTTTTGGATCTAAGGGTTAAGACTTCAAGAAAAAGATTCCATTCAAGAAGTTTGAGCCTAGGCAAGAGAAGACCGAAAGGAAAGGGGTCCGATGCTATGAGTGTGGTGGCATAGGCCACTTTGCCCTCGAATGTGCTAATCACATTAACAAGAAAAAAGGTAAAGTGATGGCCGCCACATGGAATGGAAGTGATGAGTCTTCGGATGATGAAGAGCTCATGGCTAACTTCATAGCCTTTGCCTCATCTTACAAAAGCAAAGGTTCTAGTGAAGAAGAGAGTGAGAGTCAAGAAGAAATTGACTCAAGTGATGATGGCTATTCATCTCACTCCACTAATGGAAAAGTGGACAAGATGGATCTTAAAGACTACATGGTCAAGCTTGAGAATTCAAGGTTAATAAACAAGTGAGAAATTATGAGATTGAAGGAGGAAAACCTAGAGCTCTCAACAAATATAGATCAATTAAGTGAAGAAGTAGTGAGATCCACATCGAATGAAGATAAGCTAAGACAGGAGTTAGTCTTATCTAAGAGGAATGAAGAAGGTGTAAGGATTCCCGTTCTTTAATTGGATTATTTCGTGGACAAACCATGTGTTGGGGTTTATTGTGTAAGGGTAGTTTAGGTGATTGAACTTCAAGCTCGAAGGCTCTTTCAAGACCTCAAGGGACAAACACGACAAAGGTATATTCTCTAGTGCTTGGTTTTCTTTGAAGAGATTTAGATTGCACACACACACTTAGCATTCTTGCATTTGTGTGCATACTCTTCACATATCACATTTCACAATTGCACTTTGATGTTGTATCTTGTTGTGTGTATTTGTGTCTTGTAATTCGTTTCCCGATAGTATTCGGAAACGTCCGTGCATGCACTAAAATGTGCTTGGTTTTACGCGAAGACCGCCTACGGAGAATGCCATTGGCTTCTCCTTGGTTTTCACCTCTGTTGGTGATTGGCGGTTATGATCGACGGCCTGACCACCGAATGAAACCACCGTTTGCATCAAGAAGTGTCTGGAGTAATTCTACGGTTACGATCGGTGGCCACGACCGCCGTTCATAACTGATCGATTTAATCTCTCGGGTTTGATTCGACGACTGGATCGGTGGTTACGAAACCGCCGAATGAAACCGCCGAATGAAACCGCCGTTGTTCCCCTATTCTTCTCGGGTTATGATCGGTGGCCTGGCCGCCGATTGAAACCACCGATCGGTGCGTTTCAGGGGCAAACTTGTCTTTTCACATGCTCTGTTTTTTATATCTATAAATATCTCACTTTCTCATTCTCTGAATTAGTTCTTTTCACTCCCAAGAACCCTAAACTTAAAAGAGAGAATTTTGAGAGAAATCCAATCAAGAACTCACATTTGACCACTCAAATCAAATCCCTTTTGCATCAAATTTCATATTGCATCAACTATGCCTTCATAGAATGCATCCATGTATGTTGTTGGATCATCACATCTTCCTAGGTATGTTCTTCACTAATCTCATCTAATTTTAGTGTTTTTCATATTAAGACATCTCTTAGATTACTTGTATGTTTTTAGATAATATGCTAAATAAAAGATAGAGATTATTTGTGATATTTAGATTGAGTGTTGTATTGTGATAGATATCTAGGTTTTTATAATATATGTTTACCTATGCTATTTGACATGTCATTTAGCTTCTAATATCTAGGATTGTTCTAATTGCAAATTCATCATCTTAGATAAGCATATAGGGTTTCCCTTGCTCTATGTTGCATTTGGATATTCATACATTCACTTAGGGTGTTATCTCTTCATTGAGAACATAAGTCTTGTGTGTAGCATCCGGGATTAGGTTGCTTAGATCGCAAGCATTCGAATTAGGTTCACTCATACCGGGATTAGGTAGGTGTGTGATTACTTCCGGGATTAGGTTGTAATTTTCATCACTTAGTGGATTCGAGGGTCGGGTGTGGCTCACTCATTAGCCCGTGGTTTTTCCCGTGAGGGTTTCCACGTAAAAAATCAAGTGTTATTTAATTTCCGCATTTTATACTTGATTTATTGTTTTATCTAGTTAGGGGTAATTTCGTAATATTGACTTCACACGAAAAATTGGGTAATACGTTTAAAAATCTATTCACCCCCCTTCTAGACAGTTTTATACACACCGTGCAATATTTGTTTCAATTGGTATCAAAGCGGGTTCCTAGATATACTTAGGTGATCCTTGCTTATTTTGGTGTGTTTTGCATTTTGTGTGATTTTTGATCATTCATACATTTGCATTCATTTCATTCATTCATAAACACTATGAGTGGAAACGGTGGAAATGGTGGTGGCAACGAAGGTGTTTCTAGCACAAGGCCTCTGCTTCTTACCGGGTTGAATTATGCCTCTTGGAAAGGCAAGATGGAGTCGTACATATGTCAAATCCATGACCGAGATTGAATGGCGGTTGAAGACGACTATACATCACCCATGACTCCTACGGGTGGAGGAGAGGATGTGCTCAAGCCTAAGGCGCAATGGAACGCGCAAGATTTTGAGGCATCAAAATGGAATAGGAAGGCGATGCATGCCATCCTATGTGCAATGGATGAAAATCAATATAAATTGATTCAAAATACTAGGATAGCTAAGGAGGCATGGGATATCCTAGAGATTGCACATGAGGGAACCGAAGTGGTGAAGGACTCTAAGCTTCAAGTCCTCCAAACTCAATTCGAGTTGCTCAAGATGGAGGAGAATGAGTGCTTCAACGATTTCGAGATCAAGTTGATGGACATAGTCAACCAAAGTCATCAACTTGGTGATCCTTATTCGGATAGAAGGATCAAGCAAAAGATTATGAGATCGCTTCCCAATAGGTTTGAATCGAAGGTAACGGCTTTAGAAGAAAATAGTGGATATAAGGATATGAAGCCGAGTGAGGTGATTGGGAGACTTCTAGCTTATGAGTCTAAGAAGGGTCTTATCTCCACACCTTCTAAAATGCAAAAGGGAATTGCTTTGAAAGCCTTTAAGGATGAAAAAGAGGCAAAGAATGACTCGGACAAAGACCTCGCCTTATTTGTAAAAAGGTTCAACAAGGTTATGAAGTTTTGGAGAAAGGGCTTTGGATCAAAAGGTCAAGATTTGAAGAAGAAGGGTCCGTTCAAGAAGTTTGAACCTAGGCAAGAAAGGACAGATAGGAAAGGGGTCCAATGCTTCAAGTGTGGTGGCATAGGTCACTTTGCCCCCGAATGTGCTAATCACAATGACAAGAAGAAGGGTAAAGTGATGGCCGCCACATGGAGTGGTAGTTGAAACAAATTATAGCACGGTGTGTATATAACTATCTAGAGGGGGGTGAATAGATTTTAAACTTATTACCCAATTTTTCGTGTGAAGTCAATATTATGAAATTACCCCTAACTAGATAAAGCAATAAATCAAGTATAAAATTTTGGAAATTAAATAACACTTGATTTTTACGTGGAAACCCTCACGGGAAAAACCACGGGCTAGTAAGTAAGCCACACTCGAACCTCGAATCCACTAAATGTGTAAAACGATTACAACCTAATCCCGGAAGTAATCACACACCTACCTAATCCCAGTATAAGTGAACCTAGTCCAATTTGCTTGTGATCTAAGCAACCTAATCCTAGAAGCTACACACAAGACTTACTTTCTCAATGAAGAGAATAACACCCTAAGTGAATATATGAATATCCAAATGCAACATAGAGCAAGGGAAACCCTATATGCTTATCTAAGATGATGAATATGCAATTAGAACAATCCTAGATATTAAAACTAAATAACATGTCAAATAGTTTAGCTAATCAAGATTAAGCACAAAACCTAATTAGATATCACAATACAACTTCTCAAACATACAACACACTAATCTCAATCTTGTATCCAAAATATATATAAAGATCATACAAGTAATAAATTGAGATTGCTTGTTAAGAAAAACACAAAATATGTAAGATATTAGTGAAAAGCTTACCAAGCAAAGTATGATGAAGAATCCATGCAAAGAGACATCTAGATGATCAAAGATGATGCTACATGATGATTGATGATCATGAAAAGGTGTTTGAGTGATTAAAAATGAGTTCTTGGAATTTTTCTTTTCTTTGAAAAATATCCTAAGTATGAAATCTAAATATGAACTCTCTTAATTGACCTAAAGTCAAAGTGGCATATATATAGGGGGCCAAATCAAAGTGTGGTCGTTTTGAATAAGTTGGCCTGATTTTGCCTTGGGCACTGTACGTAGAGCACTTCCGTACAGCGCCCCAACTCTGTTCTCTCAGGAAAACAGAGTGGCGCTGTACGTACAGCGCTTTGTATAGCGCTTTGTACAGCGCTTTGTACAACGCTTTGTACAGCGACCCAACAGCGACTGAATTAAATCGATCAGGTCTGAACAGCGCTCGATCGGTGATGTTCGTACAGCGCTTCTGTAGAGCGCTTTTGAGAGCGCCCATTGCAAAAATGCACTCCTAAGTCTAAGCATGACAAGGCAATTGGATATGCAAGATACAATCAAAATAACATGCAAGAAGAGATGTTAATGAACATTAATGCACAAAAATAAGACACACAACATACAAGGATTAAACATATGCATGAGTTATGAGTGTGTGCAACTATCTCTTCAAGACAAGTAAGCACATAGAAATTTACCTTCGGTGCTTATCAAGACGAGGTCTTCAAAGGGCTTTGAGCAATAACACCAACACTTAAGCTACCCTTACAAAGAACCCCAACATGTGGTTTGTCCACGAAATGAGCCAATCAACAAATGGGAACCTTACAATCTCCCCCTTTGGCTATTTCGTGACAAAACCACCACTCACATTGATTCCTCACAAAAAATAGAAACTACGAGACTACAATGATTATCTACGTTATAAAGAGATAAGAAAATAAAACTTCAAGTCTTCAATCTCTTGTAGAATAATCAATCCCTGAAAATAAAGTTTCTAAACTTTCCAAAACAAGTAAGAGTGAGATTAATCAAGTGAGAACAAAAAACAAGCATTTGCATATTAAAAGATTAGGCACAACATTATGCAATGTATGTGTATGCAATGCTCCCCCTCAATGGGTTACTCCCCCTCAATGTATATTCTCCCCAACAAGCACAATTGCTACTACAATTTGCAACTCCCCTTACCATATCCTACTCCCCCTTTTTGTCATGATATAGGCAAAGGAGTAGTCCCCAACCGGGTCACTCTTAGCAAAGAGAGATAGTAGCATGCAAGATATTTGCATAATCAATATAAGTCACTTTATGCATCTCAATTAATTGGAGAGAAACAAGGAGATTTATTTGAGAAAATGTGTGAATCAAACATGCTTTGCATACAAGACATATAGCATTTAAGTCCAAAAACAATGGTATTTGGCAAAGCAAATGACAAAGGTTTCTAATAAGAATTCAAACCAATTTCACCAATGTCATGAGAAAAACAAGGATATATAGATTTTATTGATTTCAATTGAAGAGCAACTATATCCAACTTTATAAGCAAAACATGGCATGAGCGACTTTGCACCCTATTTGATTTTTTCGGATAAAATATCCGTATGATAGTAGCCATGTTCAACCAATAAAGAAAGAGAGACATTTGGAATATAAATTCCTTTGAACGGATACAAGATCCTTTATTCATTTTGAGTCTCATAAGCTTTCACACAATTTTTGCATTTTAAGAATATGCAATCATCAATTCATGCTTTTCTTGTGAGCATGTTATATGAATTTCATGCTTTTTCATTTGACATTAGCATGTTATAAAAGAGTCATCATGTCATGGAGATAACTATAGGTCATTCAAATCATACTTCCTATGTACATCTCCTAGTCTAAAAATGCATGTTTGAACATAAATATGACATGGATTGTAAACAAGCAAGGTTCACACTTATTGAATTGAAAACATATATATATATATGTGCAACCAAGCTTACTCAAGCAATTAAAAGAAGAGGCATAAGTTATTTCAAATTTTTTGCAAGTTACAAGAATGCAAAATAGCTCTCTTTACTTGAGTTCCCCATATGGGGTAAATCACAAAACTCATCACTCCACAAGACATATCCCAATAGATCTACATAGTGTTTTAAATCGAGTAGCATCTAAGGGTTTAGTAAATAGGTCCGCAAGTTGATTATTAGTACCTACATGTTCAAGTGCTATGCATTTATTTTCAACAAGCTCTCTAATGAAATGATGGCGGATGTCAATATGCTTAGTTCTAAAATGTTGTACCGGATTCTTGGAAATATTAATGGCACTCATGTTATCACAAAAGAGAGTGAGTGTACCTTGGTTGAATCCGTAGTCTACTAACATTTGCTTCATCCATAGGAATTGTGTGCATCCACTTCCAGCGGCTATGTACTCGGCCTCGGCCGTGGACAAGGAAATTGAGTTTTGCTTCTTGCAAAACCAAGACACCAAGTTGTTGCCTAGAAAGAAGCAACCGCCCAATGTGCTCTTCCTATCATCGCAATTTCCTGCCCAATTCGTATCACTAAAGCCTACAGGACTAGCATTAGTGTCAAAAGAGTACCAAATCCCATAGTTGGATGTCTCATTCACATAGCGAATGATTCTCTTTACGGAAGAGAGATGGGACTCCTTAGGATCCGCTTGGTACCTAGCACACACACCCACACTAAAAGATATATCGGGCCTACTTGCGGTCAAATAAAGCAAGCTACCTATCATGCCCCGATATAGAGTTTGTTCCACACTTTTACCACTAGTATCCTTGCTTAGCTTTAAAATGGTACTCATGGGTGTATCATAATATTTGGCGTTTTCAAGACTAAACTTCTTCACTAGGTTTTTAGCATATTTGGCTTGGGTTATGAAAATCCCATCATCTAATTGCCTAATTTGCAAACCTAGGAAGTAACTAAGCTCACAAACAAGACTCATCTCAAATTCATGAGACATGACATCAACAAATTGTTGGACCTTGGTGTTGTTGGTAGAGCCAAAAACTATATCATCAACATATATTTGAGCTATGAAAAGCTTATCATTGTCTTTCTTGATGAATAGTGTCTTGTCAACACTACCCTTTGTGTAGTTATTGTCAACAAGAAATTGAGTGAGGCGCTCATACCAAGCCCTCGGTGCTTGTTTCAACCCATATAGAGCCTTCTTGAGGTGATAGACATGGTTGGGGTGGTGTGCATTGACAAACCCCTTGGGTTGTTCAATAAACACTTCCTCTTGCAAGAAGCCATTGAGGAAGGCACTCTTAACGTCCATTTGGTGCAATTTGAACTTGTGCACAAAGAGATGGACAAGAGAAGCCTAATGGACTCTAAACGGGCAACGGGAGCAAAAGTATCATCAAAGTCGATACCCTCAATTTGAGAGTACCCTTGTGCTACAAGCCTAGCCTTGTTCCGCACTATGTTGCCATTCTCATCGGATTTGTTCCTATAAATCCACTTAGTGCCTATCACATGTGAGCTTTTAGGCCTAGGAACTAGAGTCCAAACCTCATTCCTTTTGAATTGGTTTAGCTCTTCTTGCATGGTAAGAACCCAAAATTCATCATTCAAGGCTTCATCAACCTTTTTGGGTTCAATTTGAGAGGTGTAGCATGTAAAGCTAATGAGATTAGCTATTTGACGCCTAGTTCTAACACCCTCATTCACATCTCGTCCTAGTCAAGACTTCATGCCTTTTACAAGGACTTCCTAATATGATCATGTGAATGCAAATGATGTAAACAATCAATAACATAGAACATGTGATCAATACATTCCATGGAACAACTAGACCTAAACATGTGAGAACACAAGTTATAATAGTCTAGATGCAAAACTTGAATTAAACCTAGAGCATGTGAAAAACACCTAACACAAATAGCTCCTAGTTTCATTCACACATATAACACTTGAATAAATCATATACATGAAGTACAAATTCAAGATGTTACAAACATACATAAAAATGCTAGAATCACAAAATGTATTCAATGAATATTCTTGCCAACAATTAGAGTAAGGATATAATGACAAATCAATTAAATCCTTGATAGCTCTAAAAACACATACAAATGAATTAATCTTAGATTTTATCAATCAAAGGATCAAAACACATTTCAAGGATTATTAATCATAAAACGATTCAATCAAGTCATAAATAATCCTAGATATCAAACTAATCACAACACAACTCTCAATCATATGAAAAACCTAGAATCCAAGAAACTAGTTCACATATGTCTCTAATTAGACTTTTGATTAGGTTTGATTATGAAGCTATCTTTCTCAATAGCATTCACCATACATACACATACATATAGAAGAAGAAACCCCAAGGTAATTAAAGGTTATAAAAGAAGAAATCTCAAAGATATGACAACTTCCTTGCAATCACGAGCTAGTTTGGTTTTCTGGGTAGAACCACTTGAAAACTTGATCAAACAGCTACAAGACCACTTGGAAAAGGTAGAGGACTTGATTGCGAACAATCTCCAACTTGAATAACTTAATTATGACTTCGTATGAGAAAGTTATGGTGTTTGGAAGGTGAGAAAAAGTTGAGAAAAAATTTTGCTCTAAGGATTTTCTAATTGTTCTTCTTGAAATGAATGGGAGGGAAATAGAGAATTTAAAAGAGATGAAAGAGAGAGAGAAGACAGACCAATCACGTGCAGCCATGTCATCAGCCCGTGTGGGGAGCGTGTGGCACACGTGGGCAGAGGTGGTCTCTGCCCATGTGGCACACGGCCTCCACACTTGGTCCACCATGGTTGGCCGTTGGCCAATCTTGCTCCTCTCGCGCTCCACTAGTGTTCTTTGGCAGTATCCGGGCCTCCGAACTCCGATTTCAAATCCATCATTGGATTACAAATCATAACTCCCTCATGCACAACGACGACTACAAAACTTTGACAAAATGTTGAGAATTCATCTCGGTAAACGACGACGAAGACAACTCAACGAATGAGAACGTAAAGTAGTGTAGCTACATCGTTTGGACTCGAAACCTAATGAATTAGTAACCGAAATGACCGGGACTCAATAAGGAATCATAAGAGATCATGTTCAAGTCTAAAATCAATAATATGGAAACAAATAAACACAATGTCACACACGTATGCCGTTTCCTAGACATAGTCCTAGAACATGCAAATTACAATTTTTATCAAATTAAATCTAATGCATGTGCATACACTACCAAGTGTGTGAAAGTGTTATACAAATTGAAAGTTCATTAAATACTCGAGGTGTGTTTATCAATATAAAGCTAGAGGGGGGGTGAATAGATTTTATCTAATTGTTACCCAATTTTCGCATGCAAGTCAATTTTACGAAAATACCCCTAGCAAGTCAACAAAACATACAAGTGTAATAAGATGCGGAAATAGTAAATGACACTTGATGTATACGTGGAAAACCCAACCACTGGGAAAAACCACGGGCTGTTAAGTGCGCCACACTCGGACCTCGAAATCCACTATATGAAAAGACGGTTACACCCTCAAGTGATTCTCGGACTCTCACCCTAGATAACCTCAGGCTATGGACACTACCAATCGCCACTCTTGGTTCAATCCCTAGTGATATCCCCTGATACACTACTCTTGGCGTGAGCACCCTCTAATCTACCATGCGGGCCTTTTACAGCGGCTCTAGTCCAATTTGCTTGCGTTCTAAGCAACCTAATCCCGGATGCTACACACAAGACTTACTTTCTCTTTGAAGAGAATACAACCCTATGTGAATATATATGAATATTCAATAAATGCAATAAGAGCTAGGGTACTCTAAATGCTTATCTAGGATGATGATATATTCAATTTAAATCAACCCTAGATATCAATTGCTAAATGACATGTCAAATAGCATAGATGATCATAGATTATAAAAACTAGATATCTATCAAAAACAACACTCAATCAATTCATCACAAATAATCTCTTTTCTTGTATTTAGCATATGATCTAAAACATACAAGTAATTTAAAAGAGATGGCTTGGTATTTAAAATACTACAATAAGATGAAATTAATCAAAATCTTACCAAGCAAGTTGTGATGATGCAAACCCATACATGGATGCACTCTATATAGACATAGGAGATGCAATATGAAATTTGATGCAAAAGGGGTTTGATTTGAGTGGTTAAAGATGAGTTCTTGATTTGATTTTCTCTCAAAATCTATCTTTGAAGATTAGGGTTCTTAAGAGTCAAAGAACTGATTCAGATAATGAGAAAGTGTGATATTTATAGACATCAAGAACAGGGCAAGTGAAAAGATAATTCTGCCCCTGAAACGCACCGTTCGGCGGTTTCAATCGGCGGCCTGGCCGCCGATGACGACCGCCGAATTGAGCTCGTGAAGAACAGAGCATTAACGGCGGTTTCATTCGGCGGTTTCATGACCGCCGATCCAACCGCCGAATCAAACCCGAGAGATTAAAATCGATCAGGTATGAACGGCGGTTTCGAACGGCGGTCGTGACCGCCGATCTGGACCGCATAATTGCTTCAGACCAATCTGGACTGAAACGGCGGTTTCATTCGGCGGCCAGGCCACCGATCATAACCGCCGATCACCAACAATGGTGAAAACCAAGGAGAAGCCAAGGGCATTCTCCATAGGCGGTCTTCGCGCGAAACCAAGCACTAATTAGTGCAAGCGCGGACGTTTCCGAACAATGTCGGGAAACGAATTATAAGGCACATATACACACAACAAGATATATCAACCAAAGTGCTAGTGTGTAAAGTGACATGTGAAGAGATGCACATAAAAATAAGCAAGTATGCAATCATAGCAAGAATGCTAAGTGAGTGTGTGCTACTAAATCTCTTCAAAGAAAAACAAGCACAAGAGATTATACCTTTGGCGTGCTTGTATCTTGAGGTCATGGAAGGGCCTTTGATCTTCAACACTAAACACTTAGACTACCCTTACATTCAAAACCCCAACATGTGGTTTGACCACGAAATAAGCCAATCAACAAAACGGGAATCCTTACACAAATGGTGTGCAACTATACATGGACACAAATGAATGCCATGTATGTGTGTGCCTATACCTTGTAAGAAAAATAAGGTCTAATATGTTAGGATTATGCTCAATAGTAAGAGTGTAGTATTGTAATTGACAATCTTTTTCATATTAATAGAGTGATTTCTGGTTTAACAAATCTTATAGCATTTATAGTTTAATATTATAATTATCAAAAGTAAATAATCATAAGGTCTAAAGACTATGAGAAAAGAAGAATTGTTCATACATCTGGATATGTATGAGGAAGACACAATTCTTTAGTTAGTCTTGAATAATGTTCACAACTTAAGTTAAAGGTTGGGCACCTTTACCTTGTTAAAGTTGTAGAATTCTTTTGCTAGCATTTGAGTGGGATCAAATGAGATATGATGAGATATGATGAGTCTAAAGTCATCGGAGTGTCTTCGAGCAAAAGAATCTAGTGCACTGGGTGCATTGAACTGAATCACAATGAAAAGCTTTATCTAGAACCGTCAACAGATAATAGTCTTTTCATTATCAGGACAATCGGAGAGTCTATCTTAATCCTGAGATAAATGATGGACTTATGGTTGCAAGTGGTATCATTTGAGTTATCAATAAGTACGATTATATAGCATAGTCTATCCTCGATAGTTTGGTGATATTCATTTGTTAATCGATAGAGGACTTCATTTATCGATATGGACATCGTGGCTCCATTTATTAAATGAGAGTATAATATCATCATATGGATGTTTTGAGGTAATTGGATATTAAATCTCAACGTTGAGTTTTCGATAGTGACTATTGAAAACATGGCTTCTGGACAAGTCAAAATATCCAAGTTCAAAATGTGGTCATATGAGTAAAAATGGTAACTTGGAGAGTTATAGGCGGTTTATGAACTCTTGGCGATTACTGATATTAATCATGAGAATACACTATCTCCAATATGATTGTCTAGGGTATGAATGAGGAACATTTATTTAAGAGTTCAATTTTAGCTCTTTAGTGGAATGAGTTAAAATTAATGGATCGGACCTAAGTGAATCATTTGTTGATTGTGATTAGGTTATGTCTATTGAAGCTTAAATTTAGATAGCCCGCCAAGATCCCCAATCCACACGGACTTGCATGGATCACTTGATATATTCTACCGGACCAATTTATGGGTCCATCTAGAATTGTATTTAATATATTAAGAATATAATTTGCACATTATTTATTTAATTGGCTGATCAATTATATTAATATATTAATGAAAGGCATGTGGGCTTGTTTCTTTTAGTAAGAATGGGTCTGGTTCACATGTGGGCTTTTTAATATAAAGTCTAATGGATTAAATAAAATAAGAAAATAATATTGAGCCCATATATACATGATGTTGGCGGCAAGACTAGATATTAGTCTAATATATTATTTTATTTTATTATTTGATTAAATGAGAATTAATTGATTTATTAATTAATTATTTAATTAAGAATCAAAATCTTTTTCAGATCAGGAAATATGTTTCCTAGAATTATACTATTGGTAGTAGTATATTAAAAGTAAAAGACTTGTCTGGTAAGAAAATAAATAATTAAGTTTATTTATTTAATCAAATAGGAAGTCTTTTAATTTAGTCATAATTTAATACTACACTATAGAGTTGGATTAGAGTTTGGGTTCTCAAGAGTGTAAGAGTTTTGGTAAAACCTAAATCCTCTTTGAGTGAGGATTTCGGTCACCCACAAACTCCCACACTAGAGAATGCGGCAACCCTAAAAGAAAATAGGGTGGAATTTCGGTCACCCTATACAAGGGAGGTGATGAAATTCAGCCACCCTACTACTTGTTTGGCTAGAGAATTATTTCTTTTGCTTAGAAAATAAATCCTACTCTAGTGATTAGTGTGTGTTGAATTCGGCCAAGACAAAAAGAGAGAAGAGATTATTCGATTTTCGATAGTACACTAATTGCTTATACATCAATAGGCTTGTGTGTACAACTTTGAATAAGGTTCACGCGAGTTTTGATCATTAGATTGAGAACTCAAACGTGACCGGAATAATCTTTGTATTCTTTTGGATGTTTTGTGACTAACGTTAAGAAAAAGAGATTTTGTTTTTCCATCTTTCAGGTACGCAATTCAAAGAAAAGGGAGACCACGCTCCTAGGTGATTCATGTTCATGCTAGGATTGAAGATCTTGTGGATTACCATCGATGCAAGTCAATCGGATCGCGCTACAAAAGGTATTATACTTTTATTAGTTGATATATATGTTTAATTAATTTAAAGGGTTAAGGTTCATCAAAGGAAAATTTTTAAAATATACTAAATCGCTTTTAGTCTCGCTTCCGCTGCGTTGACCGTATTTTTCCCTACAATTGGTATCAAAGCCTTAGTTGTACCCTTTAATTAATTAACGTATATATACGTGAATCAATTTCTTTTTATTGTGATTATGCATGTTTTAGAAAGAGATGGCACTCTAGGTATTCGCATATATAATTACATGTGGATGTATGGATTTATATATGTTTTTATGTGGATTATTGTTGCTCGATTTTGGTCCTAGATTTTCAATGTATTTTTTGTTTTGGAATTGTAACAAGAAGGGTGGTCTATCATCACCATAATTCCTTCTTGGTAGTTGCTAGGTTTTCTTTTATTTTTATTGTAATTAGAAAGTGCAGTTTTTTATGTATTAAAAGTTACTGCAGTTTTTTTATTTTATTATAGTGCAGTTTTTTTATTGTAATAAGTACTGCAATGAATAAAAAAATAAATAAATAAATAAATTAATTAATTAATTAATACTGCAGTATTTTATATGTTTATATACTGCTGTAATATGTTCGAGTATTGAAGATTCGAAGACATGAAGAATAGGAAGCAACTGGAACCTAGAACGAGCACCGTGCGCACCCTAGGAGTGGATTGGGCTGCGCATGGCAAGCCCACATCATGGTGGGCTGCGCACGGCAGCCCTTTGGGTCTCATGGGCTGCGCACGGCAGCCCCTTTGTGGGGTTGTGGGGTGTGCACGCCTATGGGAGGCAACCGAGGTATGCGCGGATGGTTGATGGCCACTTGAAGATCTTGTATTCCTAACAAATTGTAATTTACTTGCTTTTCTAGGATGGACCAAAATTGTGGCTATTTATTTTTGTATAAATATTACAATATTTGTTATTGTATGATAACATGTCATATAGAATAGGAGTGCCACTCATATATCTCTTTTGGTATGAACATGCATTGAATGATTTAGGTATCTAAATTGGCATCTAGATAACTTGGTAAATCATTCTATGGGATTTAATCACACGCCTTAAATAATTGAGTGGGAGAAGGTGTTTTGTAACACCTATGGCCTCCAAGGTTAGTTGAGCTTTATTGTTTATTGGTAATCCCCCCAAGGGGCGTCCATGAATGGAATTTAGCAACATACTTCCTTACAAGGATAGACTAGACAATTGACTCAAACGAGATCTACTCCCCAAGGAGGGATTTTCGTGAGAGAAAATTGAGGGTCGATATCTTGGTAACACACTCAATGTAATTTTATTGATATCCTCCCAAGAGTTCTTGTCAGTAAAATTGCAAGGCTAAAATTGTAAACGTTGGTTGTTAAGGTTAACAATTAGGTGGGACCTAGTCTAACTAGTAAATGGTGCGAATTCCCAAAGGAGGCGTAACATTTATGGGTGTTAGATCACCGTTGAATTTTTATGATGGAGTTATTTATTTAAATCAAGATAAATATTCAAAAGTGCTTAATAGTGATTATTTACTTATATAAATTTTTGTTTTATTCAGAAATCATGACCCCATCACTTATGAACATCCTGAAAGATAACACTTTAACTGGAGATAATTATGTCACATGGAAAAGGAAAATTGGGTTGTTGCTACAAAGTGAAAAACATAAGTTTGTTTTGACTACTCCTAAACCACCTGCTCCTAATAATGAATCTAGTATAATGCAAAGAGATGAGTATGAGCAGTGGAAGACTTCAGATGATATGGCCAAATGTTACATTATGGCTACTATCTCCGACGTGTTGCAACAGCAGCATGAAGGAATGGAGTCTGCTGCTGATATAATGATGTCTCTAGAAGAGATGTTTGCTATAAAGTCCAAGACGACTAAGAGAGAGGCAGTGACTGCTTTTATGAATCTTAGGATGAAACCTGGACAGGCTGTGAAGGATCACATGATGAAAGTCATAGCACATCTCAACATTGCTGAACTGCATGGCGCTGAGATAGATGGTGAGACAAAAGTTGATATGGTTGTCAATTCACTGTCAGATTCCTTTGATCAGTTCAAATTGGACTACACTTTGAACAAAAAGGAATATAACTTACAAGGCCTGATGCAAGATGTTCAAAGCGCTGAAAAGATCCTTGTGAAAAGCAAAGGTCAAGAGATTCATATGGTTGGTAAAGTTGCTACTGTTAAGACCCGTCAGAAGGTCAAGAAACAACAGAAGAAAAAGCAACTTGGGCCTACCAAGAAGGAGACCAAGAAAGTAACCAAGATCAAAGGGAAATGCTTCCTTTGTGGTGAAAAGGGACATTGGAAAAGAAATTGCCCAAAGTCCCAGAATAAGAAGGAAGAAGGTAATGTAAATTATCTTGAAACATGTTTTCTGGCAGATTCTACAGATTCTTGGATCATAGACTCTGGAGCTACTAATCATGTTTGTTATTCCTTGCAGGGGTTCCAAGAAAGGAGAAGGCTGAATAAGAATGAAATCAATTTGCGCTTGGGCAACGGAACGTTAGTGTCTGCAAGTGCAGTGGGAGATATTAGAGTTTATTTGGATTCTAGAAGGCATTTAGATTTAATACACGTTTATTATGTACCTCAATTTAAGAGGAATTTAATTTCAGTTTCTTGTTTAAATAAATTTGGATATTCAGTTACTTTTAATAAAGTTTTTATTATTAGTAAGAATGACAAAATTATTTGCGAAGGTACATTGGAAAATGGTCTATACTTTTTGCATAAAAATATCTCTCACTCGTTAGACACAAAATTAACGGAACCTAATCATAAAAGAGTAAAATTATCAATAGATGAAACCTACCTATGGCATTTACGCCTAGGTCATATTAACCTTAATAGGATTAAAAGATTGGTAAGTGACGGACCTTTAAGTGACTTAAAGGTTGATGATCTACCAACTTGTGAATCTTGTTTGGAAGGTAAAATGACCAAAAGGTCGTTCTCGGCCAAAGGCGCAACAGCCATTGAATGTTTAGGATTGATACACACTGATGTATGTGGTCCTATGAGCATTCAAGCGAGAGGTGGATATGAGTACTTCATCACCTTCACAGATGATTACTCGAGATTTGGCTATGTGTATCTCATGCGACATAAGTCGGATGCTTTTGACATGTTCAAAGCATTCAAAGCTGAAGTAGAAAAATCTTGAGATCTGATCGTGGTGGAGAATATCTATCTGGTGAGTTTCAGCAATATCTTATTGATAATGGGATAGTTTCTCAGTTTTCTGCACCAGGAACACCTCAACAGAATGGGGTATCAGAAAGAAGAAACAGAACTCTTTTGGATATGGTTAGGTCTATGTTGAGTTATTCAACACTTCCTATTTCTTTTTGAGGATATGCTTTACAAACTGCTATATACATTCTAAACGATGTACCATCTAAGTCCGTTCCTCAAACACCGCATGAGTTGTGGACTGGGCGCAAGCCTAGTTTACAACACTTAAGGATATTTGGTTGTCCTGCGCATGTGTTAAAAGGAAAGACAGAAAAGATAGAGTCCCGTTCGGAAACATGTATATTTGTAGGGTATCCAAAAGAAACTAAAGGATATTATTTCTATAGTCCTTCAGATCTTAAAGTATTTGTTTCGACAAATGCTAAATTTCTGGAAAAGGACTATATGAATGATTTTGTACCTAGAAGTAGAATTGTCCTGAATGAGATGTCAGGAGATACAATTCCACGAGAGGTTACACAACCTAACCCAATTGTAAGTTCCGATCCAACACAAAATCAACAACCTACCATTCCTCGTCGTAGTGGGAGGGTTAGAACACAACCCGAAAGATACATCAGTCTAGGAGAATCAGTGGAGAATCTCCCGGACGACGATTATCCCTACACGTATAAGGAAGCAATGGAGGATGTTGATAGTCTCCATTGGCAAAAGGCAATGCAATCTGAGATTGAATCCATGTTCGATAACAAAGTCTGGTCCCTTGTAGACTTGCCTAGAGGGATAAAACCCATTGGGTGCAAGAGGGTATACAAGAGGAAAAGAGGTATGGATGGAATGGTGGAAACCTTTAAAGCTAGATTGGTAGCTAAAGGGTATACGCAGAAAGAAGGTATCGATTATGAGGAAACTTTCTCTCCTGTGGCCATGCTTAAATCCATTAGGATACTCTTATCCATTGCAGCATCTTTAGATCTAGAGATTTGGCAAATGGACGTCAAGACAGCTTTCCTTAATGGAGTCTTGATGAAAGCATCTACATGATGCAACCAGAAGGATTCATTGAAAAAGGCCAAATGGAAAAGGTATGCAAGTTGCAGAAATCTATATATGGATTAAAGCAAGCATTCAGATCCTGGAACATAAGATTCGATCAAGCTGTAAAAGGTTTTGGATTTATTCAGAATCCTGACGAACCTTGTGTATACAAAAGGATTAAAGGTGACAAGTTGGTCTTCCTAATTCTTTATGTTGATGATATACTACTCATTGGAAATGATGTAGGCGTATTGACATCAATAAAAGAATGGTTAGCAAAACAATTTGATATGAAGGACTTAGGAGAAGCAAGTTTTATTCTAGGTATCCAAGTAATAAGGGATAGAAAGAATAAAACGATTGCATTATCCCAAGCTTCATACATAGACAAGATCTTGTCTAGGTTTTCCATGTAGGATTCCAAGAAAGGTATGCTACCTTTCAGACATGGAATCAAACTTTCTAAGGAACAAGTTCCTAAGAATGAGCATGAAGAGCAATTCATGAGTAGAGTTCCATATGCCTCGGCAGTTGGAAGTCTCATGTATGCAATGCTCTACACAAAACCAGATATTTGTTTTGCTGTTGGCATAGTTAGCAGGTTTCAATCGAAACCTGGTCCTGATCACTGGACGGCAGTCAAGCATATTTTCAAGTATCTCAAGAGAACGAGAGATAATATGCTTGTATACTCTGGAGGGGATTTAATTCCCGTTGGGTATACAGATTCTGATTTCCAATCAAATTCTAACTCTAGAAAATCCACATCAAGAGATGTGTTTACTATTGGAGGAGGAGCAATCATATGGAGGAGTATCAAGCAATCTTGTATTGCTAATTCCACAATGGAAGCTAAGTATGTTGCTGCATGCGAGGCTACCAAAGAGGCTGTTTGGCTCCGCCAATTCTTGATAGACTTGGAAGTGGTTCCTAGTGCGAGTAAGCAGATCACTGTCTACTGTGACAACAGTGGAGCAGTGGCTAGTTAAAGTATCATATTTTAAGGGAGATTGTTCAAAGGGGTGACGTGACGATTACTAAAATCGCATCAACAGAAAATATAGTAGATCCCTTCACAAAGGCTCCACCTCAGAAGAGTTTCGATGGGCATCTAGAGAACATGGGCATGAGAGATATGACACATTTGCTATAGCGCAAGTGGGAGATTGCTAGGATTATGCTCAATAGCAAGAGTGTAGTATTGTAATTGACAATCTTTTTCATATTAATGAAGTGATTTCTGGTTTAACAAATCTTATAGCATTTATAGTTTAATATTATAATTGTCAAAAGTAAATAATCATAAGGTCTAAAGACTATGAGAAAAGAAGAATTGTTCATACATCTAGATATGTATGAGGAAGACACAATTCTTTAGTTAGTCTTGAATAATGTTCACAACTTAAGTTAAAGGTTGGGCACCTTTACCTTGTTAAAGTTGTAGAATTCTTTTGCTAGCATTTGAATGGGATCAAATGAGATATGATGAGTCTAAAATCATTGGAGGGTCTTCGAGCAAAAGAATCTAGTGCACTGGGTGCATTGAACTGGATCACAACGAAAAGCTTTATCTAGAACCGTCAATAGATAATAGTATTTTCATTATCAGGACAATCGGAGAGTCTATCTTAATCCTGAGATAAATGAAGGACTTATGGTTGCAAGTGGTATCATTTGAGTTATCAATGAGTACGATTATATAGCATAGTCTATCCTCGATAGTTTGGTGATATTCATTTGTTAATCGATAGAGGACTTCATTTATAGATATGGACATCGTGGCTCCATTTATTAAATGAAAGTATAATATCATCATATGGATGTTTTGAGGTAATTGGATATTAAATCTCAACGTTGAGTTTTCGATAGTGACTATTGAAAACATGGCTTCTGGACAAGTCAAAATATCCAAGTTCAAAACATGGTCATATGAGTAAAAATAGTAACTTGGAGAGTTATAGGCGGTCTATGAACTCTTGGCGATTACTGATATTAATCACAAGGATACACTATCTCCAATATGATTGTCTAGGGTATGAATGAGGAACATCTTCTTATTCTATATTTATATAAGAGTTCAATTTTAGCTCTTTAGTGGAATGAGTGAAAATTAATGGATCGGATCTAAGTGAATCATTTGTTGATTGTGATTAGGTTATGTCTATTGAAGCTTAAATTTAGATAGCCCGCCAAGATCCCCAATCCACACGGACTTGCATGGATCACTTGATATATTCTACCGGACCAATTTATGGGTCCATCTAGAATTGTATTTAATATATTAAGAATATAATTTGCACATTATTTATGTAGGGAAAAATACGGTCAACGCAACGAAAGCGAGACTAAAATAGAGTTTTGTATAGTTTAAAATTTTTCCATAATTTGAACCTTAACCCTCTAATTAATTAACATATAATACTAAAGATATCATACCTTTGTCGCGTGATCCGATTGACATTGCGTCGATGGTAATTCGCAAGATCTTCCAATCCAATCACGAACGTGAATCACCTAAGAGTGTGGTCTCCCTTCTCTTTGAATTGTGTACCTGAGGATGGATTAACAAAACTTTTTCTTTTTCGTTAGTCACAACAAGTTCCAAGAGACAACAAAGAATGTTCCGGTCACTTTTGAATTCACAATCTTTAGATCGAAACTCGCGTGAACCTTATTCGAAATTGTGCACAAAACCTTTTGATGTAAAAGTAACTAGTGCACTATCGAAATAAGAACAAGCTTTTCTCTCTATTCCTCTTGGCCGAAAATCACACTAGTCTAAGAGTTGGATTCTATTTTTCTCTAGCAAAAGAAAAAAACTCTCAAGTCCAAGACATTAGGGTTAGCCAAATTCTCTTTTTACTCAATATATATATATATATATATCGCATAATATATCTACAAGCACAGAATTCAACCTTTAATAATATATTTATATCATAGTTTTGCACGCCTAAATAAGTGCACTAAACTTGCACGCCTAAATAAGTGCATATATATATATATATATATATTTCGAAAAAAATTCTGCATGCATTATAATATATATATTTAATATATATCTATATATTGTGGCCAAAATCCTTTACCATGTAGGATTTGTGTCTTCGGACTTAAATCCTGACCCTAGGTAGATTTCCTTAGAATTCCAAACCCTAATCCAACCCTTTAGTGTATTTGTGACTATATAAAAGACTTCCTTATTTGACTAGATAAATAAATCCCTTATTTATATACTTACCAAACAAAGTCTTTTATTTTATTTATACTACCATAACAGTATACTACTAAGAAACATATTTCCTAGTCAGAAAAAAATTTTGATTTTTAATTAAATAATTAATTAATCAATTAATTAATTTCCATTTAATCAAATAATAAAAATAAAACAATATAATATCATATATATATCTCGGCCATGTGCCATATATATTAATATATCTATATATTGTCTTTCTATTTTATTAAATCCATTGGACCTTAATAAAAGACCCACATATGAACCAGACCCATTCTTACTAAAAGAAACAAGCCCACATGCCTTTCATTAATATATTAATATAATTGATCAGCCCATTAAATAAATAATGTGCAAATTATATTCTTAATATATTAAATACAATTCTAGATGGACCCATAAATTGGTCCGGTAGAATATATCAAGTGATCCATGCAAGTCCGTGTGGATTGGGGATCTTGGCGGGCCTATCTAAATTTAAGCTCTAATAGACATAACCCAATCACAATCAACAAATGATTCACTAAGGTTCAATCTATTAATTTTAGTTCATTCCACTAAAGAACTAAAATTGCACTCTTAAATAAAGATGGAATAAGTAAATGATTCTCATTCATACCCTAGACAATCTTATAAGAGATGGTGTATCATCGTGAAGAATATCAGTAATCGCTAAGAGCTCATAGACCGCCTATAGCTCTTCAAGTTACCATATTTCCTCATATGACCACATTTTGAACTTGGATATTTTGACTTGTCCAGAAGCCATGTTTCAATAGACACTATTGAAAACTTAACGTTAAGATTTAATATCCAATACCTCAAAACATCCATATGATGATATTCTACTCTCATTTAATAAATGGAGCCACGATGTCCATATCTATAAATGAAGTCCTCTATCGATTAACAAATGAATACCACCAAACTATCGAGGATAGACTATGCTATACAATCATACTCATTGATAACTCAAATGATACCACTTGCAACCATAAGTCCATCATTTATCTCAGGATTAAG
Source organism: Acer yangbiense (assembly GCA_008009225.1). Taxonomy (NCBI): domain Eukaryota; kingdom Viridiplantae; phylum Streptophyta; class Magnoliopsida; order Sapindales; family Sapindaceae; genus Acer; species Acer yangbiense. Next base: position 32,820,399 of record CM017764.1, read on the forward strand.
ATAGACTCTCTGATTGTCCTGATAATGAAAAGACTATTATCTATTGACGGTTCTAGATAAAGTATTTCATTGTGATCCAGTTCAATGCACCCAGTGCACTAGATTCTTTTACTCGAAGACCCTCCGATGATTTTAGACTCATCATAACACATTTGATCCCACTCAAATGCTAGTAAAAGAATTTTACAACTTTAACAAGATAAAGGTGCCCAACCTTTACCTTAAGTTGTGAACATTATTCAAGACTAACTAAAGAATTGTGTCTACTTCATACATATCCAGATGTACGAACAATTATTCTTTTCTCACAGTCTTTTGACCTTATGATTATTTACTTTTGACAATTATAATAATTAAACTATAAATGCTATAAGATTTGTTAAACCAGAAATCACATTATTAATATGAATAGATTATCAAAAACACTATTACACTCTTGCTATTGAGCATAATCCTAACAATCTCCCACTTGCGCTATAGCAAATGTGTCATATCTCTCATTCCCATGTACCCCTATGTACAATTTCCCTTAAAAGATGATACTTCCTTTCAATGTGTTTTCCTCTCTTACGACTTCTTGGTTCTTTCGAATTAGCCACTGCTCCACTGTTGTCACAGTTGATAGTGTTCTACTTATTCGCACTGGGAACCACTTCCAAGTCAATCAAGAATTGGCGGAGCCAAACAGCCTCTTTGGTAGCCTCGCATACAGCAACATACTCAGCTTCCATGGTGGAATCAACAATACATGATTGCTTGATACTCCTCCATATGACTACTCCCCCTCCAATAGTAAACACAGATCCTGATGTGGATTTTCTGGAGTCAGAATCTGATTGGAAATCAGAATCTGTATACCCAACGAGAATCAAATCCCCTCTAGAGTATACAAGCATATTATCTCTCGTTCTCTTGAGATACTTGAAAATATGCTTGACTGCCATTCAATGATCAGGACCAGGTTTCGATTGAAACCTGCTAACTATGCCAACAGCAAAACAAATATCTGGTCTAGTGCAAAGCATTGCATACATGAGACTTCCAACTGCCGAGGCATATGGAACTCTACTCATGAATAGCTCTTCATGCTCGTTCTTAGGAACTTGTTCCTTAGAAAGTTTGATTCCATGTCTGAAAGGTAACATACCTTTCTTGGAATCCTGCATGGAAAACCTAGACAAGATTTTGTCTATGTATAAAGCTTGGGATAATGCAATCATTTTATGCTTTCTATCCCTTATTACTTGGATACCTAGAATAAAACTTGCTTCTCCTAAGTTCTTCATATCAAATTGTTTTGCTAACCATTCTTTTACTGATGTCAATACACCTACATCGTTTCCAATGAGTAGTATATCATCAACATAAAGAATCAGGAAAACCAACTTGTCGCCCTTAATCCTCTTGTATACACAAGGTTCGTCAAGATTTTGAATAAATCCAAAACCTTTCACAGCTTGATCGAACCTTATGTTCCAGGATCTAGATGCTTGCTTTAATCCATATATGGATTTCTGCAACTTGCATACCTTTTCCATTTGGCCCTTTTCAATGAATCCTTCTGGTTGCATCATGTAGATGCTTTCGTCAAGACTTCCATTAAGGAAAGCTGTCTTGACGTCCATTTGCCAAATCTCTAGATTTAAAGATGCTGCAATGGACAAGAGTATCCTAATGGATTTAAGCATGGCCATAGGAGAGAAGGTTTCCTCGTAATTGATACCTTCTTTCTGTGTATACCCTTTAGCTACCAATCTAGCTTTAAAGGTTTCCACCTTTCCATCCATACCTCTTTTCCTCTTGTATACCCACTTGCACCCAATGGGTTTTCTCCCTTTAGGCAAGTCTACAAGGGACCAGACTTTGTTATCGAACATAGATTCAATCTCAGATTGCATTGCCTTTTGCCAATGGCGACTATCAACATCCTCTATTGCTTCCTTATACGTGTAGGGATCATCGTCGTCCGGGAGATTCTCCACTGATTCTCCCAGACCGATGTATCTTTCAGGTTGTGTTCTAACCCTCCCACTACGACGAGGAATGGCAGGTTATTGATCTTGTGTTGGATCGGAACTTACAATTGGGTTAGGTTGTGTAACCTCTCGTGGAATTGTATCTCCTGACATCTCAATCAGGACAATTCTACTTCTAGGTACAAAATCATTCATATAGTCCTTTTCCAGAAATTTAGCATTTGTCGAAACAAATACTTTAAGATCTGAAGGACTATAGAAATAATATCCTTTAGTTTCTTTTGGATACCCTACAAATATACATGTTTATGAACGGGACTCCATCTTTTCTGTCTTTCCTTTTAACACATGCGTAAGACAACCAAATATCCTTAAGTGTTGTAAATTAGGCTTGCGCCCAGTCCACAACTCATGCGGTGTTTGAGGAACTGACTTAGATGGTACATCGTTTAGAATGTATATAGCAGTTTGTAAAGCATATCCCCAAAAAGAAATAGGAAGTGTTGAATAACTCAACATAGACCTAACCATGTCTAAAAGAGTTCTATTTCTCTTTTCTGCTACCCCATTCTGTTGAGGTGTACCCGGTGCAGAAAACTGAGAAACTATCCCATTATCAATAAGATATTGCTGAAACTCACCAGATAGATATTCTCCACCACGATCAGATCTCAAGATTTTTATGTGTTTCTCAAGCTGATTTTCTACTTCAGCTTTGAATGCTTTGAACATGTCAAAAGCATCCGACTTATGTCGCATGAGATACACATAGCCAAATCTCGAGTAATCATCTGTGAAGGTGATGAAGTACTCATATCCACCTCTAGCTTGAATGCTCATAGGACCACATACATCAGTGTGTATCAATCCTAAACATTCAGTGGCTCTTGCACCTTTGGCCGAGAACGACCTTTTGGTCATTTTACCTTCCAAACAAGATTCACAAGTTGGTAGATCATCAACCTTTAAGTCACTTAAAGGTCCGTCACTTACCAATCTTTTAATCCTATTAAGGTTAATATGACCTAGGCGTAAATGCCATAGGTAGGTTTCATCTATTGATAATTTTTTACTCTTTTATGATTAGGTTTCGTTAATTCTGTGTCTAACGAGTGAGAGATATTTCTATGCAAAAAGAACAGACCGTTTTCCAATGTACCTTTGCAAATAATTTTGTCATTCTTACTAATAATAAAAACTTTATTAAAAGTAACCGAATATCCAAATTTATTTAAACAAGAAACTGAAATTAAATTCCCCTTGAATTGAGGTACATAATAAACGTCTATCAATTCTAAATGCCTACTAGAATCAATATTAACTCTAATATCTCCCACTGCACTTGCAGATACTAACGTTCCGTTGCCTAAACGCAAGTTGATTTCATTTTTATTCAGTCTTTTCCTTTCCTTGAACCCTTGCAAGGAATAACAAACATGATTAGTGGCTCCAAAGTCTATGATCAAAGAATCTGTAGAATCTGCCAGAAAACATGTTTCAAGATAATTAATATTACCTTATTCCTTCTTGTTCTGGGACTTTGGGCAATTTATTTTCCAATGTCCCTTTTCACCACAAAAGGAGCACTTCCTTTTGATCTTGGTTACTTTCTTGGTCTCCTTCTTGGTAGGCCCAAGTTGCTTTTTCTTCTGTTGCTCCTTGACCTTTTGACGGGCCTTAACAGTAGCAACTTTACGAACCATATGAATCTGAGATTCATAAGTAGAAGCAGGTGGTTTAGGAGCAGACAGAACAAACTTATGTTTTTCAGCTTGCAGCAACAACCCAATTTTCCTTTTCCATGTGACATAATTATCTACAGTTAAAGTGTTATCTTTCAGGATGTTCATAAGTGATGGGGTCATGATTTCTGAATAAAACAAAAATTATATGAGTAAATAATCATGATAAAGCACTTTTAAATATTTATCTTGAATTAAATAAATAACTCAATCATAAAAATTCAACGGTGATCTAACACCCATAAATGTTACGCCTCCTTTGGGAGTTCGCACCATTTACTAGTTAGACTAGGTCCCACCTAATTGTTAACATAACAACCAGCGTTTTCAATTTTAGCCTTGCAATTTTATTGACAAGAACTATTGGGAGGATATCAATAAAATTACATTGATTGTGTTACCAAGATATCGACCCTCAATTTTCTCTCACGAAAATCCCTCCTTGGGGAGTAGATCTCGTTTGAGTCAATTGTCTAGTCTATCCTTGTAAGGAAGTATATTGCTAAATTCCATTCATGGACGCCCCTTGGGGGGATTACCAATAAATAATAAAGCTCAACTAACATTGGAGGCCATAGGTGTTACAAAACACCTTCTCCCACTCAATTATTTAAGGTGTGTGATTAAATCCCATAGAATGATTTACCAAGTTATCTAGATGCCAATTTAGATACCTAAATCATTCAATGCATGTTCATACCAAAAGAGATATATGAGTGGCACTCCTATTCTATATGTCATGTTATCATACAATAACAAATATTGTAATATTTATGCAAAAAATAAATAGCAACAATTTTGGTCCATCCTAGAAAAGCAAGTAAATTACAATTGTTTAGGAATACAAGATCTTCAAGTGGCCATCAACCATACGCTCATCCCTCGGCTGGCCCCCATAGGCGTGCACACACCACAACCCCACAAAGGGGCTGCCGTGCGCAGCCCATGAGGACATATAGGGCTGCCGTGCGCAGCCCACCATGATTTGGGCTTGCCATGCGCAGCCCAATCCACTCCTAGGGTGCGCACAGTGCTCGTTCTTGGTTCCGGTTGCTTCCTTTTCTTCATGTCTTCGAATCTTCAATACCCTAATACATTACAGCAATATATAAACTAATATAATACTGTAGTATTTTTTATTTTTTTTAATCACTGCAGTATTTTTTACAATAAAAAACTGCACCTAAATTTAATACAATACAAAAAAACTGCACATATATTAATACACTAAAATAAAAAAATAGCAACTACCAAGAAGGAATTATGACGATGATAGACTACCCTTCCTGTTACAAACCCGAAACAAAAATACATTGAAATTCTAGGACCAAAATCGAGCAACAACAATCCACATATAAAATAATAACATATATAAATCCATACATTCACATGTAATTATATATGCGAATACCTAGAGTGCGATCTCTTTCTAAACATGCATAATCACAATAAAAAGAAATAGATTCACGTATATATACGTTAATTAATTAAAGGGTACAACCAAGGCTCTGATACCAATTGTAGGGAAAAATACGGTCAACACAGCGGAAGCGAGACTAAAATAGAGTTTAGTATAGTTTAAATTTGTTCCATAATTTGAACATTAACCCTCTAATTAATTAACATATAATACTAAAGATATCATACATTTGTCGCGTGATCCGATTGACATTGCGTAGATGGTAATCCGCAAGATCTTCCAATCCAATCACGAACGTGAATCACCTAGGAGTGTGGTCTCCCTTCTCTTTGAATTGTGTACCTGAGGATGGATTAACAAAACTCTTTCTTTTTCGTTAGTCACAACAAGTTCCAAGAGACAACAAAGAATGTTCCGGCACTACTACAAAAAATGCAAAAGAAATCGATGGAAGAAATCACCGAATCTCGGTTTTTAGATCAAGAGAACTCGCCTAGTAGAACCCGATTATGTCCGAAATTCGTTTTAGTTAAAACCGACCTGATGTAAACCCCACTGTTCACCGACCGGCCACCACCGCCGGCACACCCCACCTCCGGCCATATGATAATAATGACAATTAACATTATGAGGATTCGAACAACCTCAAAGTCAAAGTGGTAAGCCTTTACCGCCTGACTACAAGATTGAATGTGTTAACAATTGCACAATATATATATATATAACCTATATGAATTGTTAGAAAAAAAAAAAAAAAAAAAACTTGTTTGATAAATTTAAATTTACTCAACTAATCCTAATTTCTACTATGGTGGGTTTATTTTCATTTCGAGAGATATTTTTATGCAAACAAAACTGTATCTTTTGTAGCTAGAATTTTTGAGATACGAATCCAACGGTATAAAGAACGTAAAATTATGGGCGGTATTTTGAAAGTCAATTATTCAGTCAAAGGTCAGAAGCAATTGAAGATAAAACTTTTTTCTTAAAACTGTATCTTTTGGCAGTCCATGGTAGATTCTTTGATTTTTTGATACGAATCCAACGGTATAAAGAACGTAAAATTCCGGGTGGTATTTTGAAAGTTATGATCAATTATTCATGAGTACTCAAAGGTTCGATTGGAGATACTTTTCCTTAAGACATATATGATGGATTCTTCGATAATACGAATCCAACGGTATAAAGAACGTAAAATTCCGCAATTTTTCAGTCAAAGGTCAGAATTGGAGATATTTTTGTGCAAACTAAAACTGTAAAGCCATGTTGGATTCTTCAAATACGAATCCAACGGTTTAAAGAACGTTAAATAGTATTTTGAAAGTTATGATCAATTATTCATGAGTACTCAAAGGTCAAGCGATTGGAGATACTTTTGTGTAAACAAAACTGTATCCAAGGAAATAATTTTTTTTTCCATGGTAGATTCTTCAATATTTCGATACGAATCCAACAGTATAAAGAACGTAAAATTCCGGTTGGTATTTTGAAAGTTATGATCAATCTTTCAGTCAAAGGTCAGAATTGAAGCGATTCTGTATCATAAATATTTTCAGTTCTTCAACTTTTCAATACGAATCCAACGGTATAAAGAACGTAAAATATTTTGAAAGTTATGATCATTATTCATGAGTACTCAAAGGTCAAGCGATTGGAGATATTTTTGTGTAAACCTTTTCCTTAAAACTGTATAAGGAAATAAATTATGGTAGATTCTTCAATTTTTTGATACGAATCCAACGGTATAAAGAACGTTATTTTGAATGTTATGATCAATGTTTCAGTCAAAGGTCAGAATTGAAGCGATTGGAGATATCTTTCCTGTATCCAAGTAAATAAGTCCATAGATATGAATCTAACGGTATTAAAATTCCGGTTGGTATTTTGAAAGTTATGATCAATCAGTCAAAGGTCAGAATTGAAGCCTAAAACTGTATCTTTTGGCAACCATGTCTTCAATATATGAATCCAACGGTATAAAGTAAAATTCCGGGTGGTATTTTGAAAGTTATGATCAATTATTCAGTCAAAGGTCAGAAGCGATTCATGAATCTGAGCTGTTTCATCGCTCATTTTCTCACTTTTCCAAATCGACTGATTTAAAAGATGTCTACTTTCTTGTGTCAAAAGTTGAGCAAATAACCCATTGAATGTGGACATAGGTCAGATTTGCATTGCACTTTTGAATCTACAATAAAAACCGATGTCTAAACGCTTGCTTTTAATATCGGTTTTTATAAAAACCGTTGTCTTTTCAACGCAAAATTTAAGACATCGGTTTTTATAAAAACCGATGTCTAAACGTTTTTTTATAATATCGGTTTTCTTAAAAACCGATGTCTTTTGAAATTGTAATTTTTAAGACATCGGTTTTTATAAAAACTGATTTCTAAAAGCTTTTTTAAAATCGGTTACCAAAAACCGATTTCTTTTAGTGATTTCTTTAAGCATTTTTGTAGTAGTGCGGTCACTTTTGAATTCACAATCTTTAGATCGAAACTCGCGTGAACCTTATTCGAAATTGTGCACAAAACCTTTTGATATAAAAGTAACTAGTGCACTATTGAAATAAGAACAAACTTTTCTCTCTATTCCTCTTGGCCGAAAATCACACTAGTCTAAGAGTTGGATTCTATTTTTCTCTAGCAAAAGAAAAAAACTCTCAAGTCCAAGACATTAGGGTTAGCCAAATTCTCTTTTTACTCAATATATATATATATATATATATATATCGCATAATATATCTACAAGCACCAAATTCAACCTTTAATAATATATTTATATCATAGTTTTGCACCCCTAAATAAGTGCATATATATATATATTTCGAAAAAAATTCTGCATGCATTATAATATATATATTTAATATATATCTATATATTGTGGCCAAAATCCTTTACCATGTAGGATTTATGTCTTTGGACTTAAATCCTGACCCTAGGTAGATTTCCTTAGAATTCCAAACCCTAATCCAACCCTTTAGTGTATTTGTGACTATATAAAAGACTTCCTTATTTGACTAGATAAATAAATCCCTTATTTATCTACTTACCAAATAAAGTCTTTTATTTTATTTATACTACCATAACAGTATACTACTAAGAAACATATTTCCTAGTCAGAAAAAGATTTTGATTTTTAATTAAATAATTAATTAATCAATTAATTAATTTCCATTTAATCAAATAATAAAAATAAAACAATATAATATCATATATATATCTCGGCCATGTGCCATATATATTAATATATCTATATATTGTCTTTCTATTTTATTAAATCCATTGGACCTTAATAAAAGGCCCACATATGAACTAAACCTATTCTTACTAAAAGAAACAAACCCACATGCCTTTCATTAATATATTAATATAATTGATCAGCCCATTAAATAAATAATGTGCAAATTATATTCTTAATATATTAAATACAATTCTAGATGGACCCATAAATTGGTCCGGTAGAATATATCAAGTGATCCATGCAAGTCCGTGTGGATTGGGGATCTTGGCGGGCCTATCTAAATTTAAGATCCAATAGACATAACCCAATCACAATCAACAAATGATTCACTTAGGTTCAATCTATTAATTTTAGTTCATTCCACTAAAGAACAAAAATTGCACTCTTAAATAAAGATGGAATAAGTAAATGATTCTCATTCATACCCTAGACAATCTTATAGGAGATGGTGTATCCTCGTGAAGAATATCAGTAATCGCCAAGAGCTCATAGACCGCCTATAGATCTTCAAGTTACCATATTTCCTCATATGACCACATTTTGAACTTGGATATTTTGACTTGTCCAGAAGCCATGTTTCAATAGACACTATTGAAAACTTAACGTTAAGATTTAATATCCAATACCTCAAAAATATCCATATGATGATATTCTACTCTCATTTAATAAATGGAGCCACGATGTCCATATCTATAAATGAAGTCCTCTATCGATTAACAAATGAATACCACAAAACTATCGAGGATAGACTATGCTATATAATCGTACTCATTGATAACTCAAATGATACCACTTGCAACCATAAGTCCATCATTTATCTCAGGATTAAGATAGACTCTCTGATTGTCCTGATAATGAAAAGACTATTATCTATTGACGGTTCTAGATAAAGTATTTCATTGTGATCCAGTTCAATGCACCCAGTGCACTAGATTCTTTTACTCGAAGACCCTCCGATGATTTTAGACTCATCATAACACATTTGATCCCACTCAAATGCTAGTAAAAGAATTCTACAACTTTAACAAGATAAAGGTGCCCAACCTTTACCTTAAGTTGTGAACATTATTAAAGACTAACTAAAGAATTGTGTTTACCTCATACATATCCAGATGTAAGAACAATTATTCTTTTCTCACAGTCTTTTGACCTTATGATTATTTACTTTTGACAATTATAATAATTAAACTATAAATGCTATAAGATTTGTTAAACCAGAAATCACATTATTAATATGAATAGATTGTCTAAAACACTATTACACTCTTGCTATTGAGCATAATCCTAACAATATATTTAATGGGCTGATCAATTATATTAATATATTAATGAAAGGCATGTGGGCTTGTTTCTTTTAGTAAGAATGGGTCTGGTTCACATGTGGGCTTTTTAATATAAAGTCTAATAGATTAAATAAAATAAGAAAATAATATTGAGCCCATATATACATGATGTGGGCGGCAAGACTAGATATTAGTCTAATATATTATTTTATTTTATTATTTGATTAAATGAGAATTAATTGATTTATTAATTAATTATTTAATTAAGAATCAAAATCTTTTTCAGATCAGGAAATATGTTTCCTAGAATTATACTATTGGTAGTATTATATTAAAAGTAAAAGACTTGTTTGGTAAGAAAATAAATAATTAAGTTTATTTATTTAATCAAATAGGAAGTCTTTTAATTTAGTCATAATTTAATACTACACTATAGAGTTGGATTAGGGTTTGGGTTCTCAAGAGTGTAAGAGTTTTGGTAAAACCTAAATCCTCTTTGAGTGAGGATTTCGGTCACCCACAAACTCCCACACTAGAGAATGCGGCAACCCTAAAAGAAAATAGGGTGGAATTTCGGTCACCCTATATAAGGGAGGTGATGAAATTCGGCCACCCTACTACTTGCTTGGCTTGAGAATTATTTCTTTTACTTAGAAAATAAATCTTACTCTAGTGATTAGTTTGTGTTGAATTCGGCCAAGACAAAAAGAGAGAAGAGATTATTCTATTTTCGACAGTACACTAATTGCTTATACATCAATAGGCTTGTGTGTACAACTTCGAATAAGGTTCACGCGAGTTTCGATCATTAGATTGAGAACTCAAAAGTGACCGGAATAATCTTTGTAGTCTTTTAGATGTTTTGTGACTAACGTTAAGAAAAAGAGATTTTGTTTTTCCATCTTTCAGGTACGCAATTCAAAAAAAAGGGAGACCACGCTCCTAGGTGATTCACGTTCGTGCTTGGATTGAAGATCTTGTGGATTACCATCGACGCAAGTCAATCGGATCACGCTACAAAAGGTATTATACTTTTATTAGTTTATATATATGTTTAATTAATTTAAAGGGTTAAGGTTCATCAAAGGAAAAAATTTTAAATATACTAAATCGCTTTTAGTCTCGCTTCCGCTGCGTTGACCGTATTTTTCCCTACATAATATACCTTTATAATGTAATGTAGCACATTCCTCTTTGAAGACACCTTCTTGCATGAATTGTGGCCAAATCTTTCTTTAAAGCTTTGAATCATCAATGCTAAGACCACTAAGCAATACAAGAAAAACATCGTTTTGTAATGGAATTAATGCCAAGACAAACCAAAAACCTAACAATCTCCCCCTTTGGCAAATTCCATGTCAAAACCCTTATACATATACTAAAACAATTACAAAGAAAATTGGTCACAATGAGTACAATGAGTTACACATTTCTAGACACAATTTCTAATAACAAGTCTTGAACTTCATCTTGGTCTTCTCTTGATATCACCTAAATTAAACTTGAAAGCACAAGAATATCCAAGAGAATATGTGGCAATATACTTGACAAGAATATGGCATTTAAGTACAATATGGAATATGACAATTAAGTTAAATATGGATACATGTATGCTCCCCTTAAATACATGCATATCCATCAAAGATATCTCATCCAAGATATTACATGCCATATGAAGTTCAATACTTAACACATACACAAAGAAGATATGCTAAAACAATATCTTATTTCTCCCCCTTTTTGACATAAAATGAAGCCAAAAGGAAAAGAGAGAAAAGATACCTTGAGATCACAAAAGCTTTGCTAGCCACTTGTGTTACCAAAGAACATTGAACGATTTTTTGATCTCACATTTGGAGGTGGATGCTTTGCTTGGAGAAATGCTTTCTTCCAAGCTTTTGATTTTTGCATCTTGTTGAACTACCTTTGTGTTTAGCTACTTTATCTTCTCCCTTGATTCTTGTGTGTTATCCATGTTAACCTATCAAAGATTATACAAATCTATACAACACAACAAACTCATCAAGGAATAATGAATCACAATTGAAACAAATAATAGCACGGTGTGTATAAAACTATCTAGAGGGGGGGTGAATAGATTTTAAGCTTTTTACCCAATTTTTCGTATAAGACAAAATTACGAATTTACCCCTAAATAGATAAAGCAATAAATCAAGTATAAAATGCGGAAATTAAATAAGTCTTGATTTTTACGTGGAAACCCTCACGGGAAAAACCACGGGCTAGTAAGTAAGCCACACTCGAACCTCGAATCCACTAAATGTGTAAAACGATTACAACCTAATCCCGAAAGTAATCACACACCTACCTAATCCCGGTATGAGTGAACCTAGTCCAATTTGCTTGCGATCTAAGCAACCTAATCCCGGATGCTACACACAAGGCTTACTTTCTCTATAAAGAGAATAACAACCCTAAGTGAATATATGAATATTCAAAATGCAACATAGAGCAAGGGAAACCCTATATGCTTATCTAAGATGATTAATATGCAATTAGAGCAATCCTAGATATCAAAACTAAATGACATGTCAAATCAAATAGTTTAGCTAATCAAGATTAAGCACAAAACCTAATTAGCTATCACAATACAACTTCTCAAACATACATCATACTAATCTCAAACTTGTATTCAAAGTATATAAAATAACATACAAGTAATTAAATGAGATTGCTTGTTAAGAGAAACACAAAATATGTAAGATATTAGTGAAAAGCTTACCAAGCAAAGTATGATGAAGAATCCATGCAAGATGTCATCTAGATGATCAAGGATGATGCTAGATGATGATTGATGATCATGGAAAAGTGTTTGAGTAAACTAAAAATGAGTTCTTTGGAATTTTTCTTCTCTTTGAAAAATATCCTAAGTATGGAATCTGAATATGAACTCTTGTGTTTGACCTAAAGTCAAAGTGGCATATATATAGGAGGCCAAAACAAAGTGTGGTCGTTTTGATAAGTTTGCCTCAAAATTGCCTTGGGCGTTGTACGTAGAGCGCCTCTTGTACATCATTATACATCGCCCCAACTCTGTTCTCACGGGATAACAGAGTGGCGCTGTACGTAGAGCGCTTTGTACAGCGACCCAACAGCGACCGAATTAAATCGATCAGGTCATAGGGCGCTGTTCGTACAGCGCTTTTGGGAGCGCCCAATGCAAAAATGCAATCCTAAGTCTAAGCATGACAATGCAATTGGATATGCAAGATGCAATCAAACTAACATGCAAAAAGAGATGTTAATGAACATTAATGCACAAAAGTAAGACACACAACATACAAGTATTAAACATATGCATGAGTTGTAAGTGTGTGCAACTATCTCTTCAAGACAAGTAAGCACAAAGAAATATACCTTCGGTGCTTATCAACACGAGGTCTTCAAAGGGCTTCGAACAATAAACCCGATACCTAGGCTACCCTTACAAAGAACCCCAATATGTGGTTTGTCCACGAAATAAGCCAATCAACAAATGGGAACCTTACAACAATTGCATAAATTTTACTCTTAATAACATGGTTCATTTCTACCAAGTTCAACAATTGCATAAACAATCATATCAACCCCAAATATGAAGGAATTGGTATCAACAACAATCATCTCGACCCCAATCAAGAAGAGATTTGATTATAACCACAACAACTAGCACTCTAAGCAAGAAAGAAATTTTTGCAACTACAATCAATGGAATTGATTACAACCACAATTACTATCACTCTAAGCAAGGAAGAATTTTTTACAATCATAATCAATTGAATTGATTACAACCACAATTACTATCGACCCCAAACAAAGAGGAACACATTGTAACTACACCCAATTGAATTGATTATAACTACAATTACTATCAACCCCATACAAAGATGAACTCATTGCAATTACTCTCTTATCAACCTCAAGAAAGAAGAAATTGATTGCAATCTCAACTACTATACAACCCCAAACAAGGAGAAGGTGATTGCAAACACAATCATACAATTATTACAAAATGTTTCATGCATTAATTGTGATCAAACATACAAAGGCATATAACATTACGAAGAATCATCATGCATATCAAGACGTGTAATAACATCTTCAAGATTCATCATATCAACCAAAAACATATGCCAACATTTATCAACTTGAAGCAAGTGAACATATCATGAAAGAGAACAAAGTCTAGCATACTATGCTCCCCCTTGATAAATGCTCTATCTAAGATCAAGATAGAAAATTGTTCACAACGAGATCCACACATCACACATTCAAGCAATTAGAGAAAATATTTCATCACTTTTCAAAGTCCAAGAGAGAATCACAGATTTTCATTAATCTCTCAAAAATATTCTCACATTGCTAATGAATCAAGCACATAAGCAAAATATGTGTGTGTGTGAATGCTTCTCACATATATAGAAGGAGTAATTGTGATATTAACATGCAAACTATTTCCACACCTATCCAACTAAAGCATTTCCAATCTAGGTCAAACCGATATTCATCAGGTTTTTTTCTTTTAAAGATAATAGATTTCAACATGTGAGCATGTGTGTGCATGTGGCTCGTATACCCGATTCTATTTGACAACCCAAGCTTTTCACAATTCTCAACTATACACCATTAAGCCTTTTTATTTTTCATTTTTTTTAGGCTTAGAATCATACTTTTTTTTTTTATGATTCTTTTCAACACTTCTTTGATTTTTCTAACAAAAACATATACACCTCATGACGGCTTTCACTCATCACCATGGCGTAACCCTTTCCTACATTGGGTGGCTGCACAACCAAGTTCTGTAGCCCTTTCCATGGGGGTGTTCGTTGAGTTCTATGTAGTGCCGAAGCAAAATGGATACATATCATAGGTCATCTATCATGTACTAAGCAATAGGCTTCTAGATGCATTGATCGCGCTATAAATGTTCTCATTTAGCGCTCCCTTTTCCTATCTTTTGTATTCATTTCCGAGCATTTTTGTGTATTTATTAGGGTGTAAATAAGTGTTTCAGGTAATTACGGAATTTCAGAGGCAATTGTGTAATTGTGGAGAAATCAGGGGCAAAAGTGAAATATTCGGGAAAGGATTGAAGATTCTGTGATTAAGCCAAATATTAGGGGTCCAAGCTGTAATTCACCAGCCAAGTAACGCAGCACAGCCACGTCATCCAAGTAGAACTGTGCCGTTTTGGCCTTCTGCTTGCATAGGCATGACATCACAGCTTCTTCAACCTTTAGTCGGGTCACCACGACCCGCGACAGATCCGACCCGAACCCGGTTGATCCGTTTTCAACCAGACTTTGACCCGGCCATTTTCGGTCGTTTTTTGGCCATTTTTCTGGTGATTTCCTACCTAGATCGGCAGCCCTCTTCCTTCCGGTCCTAATACAACCTGTAAGTTCCCATTTGTTGATTGGCATATTTCGTGGACAAACCACATGTTGGGGTTTATTGAGTAAGGGTAGTTTAGGTTAGTGAGGATCAAGCTCAAAGGCCCTTTCAAGACCTCAAGGGACAAGCACGCCAAAGGTATAATCTCTAGTGCTTAGTTTTTCTTTGAAGAGATTTAGTTAGCACACACACACTTAGCATACTTGTACTTGTGTGTATTCTCTTCACATGACACATTTCACTCTTGCACTTTGTTTGATGTATCTTGTTGTGTTTGTGTGTTGTGTAATCCATTTCCCGAATATGTTCAGAAATG
The DNA here is from genome assembly GCA_008009225.1 of Acer yangbiense. Taxonomy (NCBI): domain Eukaryota; kingdom Viridiplantae; phylum Streptophyta; class Magnoliopsida; order Sapindales; family Sapindaceae; genus Acer; species Acer yangbiense. The sequence goes on from CM017764.1 coordinate 32,835,773, forward strand.
TCCGCACTTGCACGAATGTGTGCTTGGTTTTGCGCGAAGACCGCTTAAGGGGAATGCTCTTGGCTTCTCCTTTAGATTCACCATTACTAGTGATTCGGCGGTTTGATCGGCGGCTTGGCCGCCAAATTGAAACCGTTGTTTCAGTCTAGAAAGGTTTGGAGTGATTCTGCGGTTACTATCAGTGGCCACCGATCGCCGTTCGAAACCATCGATCATACCTGATTGATTTTATTTCTCGGGTTTGATTCTGCGGTTAGTTCGGTGGTTTCGAAACTGCCGATTGAAACCGCCGTTGTTCCCCTGCCTTTCTCAAGAGCCATTCGGCGGTTGTAAACGGTGGCCTAGCCGCCGAATGAAACCGCTGATTATGCGTTTTCAGGGGCAAACTTGTCTTTTCACATGCTCTGTTTTTCATGCCTATAAATACATCACTTTCTCTTGTTCTGAATGTGACTCTTTAATTATCAAGAACCCTACTTTTAAAAGAGAGATTTTTAAGAGAGATTTTTAAGAGAGAAAGCAACCAAGTTTGCTCATTTAAACACTCAAACCAAAATTCATTTGCATCAAAGTTCATCTAGCATTCTCTAGTATATCTAGGATGTTTGCTTGCATGGGTCTTTCATCATCATACTTGCCTTGGTAAGTTTTTCACTATTATCATATATAATTAGTGTTTTATTTATTATGGCATCTCTTTTGTTACTTGATTGTTCTTAGATTGAATTCTAATATTCAAGATAGAGATTGTTGTGTTGATTTGATTGAGTGTTGTTTTGTGATAGCTAATTAGGCTTTTGCTTAATCTTAATTAGCTAAGCTATTTGACATGTCATTTAGTTTTAATATCTGGGATTGTTCTAATTGCAAATTCATCATCTTAGATAAGCATATAGGGTTTCCCTTGCTCTATGTTGCATTTGGATATTCATATATTCACTTAGGGTGTTAATCTCTTCTTAGAGAATTAAGTCTTGTGTTGTGACCGGGATTAGGTTGCTTAATTCGCAAGCAATCGGACTACGTTCTCTTATACCGGGATTAGGTAGGTGTGTGATTACTTCCGGGATTAGGTTGTAATTTTTATCACTTAGTGGATTCGAGGTTCGGGTGTGGCTCACTTATTAGCCCGTGGTTTTTCCCGTGAGGGTTTCCACGTAAAATATCAAGTGTTATTTAATTTCCGCATTTTATACTTGATTTATTGTTTTATCTAGTTAAGGGTATTTTCATAATATTGACTTCACATGAAAAATTGGGTAATACGTTTAAAATCTATTCACCCCCCCTCTAGATAGTATTTTACACACCGTGCAATATTTGTTTCAATTGGTATCAGAGTAGGTTCCCAGATATAATTAGGTGATCCTTGCTTCTTTTGGTGTGTTTTGCATTTTGTGTGATTTTGATCATTCATACATTTGCATTCATTTCATTCATTCATAAACACTATGAGTGGAAACGGTGGAAATGGTGGTGGCAACGAATGTGCTTCTAGCACAAGGCCTCCGCTTCTTACCGAGTTGAATTATGCCTTTTGGAAAGGCAAGATGGAGTCGTACATATGTCAAATCCATGACCGGGCTTGGATGGCGGTTGAAGACGGCTACACATCACCCATGATGACTCCTATGAGTGGAGGAGAGGATGTGCTCAAGCCTAAGGCGCAATGGAACGCGCAAGAGTTTGAGGCATTAAAATGGAATAGGAAGGCGATGCATGTCATTTTATGTGCAATGGACAAAAATCAATATAAATTGATTCAGAATACTAGGATAGCTAAGGAGGCTTGGGACATCTTAGAGATTGCACATTAGGGAACCGAAGTAGTGAAGGACTCTAAGCTTCAAGTCCTCCAAACTCAATTTGAGATGCTTAAGATGGAGGGGAATGAGTGCTTCAACGACTTCGAGATCAAGTTGGTGGACATAGTCAACCAAAGTCATCAACTTGGTGACCCGTATTCGGATAGGAGAATCAAGCAAAAGATTATGAGATCTCTCCCCGATAAGTTTGAATCAAAGGTGACGGCTTTAGAGAAGAATAGCACATATAAGGATATGAAGCCAAGTGAGGTGATAGGGAGGCTTATAGCTTATGAGTCTAGGAAGAGTCCTACATCCACACCTCCTTATAAGGATTCTCATATCTTGATTGGCTTATTTTGTGGACAAACAACATGTTGGGGTTGATTGTGTAAGGGTAGTTTAGGTGATTGAACTTCATGCTCGAAGGCCCTTTCAAGACCTCAAGGGACAAGCACGCCAAAGGTATAATTTCTAGTGCTTGGTTTTCGTTGAAGAGATTTAGTTAGCACACACACACTTAGCATACTTGTTCTTGTGTGCATACTCTTCACATGTCACTTTACACACTAGCACTTTGTTTGATATCTTGTTGTGTGTATATGTGCTTAGTAATTCGTTTCCCGATAGTGTTCGGAAACATCCGCACATGCACTAGAATGTGCTTGGTTGTGCGTGAAGACCGCCCATGGAGAATGCCCTTGGCTTCTCATTGGTTTTCACCTATGTTGGTGATCGACGGTTATGATCGGTGGCCTGACCGCCGAATGAAACCACTGATTGGTGCGTTTCAGGGGCAAAATTGTCTTTTCACATGCCCAATTCTTGATGTCTATAAATATGTTACTTTCTCATTCTCTGATTAAGTTCTTTGAGTCTTTAGAACCCTAAAACTTCAAAGAGAGATTTTTGAGAAAAAATCAAATCAAGAACTCACCTTTAAACACTCAAATCAAATCCTTTTTGCATCATATTTCATATTGCATCTTCTATGACTATATAGAATGCATCCATGATTGGGTTTGCATCATCACAACTTGCTTGGTAAGATTTTGATTAAGTTCATCTTATTTTAGTATTTTTAATATCAAGCATATTCTGTACATCACAGAATGGCGCTGTACGAACAGTGCTTCTGTACAGCGCTCGTACAGCGCCCGTACAGCGCCTACCTAAAAACCATCAGACCTGATGCATTAAAATAAACAATTTCAATCAGGTCTCAGTTGGGCGCTATACGAACATCGCTTTTGTACAGCGCTTGTACAGCACCTCAACAAAATACATCAGACCTGATGCATTAAAATGACCATTTTTGCATCAGGTCTTGTGGGCGCTGTTCAGAACAGCGCTTTGTAGAGCGCTTTGAACAGCGCCCTTTGCAATGCAAGAATGCCAATGTTATGCAAGACAAGACAATGGGCAATGCAATAAGCAATCAAACTAACATGCAAGAAGAGATGAAAATTAGCATTAATGCACAATACAAATAAACACAACATACAAGGATTAAACATATGCATGAGTTGTGAGTGTGTGCAACTATCTCTTCAAGACAAGTAAGCACATAGAAATTTACATTTGGTGCTTATCAACACGAGGTCTTCAAAAGGGCTTCGAACAAAGAACCCCAACATGTGGTTTGTCCACGAAATGAGCCAATCAACAAATGGGAACCAACACAAATGATACCACTTGCAACCATAAGTCCATCATTTATCTCAGGATTAAGATAGACTCTCCGATTGTCCTGATAATGAAAAGACTATTATCTATTGACGGATCTAGATAAAGCTTTTCATTGTGATCCAGTTCAATGCACCCAGTGCACTAGATTCTTTTACTCGAAGACCCTCCGATGATTTTAGACTCATCATAACTCATTTGATCCCACTCAAATGCTAGCAAAAGAATTCTACAACTTTAACAAGGTAAAGGTGCCCAACCTTTAACTTAAGTTGTGAACATTATTCAAGACTAACTAAAGAATTATGTCTTCCTCATACATATCCAGATGTACGAAGAATTCTTCTTTTCTCATGATTATTTACTTTGACAATTATAATATTAAACTGTAAATGCTATAAGATTTGTTAAACCAGAAATCACTTTATTAATATGAAAAGATTGTCAATTACAATATTATACTCTTGCTGTTGAGCATAATCCTAACATGAAGCAAATGCTAGTAGACTACGGATTAAACCAAGGTACACTCACTCTCTTTTGTGATAACATGAGTGCCATTAATGTAGGGAAAAATACGGTCACGCAACGGAAGCGAGACTAAAAACGAGTTTAGTATAGTTTAAAATTTTTCCATAATTTGAACCTTAACCCTCTAATTAATTAAACATATATATATATTTACTAAAAAGTATAATACCTTTGTCGAGTGATCCGATTGACATTGCGTCGATGGTAATCCGCAAGATCTTCCAATCCTATCACGAACGTGAATCACCTAGGAGCGTGGTCTTCCTATCTTTGAATTGCGTACCTAAGGATGGAAAACAAAATCTCTCCTCCTGATCGTTAGTCACAATAAAATCCAAGAAAACTAGAAAGTATGTTCCGGTCACTTTTGAATTTAACAACTGTTAAGATTGAAACTCGCGTGAACCTAATTCGAAGTTGTGCACAAAGCCTTTTGATATTCAAGCTTACAAGTGCACTATCGAAATTAGAACTCTCTTTCTCTATTTCTCTCTTGGCCGAATTTTTAACACTTGTCTAGAGTATGAATTATTTTTCTAAGTTAAAGAAATAATTCACTCAAGCTAGAAGAAGAAGAAGAAGTGGGTGGCCGAAATCTATCCTATTAAATATATAGGGTGGCCGAATTCTTCTTCTTTTTCTATTAGGGTTGGCCGAATTCTTCTTGTGTAAGGATTTAGGGTTGGCCGAATTCTCTCATAAAGAGGATTTGTGCTTTACCCTAATTCCTATCAACCTTAGAATCCTAACCCTAATACAACTCATAAGTGTTTAATCCTATTATGACTTATTAAAAGACTTCCTTATTTGATTAAATAAATAAACTTTATTATTTATCTTCTTACCAAATAAGTCTTTTATCTTTAATATACTACTACCAATAGTATAACTCTAGGAAACATATTTCCTGATCAGAAAAAGATTTTGATTCTCAATTAAATGATTAACTAATAAATTAATTAATTTCCATTTAATCAATCAATAAAATAAAATAATATTTTAGACTATTAAACTAGTCTTGCCGCCCACACCATATATATGGGCTTAATATTATTTTCTTATTTTATTTAATCCATTAGACTTTAATTAAAAAGCCCACATGTGAACCAAACCCATTCTTACTAAAAGAAACAAGCCCACATGCCTTTCATTAATATATTAATATAATTGATCAACCCATTAAATAAATAATGTGCAAATTATATTCTTAATATATTAAATACAATTCTAGATGGACACATAAATTGGTCCGGTAGAATATATCAAGTGATCCATGCAAGTCCGTGTTAATTGTGGATCTTGGCGGGCTATCTAAATTTAAGCTTCAATAGACATAACCTAATCACAATCAACAAATGATTCACTTAGGTCTGATCTATTAATTTTAACTCATTCCACTAAAGAGCTAAAATTGAACTCTTAAATAAAGATAGAATAAGTTAATATTTCTTATTCGTACCCTAGACAATCTTATTGGAGATGGTGTATCCTCGTGAAGAATATCAGTAATCGCCAAGAGCTCATAGACCGCCAAGAGCTCATAGACCGCCTATAGCTCTCCAAGTTACCATATTTACTCATATGACCACATTTTGAACTTGGATATTTTGACTCGTCCAGAAGCCATATTTCAATAGACTCTATCAAAAACTTAACGTTAAGATTCAATATCCAATACCTCAAAACATCCATATGATGATATTCTACTCGCATTTAATAAATGGAGCCACGATGTCCATATCTATAAATGAAGTCCTCTATCGATTAACAAATGAATATCACCAAACTATCGAGGATAGACTATGCTATATAATCGTACTCATTGATAACTCAAATGATACCACTTGCAACCATAAGTCCATCATTTATCTCAAGATTAAGATAGACTCTCCGATTGTCCTGATAATGAAAAGACTATTATCTATTGACGGTTCTAGATAAAGTATTTCATTGTGATCCAGTTTAATGCACCCAGTGCACTAGATTATTTTACTCGAAGACCATCCGATGATTTCAGACTCATCATAACTCATTTGATCCCACTCAAATGCTAGCAAAAGAATTCTACAACTTTAACAAGATAAAGGTGCCCAACCTTTAACTTAAGTTATGAACATTATTCAAGACTAACTAAAGAATTATGTCTACCTCTTACATATCCGGATGTACGAACAATTCTTCTTTTCTCATAGTCTTTTGACCTTATGATTATTTACTTTGACAATTATAATATTAAACTATAAATACTATAAGATTTGTTAAACCATAAATCCTCCCTGATATCCCTAGAGACTCCACTCAAAGCTGGAACCCTTTTCAAGATTCTTACATGATTGACTCTCAAGACCCCTTTGATTTTGCCTGGCCCTGCTTCATCTGTGGAGCCCAAGACTCAGATGATGAAAATCATGCCACCTGTAATCTATCCAGTCCGTAATCTCAGCTCAGCCTGAATTCCAAGCTCGTGACCTTATCTTGTGAAATAATTTACTTTCATTATTATGTTTTGTTTTATTAGGCACTGTTTGGACCTATTAGGCCCATTTGTCTTTATTAGGCTTTGTTTGTTTGTTTTTGCTTACATTTGGCCGATGGCCCCTAGTTTGCTTTAGTTTACTTTTATTTCTCATCCGCCACGTTTGTTGGCTTTACTATGTACTCAGTTTGAATGTTTCCTATCTCTCCCTCTATATAAGGAGAGCTTGTCTCTTGTAAAATTCAGAATCTGAAAAATAAACAATTTTCTCTTGTGTTTTTAACTTCTCATGTCTTGCTAAATATTTCCTCCTCTTCCTTCGAATGCCTGTCTCTCATATAAGTAACAGTCTGTAATTATCTCAGTATGCTCTATGCTTGCCTCTAGCTGAGGATCCTGCACATCAGAAGATGAGATGTTGTTGGCTTTTGGCTTAAGGTCCCTGTCTGTCTCTAGTTGGTTGAAAAGTTAGTACCCTGTTTAGGCTGTGGTTAGGCCATCTTTGTGGGGAAAACTCTAAAAACTCTAGAGAGGCACCCAGGGGTACCTGCCACCCGAATGGTATGGATGAATGACAGGAAGTCTGTGACGACTGGGAGGAAGCGTCTTCAGAGAAGGACGCTATATCAGACTTGGAGGAGGAGGAACAAGTCTTAGATGCAAATAGAACTGGGTCGTATGAACTGGAAGCAGCTTGCTTGTCTTTCTGCTTCGAAGGGGACCTTTTCGTAGGTTTTGCTGGAGGAGAAGAGAGTATGGGATATTTTTGGAACAATTCACCAGTGGATTTAAAGTGTTTGGAAAAATCATCAGGTTTGGATGGGGGTGAATGTGTAAGAGATACAGGGAAAAACAGTGACTATGAGTGATGAGAATAGGGTTTTGGTTTGTAAGAGTGGTCTCTGGTCAGCTGCTCAAGCTATTCTTTAAGTTGCTTGATTTCTCTTTCTTTTGTATCAAAATCTGGGCCAGAGTATCCATGAGAAATATATCTGTGAAGATCAGAATGAAGCTTTGCAATTCTTAATTGAAGGTCAGAGGCCAAATCTCTGAAGGAGGCATCAAGACTCTGGAGATGATGATCATGTTGAGAAACAGGGTGTGTAACTCGATCAATCTTCTGATCAATAGAGTTAAGAACTCTGTTTTGAGCCCTGGCATTGTGGGATTGCCAGTTGAGGACTTGTTCAGCCTAGGAGGGTTGTTTAAAGGAACCATCAGGTTGGACTTCAGAAACGAGAGACGAACTCACGTAAAATTGTTTCAAGGTTCTGTTCAGACTTTGCCAGTTGGAGGTCAAGCCATGCGCTCATCTCAGAAACCCATTTCCTCCAGGAACCAGGAGAAGTGTCATCAAGAGTAAACCAAGGGCCATTAGTCGGTTTAGCAGTAGGACGACCAGGAATAGGTTTTGGAGGTTCTTCGACAAAGGGAGCAGGAGTAGTGGAGGCAGTCTCATCAGGAGACTCATAGGTTCTGGTAGAGGGTTGAGGGTCTGTGCGAGATGCCATAAAAACTTGAGTAAGGTCTGCATGATCATTAATATGAAAAGATTGTCAATTACAATATTACACTCTTGCTATTGAGCATAATCCTAACAATTAATATTTCCAAGAATTCCGTACAACATTCTAGAACTAAGCATATTGACATCCGCCATCACTTCATTAGAAAGCTTGTTGAAAATAAATGCATAGTACTTGAACATATGGGTACTAATGATCAACTTGCAGACCTATTTACTAAACCCTTAGATTCTACTCGATTTAAAACACTAAGTAGATCTATTAGGATATGTCTTGTGGAGTGATGTGATTTGTATTTGACCCCATATGGGGAACTCAAGCAAAGAGAGCTATTTTGCATTCTTGAAACTTGCAAAAAATTTGAAATAACTTATGCCTCTTCTTTTAATTGCTTGAGTAAGCTTGGTTGCACATATGTATATATGTTTTTCAATTCGATAAGTGTGAACCTTGCTTGTTTACAATCCATGTCATATTTATGTTCAAACATGTATTTTTGGACTAGGAGATGTACATAGGAAGTATGCTTTGAATGACCTATAATTATCTCCATGACATGATGATTCTTTTATAACATGCTCAAATGAAAAAGCATGAATTGATGTTTGCTTTCTTAAATGCAAAACTTGTGTGAAAAAGACTTATGAGACTCAAAATGAATAAAGGATCTTGTATCCGTTCAAAGGATCTAAACAATCCAAATGTCTCTCTTTCTTTATTTGTTGAACATGGCTACTATCATACGGATATCTTATCCGGAAAAATCAAATAGGTGCAAAGTCGCTCATGCCATGTTTCGCTTATAAAGTTGGATATAGTTGCTCTTAAATTAAAATCAGTGAAATTTCTATATCTTTGCTTTTCTCATGACAATGGTGAAACTGGTTTGAATTCTTATTAGAAACCTTTGTCATTTGCTTTGCCGAATACCATTGTATTTTGGACTTGAATGCTACATGTCTTGTATGCAAAGCATGTTTGATTCACACATTTTCTTCAAATAAATATCCTTGTTTCTTTTCAATTAATTGGGATGCATAAAGTGACTTATATTATTATGCAAATTTCTTGCATGCTACTATCTTTCTTTGCTAAGAGTGACCCGGTTGGGGACTACTCCTTTGCCTATATCATGGCAAAAAGGGGGAGTAGGATATGGTAAGGGGAGTTGCAAATTGTAATAGCAATTGTGCATGCTGGGGAGAATATTCATTGAGGGGGAGTAACCCATTGAGGGGGAGCATTGCATACACAAACATTGCATAATGTTGTGCCAAATCTCTTAAAATGCAAATGCTTGTGTTTTGTACTCACTTGATTAATCTCACATGTTTTATTTGGAAAGTATAGAAATCTTGTCTTGCAGGTCTGATTGTTCTACAAGAGATTGATGCCTTGAAGATTTTATTCTTTAAATATCTCTATGTAATGTAGAAGATCTATTTGTCCCGTAGTTTCTATTTTTTTGTGAGGAATCAATGTGAGTGGTGGTTTTGTCTCGAAATAGCCAAAGGGGGAGATTGTAAGGTTCCCATTTGTTAATTGGCTTATTTCGTGGACAAACCACATGTTGGGGTTTATTATGTAAGGGTAGTTTAGGTGAGTGACGATCAAGCTCAAAGGCCCTTTCAAGACCTCAAGGGACAAGCACGCCAAAGGTATAATCTCTAGTGCTTAGTTTTTATTTGAAGAGATTTAGTTAGCACACACACACGTAGCATACTTGTACTTGTGTGTATTCTCTTCACATGACATATTTCACTCTTGCACTTTGTTTGATGTATCTTGTTGTGTTTGTGTGTTGTGTAATTCGTTTCCCGAATATGTTCGGAAACGTCCACGCTTGCATGAATGTGTGCTTGGTTTTACTCGAAGACCGCTTAAGGGGAATGCTCTTGGCTTCTCCTTTAGATTCACCATTACTGGTGAATCGGCGGTTTGATCGGTGGCCTGGCCGCAGAATTGAAACCTCCGTTTCAGTCCAGAAAGGTCTGGAGTGATTCTGCGGTTACTATCGGTGGCCACCGACCGCCGTTCGAAACCGCCGATCATACCTGATTGATTTTATTTCTCGGGTTTGATTCTGCGGTTAGTTCGGTGGTTTCGAAACCGCCGATTGAAACCGCCGTTGTTCCCCTACCTTTCTCGAGAGCCATTCGGCGATTGTAAACAGCGGCCTGGCCGCCGAATGAAACCACCGATTGTACGTTTTCAGGGGCAAACTTGTCTTTTCACATGCTCTATTTTTCATGCCTATAAATACATCACTTTCTCTTGTTCTGAATGTGACTCTTTAATTATCAAGAACCCTACTTTTAAAAGAGAGATTTTTAAGAGAGAAAGCAACCAAGTTTGCTCATTTAAACACTCAAACCAAAATTTATTTGCATCAAAGTTCATCTAGCATTCTCTAGCATATCTAGGATGTTTGCTTGCATGGGTCTTTCATCATCACACTTGCCTTGGTAAGTTTTTCACTATTATCATATATAATTAGTGTTTTATTTATTATGGCATCTCTTTTGTTACTTGATTGTTCTTAGATTGAATTCTAATATTCAAGATAGAGATTGTTGTGTTGATTTGATTGAGTGTTGTTTTGTGATAGCTAATTAGGCTTTTGCTTAATCTTAATTAGCTAAGCTATTTGACATGTCATTTAGTTTTAATATCTGGGATTGTTCTAATTGCAAATTCATCATCTTAGATAAGCATATAGAGTTTCCCTTGCTCTATGTTGCATTTGGATATTCATATATTCACTTAGGGTGTTAATCTCTTCTTAGAGAATTAAGTCTTGTGTTGTGACCGGGATTAGGTTGCTTAATTCGCAAGCAATCGGACTAGGTTCTCTTATACCCGGGATTAGGTAGGTGTGTGATTACTTCCGGGATTAGGTTGTAATTTTTATCACTTAGTGGATTCGAGGTTCGGGTATGGCTCACTTATTAGCCCGTGGTTTTTCCCGTGAGGGTTTCCATGTAAAAAATCAAATGTTATTTAATTTCCGTATTTTATACTTGATTTATTGTTTTATCTAGTTAGGGGTATTTTCGTAATATTGACTTCACATGGAAAATTGGGTAATACGTTTAAAATCTATTCACCCCCCCCCCTCTAGATAGCATTTTACACACCGTGCAATATTTGTTTCACAACCATTTTGAGCCTCCCATGCTGAAGTTTGTTATCTCCACCAAAATCCTCCAAAACTCCATGGCCAAGCTAGGCTTCAAGCTCGTTCCAGCTGCTTCTTTCCTGCTCACCAGACATTGAAACAAATACAGTATGTTCTAAATATATTATCTAGAGGGGGGGTGAATAGATTTTAACTATTATTACCCAATTTTCGCATGCAAGTCAATTTTACGAAAACACCCCTACTAGTCAAAAATACAAGCAAGTGTAATATAGTGCGGAATTTAAATAACACTTGATGTATACGTGGAAACCCAACCACTGGGAAAAACCACGGGCTGTATAGTGCGCCACACTCGGAACTCGAAATCACTAATTGAAATGAAGTTTACAACCTATGTAGACCTCGTCTAACACTCCGGTCTGTAACCCCTCACTTCTACCCAGCAGGCCTTTATTAGCAACCCTATTCCAATTTGCTTGAGGCCTAAGCACTCTTAGCCCCAAGACTTACTTTTCAATGAAGAGAAACAACCTAAGTGAATATGTATGAATATTCAAAATGCAAATTAGAGCTAGGTTACTCTATATGCTTATCTAGGATAATGATTTCGCAATTAAAACAATCCTAGATATAAATGGCTAGATGACATGTCAAATAGCTTAGCTAATCAAGATTAATTAAAAACTAATTAGCTATCACAATCAACACTCAATCATTTTCATCACAAATAATCTCTAACTTGTATCTAGCATATAATCAAAAGCATACAAGTAATTAAAGAGATGTATTAATATGAAAAACACTAAAGTAATATGAAATTAGTGAAGAACATACCAAATAAGATGTGATGATTCAAAACCATGCATGGATCAATTCTATGAAGGCATAGAAGATCAAATATGAATTTGATGCAAAAGGGATTTGATTTGAGTGTTTAAAGTTGAGTTCTTGATTTGATTTTTTCTCAAAAATCTCTCTTGAAAGTTTAGGGTTCTAAGGTCTCAAAGAACTTTTTTAGAGAATGAGAAAATAAGATATTTATAGACATCAAGAATTGGGCATGTGAAAAGACAATTTTGCCCCTGAAACGCACCGTTCGGCGGTTTCAATCGGCGGCCAGGCCGCCGATCACGACCGTCGAATTGAGCTCGTGAAGAATAGAGCATCAACGGCGGTTTCATTCGGCGGTTTCGTGACCGCCGATCCAACCGCCGAATTAGACCGAGAGATTAAAATCGATCAGGTATGAACGGCGGTTTTGAACGGCGGTCGTGACCGCCAATAGTGACCGCATAATTGCTTCAGACCAATCTGGACTGAAACGGCGGTTTCATTCGGCGGCCAGGCCGCCGATCATAACCGCCGATCACCAAAAATGGTGAAAACCAAGGAGAAGCCAAGGGCATTCTCCATAGGCGGTCTTCGCGCGAAACCAAGCACTCATTGGTGCAAGCGCGGACGTTTCCGAACAATGTCGGGAAACGAATTATAAAGCACATATACACACAACAAGATATATCAACCAAAGTGCTAGTGTGTAAAGTGACATGTGAAGAGTATGCATATAAAAATAAGCAAATATGCAATCATAGCAAGAATGCTAAGTGTGTGTGTGCTACTAATTCTGTTCAAAGAAAACCAAGCACAAGAGATTATACCTTTGGCGTCCTTGTATCTTGAGGTCATGGAAGGGCCTTTGATCTTCAACCTTAAACACTTAGACTACCCTTACATTCAAAACCCCAACATGTGGTTTGACCACGAAATAAGCCAATCAACAAAACGGGAATCCTTACAGACATCCAAAACAGTTAGAACTCCGCGATTTCATACGGCGGGAACAAGCCAGCAAGACAGAAGGACTAAACTCGTGGCCAACTTCCAGAAATTGCCGCGAGTTCCGACGGCGGGAATGAACCCGTGAAAACTGGGGTCCTGAACCCACGAGGACGACTGATCGACCGACCTTGAGTATATTTCATCCAAAGCTTCCCCAAAACAGTTCCCTATATATATACATCCTCTTGTAACCTAAAACACTCTCTCTAATCTCCAAACAATAACACAAATAGCTTAGAATTACACTAGAATAGCCTAGATAACTTAGAATCTCACTACATGGTTGCATGTGAACTTCATAGCTTGGAAGAAGTAGATTTGGAGCTCCATTGAAGACAACAAGCTTACCATCTTGTGGTTACTTTTTACTCTTACTTCTTTTCCATTATTTGTGATTCATGTAACATGTATGTGTAAAATACTCTCAATGTTGAGGGATTGATTTTCATATGACTTTATATTGTAATTGATTGATCTTACTCTTATATATCCATCTTGAGCTATTGAATGTTGAATTGAGTTAAATTGAATGGATGCATGTTGTTGATTGACGAATTAGTAGCATGTAATCTTGATTAATAACATTTGATTAGCTATATTGGAGAAGACATAGTTAGTAATTGCATGATTATTACTTATTGACTAAGTCTTATGTTCTAGGTTGTAATCCCTCTATTATTGTCATTCTAAAATCATTAGTTGATAATATTTTGAGTGGTAGTTGTTGAATTACCTATGCCATAGAACTAGTGTGCTTAATTGTGATCAATTGATAACATCCCTCTTCATTTATCTTTACTCTTGCATAACTTTGCAAGAATTAGTTAGTTTAGTTAGTTGTAGTTACGTTAGTGTAACTTAGTTGTAGTTGATTAAATGAGAACTTAGTGTAATTTAATCCAAGTGATTTAGTGGTTAATTTACTTATTTGCTTTATTGCTATCTAGTTAGTTTAGATTAATTATATTTTTCTTGTGTTCACACCTCTTTAGTTGTAGTTATAGTATAGAGATTACGTATCCGTGACCGTAGAATACGCCTAGCTTTTATTCTCCATCTTAGCCATCTTAGTTTAGATAATTGCTTGCGACCGCCCATGCTTTACTTTTCATGCTTGTAATTAGTGTAAATAGCTTGTCTATAACATAAGACGTAGAACCGACTTAAGTGTACCAAACCTCCTCGTCGGAACGATACCCTTACTTGTATCCGATATACGCGTCAAACGATTCGTATACTTGCGAAGGGTAAAAACACTCGTATGTCCTATCATTTACCACAGTTTGTAGAACTGTCCCGTGCGTGTCAAGTTTTTGGCGCCACTACCGGGGATAGTTCATTAGAACCGTTACGTGCGCATCATGCATCCATAATCTACATATTTTCAAACTCAATTACTCAAAACTAAAACATATAAGAGAAGCACTAGTGCACTTTTCAAAAATAAGATTTTCAAGCTCAAGTGCATGATCTAGAAACAATAAAAGTTATTTGTTTAAGATCATTACTTATCAAGTGAGTAGCTCTCAAAGACATTGATATTCAAATTAAGTTTTGGTCATCAAGCCATTCAACAATCACACTGTTGGGATTATGCTCAATAGTAAGAGTGTAATATTGTTTTTGACAATCTTTTCATAATAATAAAGTGGTTTCTGGTTTAACAAGTCTTATAGCATTTATAGTTTAATTATTATAATTGTCAAAAGTAAATAATCATAAGGTAAAATGACTATTAGAAAAGAAGAATTGTTCGTACATCAGGATATGTATGAGGTAAACACAATTCTTTAGTTAGTCTTGAATAATGTTCACAATTTAAGATAAAGGTTGGGCACCTTTATCTTGTTAAAGTTGTAGATTCTTTTGCTAGCATTTAAGTGGGATCAAATGTGTTATAATGAGTCTAAAATCATCAAAATGTCTTTGAGTAAAAGAATCTAGTGCACTAGGTGCATTGAATAGGATCTCAACGAAATACTTTATCTAGAACCGTCAATGGATAAAAGTTTTCATTATGAGGACAATCGAATAGTCTATCTTAATCCTGAGATAAATGATGGACTTATGGTTGCAATTGTTCTCATTTGAGCTATGAGTGAATCATTTGTTGATTGTGATTAGGTTATGTATATTGAAGCTTAAATTTAGATAGCCCGCCAAGATCCCCAATCCACACGGACTTGCATGGATCACTTGATATATTATACCGGACTAATTATGGGTCCATCTAGAATTGTATTAAGGCATGTGGACTTGTTTCTTTTAGTAAGAATGGGTCTAGTCCATATGTGGACTTTTTATTAAGGTCCAATGAATTTAATAAAATGGAAAAATAATATATGGCCCATGATATGCACTTGGGCGGCAAGGCTAGTAAATAAGCCTATTATATTATTTAATTAAATGGAAGTTAATTAATTATTTAATTATTTAATTAAAAATCAAAATCTTTTTCTAACTAGGAAATAGGTTTCTTAGTGTTATACTATTGTTGGTAGTATAATAAGAATCAAAGACTTTATTTTATAAGTAGATAAATAAAAAGAATTTATTTATCTAGTCAAATTAGGAAGTCTTTTGATATAGTCATAATAGGATAATACACTAAAGAGTTGGATTAGGGTTTGGATTCTAAAGATTGATAGGTGTCCTTTTTTGTGGGTGGATTTCGGCCAACCTAATCCTCTTGGAGTGAGGATTTCGGTCACCACCTAGTATTCCTTTCATAGAATTCGGCCAACCCTAAATAATTTTAAAGAAGGATTTCGGCCACCTATATATTTGATAGTATAGAATTCGGCCACCAATCTCCTTGCTTGAGAGAATATTTTATTCTGCTTAGAAAAATAAATCCAACTCTAAAGACTAGTGTAGAATTCGGCCAAGAGGGAAAAGAAAGAAGTAGCATTTTTATTTTGAACGTGCACTACTAGCTTTTACATCAAAAGGCTTTGTGCACAACTTCGAATTAAGTTCACGCGAGTTTTGATCAAAAGATTGAGAATTCAAAAGTGACCGAACATTCTTCGTTTTCTCTTGGAAGATTATTGTGACTAACAAAGGAAAAAGTTTTTTGTTATCCATCCTCAGGTACACGATTCAAAGAAAGGGAGCCCACACTCCTAGGTGATTCACGTTTGTGATTGGATTGGAAGATCTTGTGGATTGAAATCGACGCATCATCAATCATCACGTAGAAAGGGTACGATACTTTTATTTTATGTTAATTAATCAAGGGTTAAGGTTCATCTTTAAAAAGGAAAATTTTTAAAATATACAAATCAATTTTTCGCTTCCACCGTGTGTATTTTCCCTACAATTGGTATCAGAGCTTTGGTTGTACCCTTGATTAATTGATGTATATATACGTGAATCTATTTATTTTATTGTGAATATGCATGTTTTAGAAAGAGATGGCACTCTAGGTATTCTTATAAATAATTACATTGGAATGTATGGATTTATATATGTCAATATAATATGATTTGTTGTTGCTCGATTTTGGTCATAGAATTTCAATGTATTTTTGTTTCGGAATTGTAACAAGAAGGGTGGCATATTATCGTCATAATTTCCTTCTTGATAATTGCTAAGTTTTTTGTTTTTTTTTTTGCTATTGCAATAAAAATTACTGCAGAAAATATTGTATTAAAAATTCTGCAATACATATAATAAAAAAAAAAAATACTACAGTTCTTCTTCAGTTGGCAATGATTGCATGGGCCGGGAGTCTTTTCGATTTTCTTGATGTTTTCTTTTTCTTTTTGGTGTGGCTTGCATGCCTCTTTTTGTTTGGGGTTGTTTCCCCCCCGGGTCTTTGTGCTTTGTTGCTTTTTATCACTTTTTTCTTTTCTTTTATCTTTTATATATATGGATACTGTCTATGGGTTTTTCAGCATATGATCGCTTGTGATGCTTTTTCCCTTTAGATCAGTCCAATTTTATTAAAAAAATTCTATAAAAAAAAATATAAAAATTCTGCAGTAATATTTATGCTGTAATATATTCAACTATCGAAGAATCAAAGATTTGAAGAATCGGAAGCAGAAAAAGGAAGCAACCGGAACCAAACCTACACCGTGTCCACCAAAGCAACAAGCGTGCACACATAAAAGCGAGCAGCTGCGTTTGTTGTGGTGTGGGGCGCACGGCTGCCCATGGGGGCTGGGTGCATGCGCACGCCCTTGGGTGGGGCAGCCAAGGTGCTCGCACAAGACGGTTGCTTGAAGACTTGTTCGCCAAGTTAGGGTTTTTGTATTCCCAACAAATGTAATTTACTTGTTTTTCTAGGATGGACCAAAATTGTGGCTATTTATTTTTCCGTAAATATTACAATATTTGTTATTGTTTGATAACATATCATATAGAATAGGAGTGCCACTCATGTATCTCTTCTGGTATGAACATGCATTGAATGATTTAGGTATCTAATTGGCATCTAGATAACTTGGTAAATCATTCTATGAAATTTAATCACATGCCTTAAATAATTGAGTGGGAGAAGGTGTTTTGAAACACCTATGACCTCCAAGGTTAGTTGAGCTTTATGTTTCATGTGATAACTCCCAAGGGGTATCCATGAATGGAGTTTAGCAAGACACTTCCTTACAAGGATAGACTAGACAATTGACTCAAATGATATCTACTCTCAAAGGAGGGATTTTCGTGAGGGAAAATATTGAGGGTCAAAATCTTGGTAACACGCTCAATGTGGTTTTATTGATATCCTCCCAAGAGTTCCTGTCAATAAAATCACAAGGCTAAAATTGAAAACGCTGGTTGTTATGTCAACACTTAGGTGGGACCTAGTCCAACTAGTAAATGGTGCAAACTCCCAAAGGAGGCGCGACATTTATGGGTGTTGGATCACCGTTGAATTTTTCGATTGAATTATTTATTTAATTCAAAATAAATATTCGAAAGTGCTTTATCATGATTATTTGCTTATATATATTTTTTGTTTTATTTAGAAATCATGACCCCATCCCTAATCAACATCCTAAAAGATAATACTTTAACTGGTGATAATTATGTCACATGGAAAAGGAAAATTGGGCTGTTGCTGCAAGCTGAAAAACATAAGTTCGTTCTAACTACTCCTAAACCACCTGCTCCTACTAATGAATCTAATATACTGCAAAGAGATTAGTATGAGCAGTGGAAGACCTCAGATGAGATGGCCAAATGTTATATTATGGCTGAAACAAATTATAGCACAGTGTGTATAAAGCTATCTAGAGGGGGGGGGGGGGGTGAATAGATTTTACGCTTTTTACCCAATTTTTCGTGTTAGTCAAAATTACGAAAATGCCCTCAAGATAATATAAACAAGCAAGTGTAATATGGTGCGGAAATTAAAACAACACTTGGTTTTTACGTGGAAACCCTCACGGGAAAAACCACGGGCTATGTAAGTAAGCCACACTCGAACCTCGAATCCACTAAATGTGCAAACGATTACAACCTAATCCCGGAAGTAATCACACACCTACCTAATCCCGGTATGAGTGAACCTAGTCCAATTTGCTTGCGTTCTAAGCAACCTAATCCCGGATGCTACACACAAGACTTACTTTCTCTATGAAGAGAATACAACCCTAAGTGAATATATGTGAATATCCAAAATGCAACATAGAGCAAGGGAAACCCTATATGCTTATCTAAGATGATTAATATGCAATTAAAAGCAATCCTAGATATCAAAGCTAAATGACATGTCAATTAGTTTAGCTAATCAATATTAAGCACAAAACCTAATATGCAAGCACAATATAAAATCTCAAACATACATCATACTCATCTCAATATTGTATCTAAAGCATACAAAATAACAAACAAGTAATTAATTGAGATTGCTAGATAAGAGAAACACAAAACATGTAAGATATTAGTGAAAAGCTTACCAAGCAAAGTATGATGAAGATTCCATGCTAGATGACATCTAGATGATCTAAGATGATGCTAGATGATGATTGATGATCATGAAAAAGTGTTTGAGAATCAAGAATGGAGTTCTTGGAATTTTTCTTCTCTTTGAAAAATATCCTAAGTATGAATTCTGAATATGAACTCTCTTAATTGACCTAAAGTCAAAGTGGCATATATATAGGGGGCCAAATCAAAGTGAGGTCGTTTAAGTAAGTTTCAAAGAAACGCGCCAATCGGCGGTTTCAATCGGCGGCCAGGCCGCCGTTAATGACCGCCGAATTGAGCTCGTGAAGAACAGAGCATAAACGGCGGTTCATTCGGCGGTTTCGTGACCGCCGATTCCAACCGCCGAAACAGAACAGAGAGATCAAAATCAACCAGGTATGAACGGCGGTTTCGAACGGCGGTTTCATGCCCGCCGTTTCAACCGCCGAATTAGACTGAGAGATAAATCAATCAGGTCTTGAAACGGCGGTTTCGAACGGCGGTCGTGACCGCCGATCTTAACCGCAGAAATGCTTCAGACCAATCTGGACTGAAACGGCGGTTTCATTCGGCGGCCAGGCCGCCGATCATAACCGCCGATCACCTAGATAGGTGAAAACCAAGGAGAAGCCAAGGGCATTCTCCATAGGCGGTCCTCGCGCTAAATCAAGCACATTCTCGTGCATGCGCGGACGTTTCCGAAAGTTATCGGGAAACGAATTACACAACAACATGACACAATTACACACAACAAAATATAATAAATAAGTGCAAGTGTGAAATGTGACAAATGAAGAGAATGCACACATATGCAATGAATGTTAAGTGTGTGTGTGCAACTAATCTCTTCAAAGAAAAGTAAGCACATAGAAATTTACCTTCGGTGCTTATCAACACGAGGTCTTCAAAGGGCTTCGAACATTAAGACCGATACTTAGGCTACCCTTACAAAGAACCCCCACATATGGTTTGATCACGAAATAAGCCAATTAAAAACAACGGGAATCCTTACAATCTCCCCCTTTGGCTATTTCGTGACAAAACCATCACTCACAATGATTCCTCACAAAAAAAATAGAAACTACGGGACTATAATGATATTCTACATTACAAAGAGATAAGCTAATGCAACTTGAAGTCTTCAATCCTCTTGTAGAATAATCAATCCCTGAAAAGAGTTTCTAACATTTCTAATACAAGAAAAGTGTGAGATTAATCATGTGAGAACAATACCAAGCATTTGCATTTTTAGAATTTAGGCACAACATTACCAAATGTATGCAATGTATGATAAATGCAATGCTCCCCCTCAACGGGTTACTCCCCCTCAATGTATGTTTTCCCCAAAGTGCACAAAAGCTTCTATATTTTGCACCTCCCCTTACCATATCCTACTCCCCCTTTTTGTCATGATATAGGCAAAGGAGTAGTCCCCAACCGGGTCACTCATAGCAACGAGAGATAGAAGCATGCAAGATATGCATATACATATAAGTCACTTTATGCACTTCAATTAATTTGAGAGAAACAAGGAGATTTATTTTGAGAAAATGTGTGAATCCAACATGCTTTGCATACAAGACATATAGCATTCAAGTCCAAAATACAATGGTATTTGGCAAAGCAAATGACAAAGGTTTCTAATAAGAATTCAAACCAATTTCACCAATGTCATGGGAAAAGCAAGGATATAGAGATTATTGATTTCAATTTAAGAGCAACTATATCCAACTTTATAAGCGAAACATGGCATGAGCGACTTTGCACCCTATTTGATTTTTCCGGATAAAATTATCCGTATGATAGTAACCATGTTCAACTAATAAAGAAAGAGAGACATTTGGAATGTAAATTCCTTTGAATGGATACAAGATCCTTTATTCATTTTGAGTCTCATAAGTTTTCACACAAGTTTTGCATTTTTAAGAATATGCAATCATCAATTCATGCTTTTCATGTGAGCATGTTATATGAATTTCATGCTTTTTCATTTGTCATTAGCATGTTATTAAAGAATCATCATGTCATGGAGATAATCATAGGTCATTCAAATCATACTTCCAATGTAAATCTCCTAGTCCAAAAATGCATGTTTGAACATAAATATGACATGGATTGTAGACAAGCAAGGTTCACACTTATGGAATTTTAAAACATATATACATATGTACAACCAAGCTTACTCAAGCAATTAAAAGAAGAGGCATAAGATATTTCAAATTTTTTGCAAGATACAAGAATGCAAAATAGCTCTCTTTGCTTGAGTTCCCCATATGGGGTCAATCATAGAACATCACTCCACAAGACATACCCCAATAGATCTACTAAGAGTTTTAAATCGAGTAGCATCTAAGGGTTTAGTAAATAGGTCCGCAAGTTGATCATTAGTACCTACATGTTCAAGTACTATGCATTTATTTTCAACAAGCTCTCTAATGAAGTGATGGCGGATGTCAATATGCTTAGTTCTAGAATGTTGCACCGGATTCTTGGAAATATTAATGGCACTCATGTTATCACAAAAGAGAGTGAGAGTACCTTGGTTGAATCCGTAATCCACTAGCATTTGCTTCATCCACATAAGTTGAGTGCATCCACTCCCCGCGGCTATGTACTCGGCTTCCGCCGTGGACAAGGAAATCGAGTTTTGCTTCTTGCAAAACCAAGACACCAAGTTGTTGCCTAGAAAGAAGCAACCGCCCGATGTGCTCTTCCTATCATCACAATTTCCTGCCCAATCCGCATCACTATATCCTACAAGACTAGGATTAGTGTCAAATGAGTACCAAATCCCATAGTTGGAAGTCCCATTCACAAAGCGAATGACTCTCTTAACCGAAGAGAGATGGGACTCCTTGGGATCGGATTGGTACCTAGCACAAACTCCTACACTAAATGATATATCGGGCCTACTTGCGGTCAAATAGAGCAAGCTCCCTATCATGCCACGATATAAGGTTTGGTCCACACTTTTACCGCTAGCATCCTTGCTTAGCTTCAAAGTGGTGCTCATAGGAGTGTCACAATGTTTGGCTTTTTCAAGACCAAACTTCTTCACAAGGTTTTTGGCATATTTGGCTTGGGTTATGAAGATCCCATTATCAAGTTGCCTAATTTGCAAACCTAGGAAGTAATTAAGCTCACCAACAAGACTCATCTCAAATTCATGAGACATAACATCAACAAATTGTTGGACCTTGGTGTTGTTGGTAGGAGCCAAACACTATGTCATCGACATATATTTGAGCTATGAAAAGCTCATCATTGTCTCTCTTGATGAATAGTGTCTTGTCAACACTACCTCTTGTGTAGTTATTGTCAACAAGAAATTGAGTGAGGCGCTCATACCAAGCCCTCGGTGCTTGTTTCAACCCATATAGTGCCTTCTTGAGGCGATAGACATGGTTGGGGTGGTGTGCATCCACAAACCCCTTGGGTTGTTCAACAAACACTTCCTCTTGCAAGAAGCCATTGAGGAAGGCACTCTTGACGTCCATTTGGTGCAATTTGAACTTGTGCACACAAGAGATGGACAAGAGAAGCCTAATGGACTCTAAGCGGGCAACGGGAGCAAATGTCTCCTCAAAGTCGATACCCTCAATTTGAGAGTACCCTTGTGCTACAAGTCTAGCCTTGTTCCGCACTATGTTGCCATCCTCATCGGATTTGTTCCTAAATATCCATTTAGTGCCTATGACATTAGTGGTCTTAGGCCTAGGAACTAGAGTCCAAACCTCATTCCTTTCGAATTGGTTTAGCTCTTCTTGCATGGCAAGAACCCAAAATTCATCATGTAAGGCTTCTTCAACCTTTTTGGGTTCAATTTGAGAGGTGTAGCAAGTATAGCTAATAAGATTAGCAAGTTGACGTCTAGTCCTAACACCCTCATTTACCTCTCCAATGATATCTTCTTTATCATGGAGTTCCTAACCCATGGAGCGGGTTCTTTAGAGTCCAAGAGAGGAACTCTAGTAATGGGTTGTGTGACTTCATTAGATGTCCCAACATTGGGAGTCACCACAACCCTCTCCAAAGGAGAGTCATCCTCTAGAACATCCTCCTCCTCATGGTCATTAGACTTGAGCCTAGTATCATCAATGACCACATTTGATGATTCCATGACGGTTCGAGTCTTCAAGTTGAAAACTCTATAGGCTTTACTATTCAAGGCGTAGCCAATAAAGATACCTCATCACTCTTAGCATCAAACTTGCCAAGTTGATCACGGTCATTTAAAATGTAGCATTTGCTTCCAAATGTGTGGAAGTAGCTAACATTTGGCTTCCTACCTTCCATAGCTCATAGGAGGTGTTTCTAGAACCCGGGCCTTAGGAACACACGATTTCCTATATAGCAAGCCGTATTGATGGCTTCGGCCCATAGGTTCCTAGGGACATTGTTGCTAAGCAACATCACTCGGGCCATCTCTTGGAGGACCCTATTCTTCCTCTCAACAACTCCATTTTGTTGAGGTGTCCTAGGAGCCGAAAACTCATGGGAGATGCCTAAGCTATCACAAAAGCTTTCAAAAGAGGCATTCTCAAACTCTCTCCCATGGTCACTTCTAATCCGTTTAATGCTTCTAATGTTAGATTTCATTTCATTTTGTAATTTAGTACAAAGCATTTTAAACTTATCAAAAGTTTCGGATTTTTCTCTAAGAAAGTATGTCCATGTAAATCTAGAGAAATCATCAACACATACAAAAATGTATCTCTTTCCACCCAAACTTTCGGTTTGCATGGGACCCATGAGGTCCATGTGGAGAAGCTCAAGAGGCTCCTTGGTGGTGAGATACTTACCCTTTTTGTGCATGCTTTTAGTTTGCTTTCCTTGTTGGCAAGGTCCACAAACACCATTGGCTTTCTTCCCAAGCTTAGGGAGGCCACGCACACACTCGAACTTTCCAAGGGTCCGTAGATCCTAAAGTTCATGTGGCCAAGTCTTTCATGCCACAACTCAATTTGCTCATCCATGGACACATTGTTTGAGACTATTCTAGCTTCAAGACAATAGCAATTGTCGCTAGATCTCATACCTTTCAATAAGGTTTGTCCATCGGGCTTTAGGATCGAGCAATCATCTTTACAAAACAAGACGGAATATCCTTCATCACTTAGATGTGAAATGCTTATTAAATTGGCTTTCAAGCCATCAACAAATAAAGCATCGGATAAGGAGGGTAATCCGGGAACGGAAATGGTTCCTTTCCCTACTACTTTCTTTTTGGATCCATCACCAAAAGTGACATATCCACCTTCCTCCATAACAAGAGTCTCGAAGAAACTCTTGTTTCCCGTCATGTGCCTAGAGCACCCACTATCTAGATACCAAAAATTAGAAGAATTTGCCTTCAAGGCTATTTGAGCAACATGGCAAACAATATCATTCTTTCTAATCCACCTAGAAACAATCTTAGCTTTCTTAGTGGTCTTTGGTATATGGGCTCTAGATGTCCTAGGATCATGCATAATAATATTATCATTCCTAGGAACATGCATCATGGCTCTTTTCTTTTTCTTCTCTATCATGCTTCTAGTTTTGCACATTTTATATATCGAAAGCAATGTGGTCTAATATGACCATCAAATCCACAAAAATGACATATAGGAGTGAAATAAGGAATCATACCTTGTCCTTGTCTTTGTGGATGAAAGGGTTCAATCCTATTTCGTTGTTGAACCGGTCTTGGTTGCTTCCTAGCTTGAGGTTGCATGATAGGTCTCTTTCCTTTGTGAGCCATTTGAGGAGGAATGTTGGCTTGAGAGACCCTAGGGGGTTGAGCTTGAGGTTGCCTTCTTGGCCCCATCTTCACTTGTGCATTAGAGCATTGTCCTACTTCTAATTTCTTTCTAGGAGCTTGCACAAATGAAGTTTCTTCTCTCTTCAAGCTCTTGACAAACACGGTCTTGTTAGAGGTAGAGATCTTCTTGTCATCTTCATACCCAAGACCCCTCTTGTCACATGGACTCTTTCCAACACCAAGCATATGGTCAAGCTTCTTGGTGCTAGAATCCATCCTAGTCATAGAATTTCTAACTTCTTCAAGCTCACTCTTTAGACTTTCTTCATTCCTCCTAGATAAAGCTAACTCCTCTCTTAGCTTATCTTCTATCTTCTTGAATTTTCCACTTGTTCACCTAAGTGGTCATTATGAGATGCAAGCTCAAGATTTTCTTCTCTCAACATCTTGATCTTTCTTGTGCTCTTGATTGCTAAATCATTAAACTCGGCATGGCATTTAGCAAGCACCTTTTTCTCCACAAAACTACTTATGAGTTAGACGAGGAATCACTTTCTTCTTCACTTGAGTCATTTTCCTCTTGACTCATTTCCTCTTTCTCACTACCACTTTTGCTCTTATGTGAGGAGGCAAAAGCTAGGAGGTTAGCCATGAGCTCTTCTTCACTTGAAGACTCATCTTCCTCATTGGAGTCATCACTACTCCCACTCCAAGTGGCGGCCATCACTTTGCTTTTCTTCTTTTCATTGTGATTAGCACATTCGGGGGCAAAGTGACCAATCCCACCACATTCAAAGCATCGGACCCTTTCCTTTCGGTCCTCTCTTGTCTAGGCTCAAACTTCTTGAAGGAACTCTTTTTCTTCAAATCTTGTCCTCTTGACCCAAATCCCTTCTTCTTCTTGAACCCCATAACCTTGTTGAACCTTTTCACAAATAAGGCAAGGTCTTCATCCGATTCATGCTTTGCCTCCTTTGCATCCTTAGATGCTTTCAAAGCTATTCCTTTAGACTTCTTAGGAGGAGTAGTGGTGCTAGGAGCCTTCCTAGACTCATATGCAAGGAGACGCCCAATCACCTCACTTGGCTTCATATCCATGTAGCCACTATTTCTTCTATGGCCGTCACCTTGGATTCAAACCTATCGGGGAGAGATCTCATAATTTTTTTGCTTGACTCTCCTATCCGAATACGGGTCTCCGAGTTGATGGCTTTGATTTACAATGTCCATCAATTTGATTTCGAAGTCATTGAAGCATTCATCCTCTCCCATCCTTAGTAGCTCAAACTGAGTTTGGAGGACTTGAAGCTTGGACTCCTTCACCACCTCGGTTCCCTCATGTGCAACTAGAAGGATGTCCCATGCCACTTTGGCAATCTGAGTATTCTGAATAAGCTTGTACTGATTCTCATCCATAGCACACATAATGGCATGCATAGCCTTCCTATTCCACTTAGAAGCCTCAAACTCTTGCGCGTTCCATTGCGCCTTAGGCTTCAAAACATCTTGTCCTCCACCCTCGGGAGTCATCATAGGGAGATCATATCCGTCTTCCACCGCCATCCATGCACGGTCATGAATTGGCATATGTAGGATTCCATCTTCCCTTTCCATTGGGAATAGTTCAATCCGGTAAGAAGTGGAGGCCTTGTGCTAGAAGCTCCTTCGTGGCCACCACCATTTCCACCGTTTCCACTCATAGTGTTTATGAATGAATGAAATGAATGCAAATGTATGAATGATCAAAAATCACACAAAATGCAAAACACACCAAAATAAGCAAGGATCACCTATGTATGTCTAGGAACCCGCTCTGATACCAATTGAAACAAATTATAGCACGGTGTGTATAAAGCTATCTAGAGGGGGGGTGAATAGATTTTACGCTTTTTACCCAATTTTTCGTGTTAGTCAAAATTACGAAAATGCCCTCAAGATAATATAAAACAAGCAAGTGTAATATGGTGCGGAAATTAAAACAACACTTGGTTTTTACGTGGAAACCCTCACGGGAAAAACCACGGGCTATGTAAGTAAGCCACACTCGAACCTCGAATCCACTAAATGTGCAAACGATTACAACCTAATCCCGGAAGTAATCACACACCTACCTAATCCCGGTATGAGTGAACCTAGTCCAATTTGCTTGCGTTCTAAGCAACCTAATCCCGGATGCTACACACAAGACTTACTTTCTCTATGAAGAGAATACAACCCTAAGTGAATATATGTGAATATCCAAAATGCAACATAGAGCAAGGGAAACCCTATATGCTTATCTAAGATGATTAATATGCAATTAAGAACAATCCTAGATATCAAAACTAAATGACATGTCAATTAGTTTAGCTAATCAATATTAAGCACAAAACCTAATATGCAAGCACAATATAAAATCTCAAACATACATCATACTCATCTCAATATTGTATCTAAAGCATACAAAATAACAAACAAGTAATTAATTGAGATTGCTAGATAAGAGAAACACAAACATGTAAGATATTAGTGAAAAGCTTACCAAGCAAAGTATGATGAAGATTCCATGCTAGATGACATCTAGATGATCTAAGATGATGCTAGATGATGATTGATGATCATGAAAAAGTGTTTGAGAATCAAGAATGGAGTTCTTGGAATTTTTCTTCTCTTGAAAATATCCTAAGTATGAATTCTGAATATGAACTCTCTTAATTGACCTAAAGTCAAAGTGGCATATATATAGGGGGCCAAATCAAAGTGTGGTCGTTTAAGTAAGTTTCAAAGAAACGCGCCAATCGGCGGTTTCAATCGGCGGCCAGGCCGCCGTTCATGACGCCGAATTGAGCTCGTGAAGAACAGAGCATAAACGCGGGTTCATTCGGCGGTTTCGTGACCGCCGATTCCAACCGCCGAAACAGAAACAGAGAGATCAAAATCAACCAGGTATGAACGGCGGTTTCGAACGGCGGTTTCATGCCCGCCGTTTCAACCGCCGAATTAGACTGAGAGATAAATCAATCAGGTCTTGAAACGGCGGTTTCGAACGGCGGTCGTGACCGCCGATCTTAACCGCAGAAATGCTTCAGACCAATCTGGACTGAAACGGCGGTTTCATTCCCACCTAAAACAAAAAACAAAAAAAAACGAAACAAAACACTCGCGGCCAGGCCGCCGATCATAACCGCCGATCACCTAGATAGGTGAAAACCAAGGAGAAGCCAAGGGCATTCTCCATAGGCGGTCCTCGCGCTAAACCAAGCACATTCTCGTGCATGCGCGGACGTTTCCGAAAGTTATCGGGAAACGAATTACACAACAAACATGACACAATTACACACAACAAAATATAATAAATAAGTGCAAGTGTGAAATGTGACAAATGAAGAGAATGCACACATATGCAATGAATGTTAAGGTGTGTGTGCAACTAATCTCTTCAAAGAAAAGTAAGCACATAGAAATTTACTTCGGTGCTTATCAACACGAGGTCTTCAAAGGGCTTCGAACCATTAAGACCGATACTTAGGCTACCCTTACAAAGAACCCCCACATATGGTTTGATCACGAAATAAGCCAATTTAAAAACAACGGGATCCTTACAATGGCTACTATCTCCGACATGTGCAACAGCAGCATGAAGGAATGAGTCTTCTGCTGTATAATGAGTTCCAGAGGAGAGGTTTTATGGATTGGTCTTTTGATGGCTCCTCTTGATAGTTTTTTTTTCCCCTGCCTGGGGCAAGGCAATCTACGGCGGCGAGTCGGGACAAGAGGAGCGGGCACGCGGGACTGCTTTTGTGAATCATTGAGGATGAAACACCTAGGACAGGCTGTGTGAAAGCTAACAGCCACAGTGATGAACGGTGCATAGCCATGGTGTTCTATGGCCAGCATGTGCAAACGACAAGCAGAATGGTGAACTAGACTTGCGATGAGCAGATGGTGAGACCAAAATTGACTTGATTGTCAAACTCACTATCAGATCCTTTGATCAGTCAGTTGGGGACTACACCTTGAACATAAGGAATCACCCTGCAAGGCCTGAGCAAGATATTCAAAGTGCTAAA